>BOPP01000018.1:12323483-12347379 GCA_017312745.1 Gryllus bimaculatus | reverse complement strand
TATATATATATATAGTCCAACTTTATGCAATTGAGTGTGTTCGTTTGTATTTCAGATATAAATTTCACAGGCAATCTGTTCACATTTTACAGAAATGAAAATATCGAACCGCAGTATTTAGTTTCAATTTTTTAGAGAGCTCACGTAATTAGCTTCTCATAATATATTTAAGAATTAAACACCAAAAAGAACAACACTTTTCACGCACCGACGTTTCTTTCAGTATACTCTATTACTAAAAATTGAAAAGGTATTCGAACGTTTAATTGTATTGCGCTGCTTGCTAGTTTTGGCATTCAGAAGATAGCTTTATAAACAATAAGAATATTCGATTATTAAAAACCTTCAGATTTTGTGAAACATGCAAACACATTATCCCATTTATAATCGTATAATGACAAATAGTGGAAGAGGTATCATATGTTTTCATTAAGCCGATTTTCTCAATATGCTCGATCTGCTAACTCTTATACTTCAAGCTCCTAAAATGAAGACACATTTTATTTGTAGGCATACGATAGCATGACGAAACCGAAAATTTGGTAGAAATGATATAAACATTCGTTTTGAAAATCAATTACCTTCTCTGGCGCTAAGCTTATATACACAGAAAGTGCCCATCTGGGCCCCCCTTCCGTGACCTCTCCAATTGGGTGAGGGCCGAGTGATGCGTCATCCATGGTAGAAACCTGGACAAAATCGAACGAACTTATCAAAAACTATTTTAAAATGTGAAAATAAGAGTACACATAATGTGATTTCAAAAAATGAAATACTGACATATGGTAAATGAACAACGCAACTAGAAACGTTACGACTGGTTCAGAATGAAATATATGTTTAACCTTATTTATTTTTTTGTGTTCTCCAAATGTACGAATTAGATTCTTATTGTTGCTTAGGACACGCATGACGCAGGGGTGGCGCCAGATTTTATTTTTCGAAAGAGGAAGACCACATTCATAGACATTATCAAACAAAGACATAAAAATAATTTCCTTCTCCCTGTCTTAAATGTGTTTCCATTATTCTCATGATGAAAAAGAAGTGATGCAGGTTATTGCATTTCGGTAAAAATCACTACCTTTTTGCTAATCAAGCACTTATGAAAATGTAACACATGCTTGGATAGAAGCAAAGAGCTAAAATGGAAACGTGTAATGTAGGAGCTTTACTTCAGCAAGAAGTAATTGACTGCGGCATTATAGACCGACTTGAGCTATGTTCAGAGCCGGCATGTCTGTGAAATTATTTCCGTATATTCTTACATAAATATCCCGAATTATTTTTCAATGGATAAAGTAGTATCAAACCTCAGTTTTCAATAATTTAACGCAAAATATCAGAAATGCAAGTATACTTTAAAATAAATGAAACCAATTTATACACTCAGTGTGGGACAAAGGAAATTGGTTCAGGAGAGAGAAAGGACAGAAAAAGATAATGATAGAAGGAAAGCTAGTCGGGAATTTAGAATCGGAGTCAAGCAAATTCAAGAAAATCAGGGAGTTCTACTTGACGTAAACGGTACAGAAAAGAAATGCAGATAAGTTAATTCTGGTCGTTTTGAATTGGTGAAAGATCTATTTAGAAAATTTGCTAAATGCATACGAACATATATCAGATGATAACCTTTCTTATTTAAAACGTTTATCTCAAAACTCACATTATGCGAGGTCAAATTAGAAGTATCAAAATTATCGCGTCATAAATCTCTCGGAATTGACATAATTTCAGCAAATTTCATTAAAATAGTTGAGATAAATTGATAGAAGTAATTCGTAGGCCATTTAGGCAGAGTGAAAAAACGAGAAAATTCCAGAAGAATGTTTCTATGCAGTACTAATTTTCTAGTCTTTAAAACAGTAATAGTTTCGCAATCACAGGATAAAAGTTCTTAAGCCAAAGATCCTAGTTTGTAGAAAACAAGTGTTCTGCTATTCTTGGTGAGTGGTAATGTGAATAATGTTTGTAGACTCAAGAGTTTATATAATGTAATTCCCTCTACAAGGGATTATGAACATGTACTAGAACCAAATCTTTATAAATTACTATAAAAATGACTTATTTAATATGATGAACATGTTTGACATGGGTTGTTGACATGACATCGTTGGGAGATCGTGAACTCAGGCATTATAAGGATCATTTTGTGATATCTTAGATATGGCATCAGAGATAATAAATTTAAGTAAACTCATGAACAATAATTTGAAAAAAGGGTAGTTTGGGGGTCATTTTCTGGAAATAAAGACAATTGATAAAAAATCTCAAATTATTATCAGAATAATACCACGCGCAAAAAATAACATAATAGGAGACTGCAAGAGTGGCTTTCTTGTACATACACTATGTGATCAAAAGTATCTGGACACATCCCAAATAGTGTTATGGTGTGGTCGTTGTTTTTCATGGTGGGAGCTTGCAACCCTTGTTGTGTGTCACTATCACGGCACAGACCTACGTTGATGTTCTAAACATCTTTTTGTTTACAACTGTTGAAGAGCAATTCAGTGCGCCAGGCTTCACCGACCTACGTCGATACCTCTCCTCAGTGCAGCACTCCGTGGAGAATGGGATGCCATTCCCCAAGAAACCTTCCAGCACCTGATTGGAAGTATGTCCGCGAGAGTGGAAGCTGTCATCAAGGATGAGGGTAGGCCAACACCTTATATAATTCCAGTATTACCGTTGGAGGGCGCTACGAGCTGGTAAGTCATTTTCAGCTACGTGTCCGGATACTTTTGAGCACATAGTGTAGGTCAATATATCAGATTTACTCTGGCAGATCCTACAATAACAATGCGACAGCCAGTTGTATACCTCTTTAAGAACAATGTAAAATTTCAGGATTGGCGTCAATGTTGACATTGCTTGCCTAACTGACTGGCAATCGAAATAGTTCTTTTACAGGGTGTTAAAGGGGGAATTACGACTCACCGACACTGGGGATATCTGCCAGACAATACGTTTTAAATAAATAATTCTACTGAACCATAATCTAAGAACCCGGGCAGAAATATCAGTACTTGTGGACTTCTCAAATATGTCACCGTAATGCATACTAAGATGCATGAGTTCTGCCAAGACATATCAAATAATATGTTAGATTAGTGTAGGCTTGACTTCAAAAATCTAAAGGGTAAATAGAATTGCGTAGGGTCTCTCTAACGAGTTCTCAGTAATAAACGGACTGAAATAATATAATAACTTATCCCCGCCACTTTTTAATTTGATGTTTTCAGACCTGGTGAACCCTAAAGAGGGATTAGAACTGTAAAATTTAAATGTTTGGAAACGCAGAGTTTTAATTTTTGTACCGGAGCACGTGGCTCAGGTCATCAACTGATGTCACTGTAGTGCCTCCGACCGGGAAGTCCGGGGGTTCGAGACCCGACGGTGACAGGATTTTCGAATGTAGCTAGTCAGCTAGGTCGAGTTCAGCCGCTGGCTGCTCTGATCGGGTTTTCTGTGGTTTTCCTGATCAACACCAGGCAAATGGTGGAACAGAACCATAACAAATGTGCAACAGACCGCGCGCAATCTCTCTTTTCCCTTCCTTGTCCTCTCGTCACCCTTACTTATACACACTTACACTTGCATACACTCCACTACCAATAATGCCAGGAGAATCGGGTGCCTAGAGTTTGTCCCGGCTGGGGCAGTGCCCCGCTGGTGGGAGATATCTGGTTCGGGAAAACCAGGCTAGCCGACGGGTAGATCGGCGCCGGATCTCGCCATTCACCGTGGGAAAATCACCGTCACCTCCAGAGGAAAAACATGCACTACACTTATGGGAGTTATGATCTTAGCCGCTGACACGCCCGGAATCACTAATCAATTAAATAAGCTTTGTAGATGGTGTAAATGAATGCAGAATCCTTCATTGCTCACTAGCGAAGCAAATGATTTAAATATTAATCCTGAATCAGTCATGCATGAACATTTGAAGTAAATGGTCACGCGTGATCAGTTCAAATTAAAATTTAAAGTCAATGCTGAAAATATGTTTACTATACGCAGACCATGTGTCAAAATCACGATTCCGTGGGAAAGAAGTATAACTAAGACAAATTTGATTCCTAATTTTCAAGCAATTTATTTCCTTAAAATGCCAAATAAACACATTAAATGAAATGGTGAGTATTTACATGGAAATTGCATCGGTTATAAGGACATTATCTACATCTTATTGTTTTTTATTATTTCAATATTAAATTTTATTTCTTTACAGGTATGGTTGAATATACATAGTCCCACCAACTATGGGCCACCCCCATAACTTCTAAACTGTCCACGATATCGAAGAGCAGACTTCGCTCAACAATGCGGAACCATGAGGCAAGTAATATGCTGTAGAGATATCGTTCGTAATAATGAATATATTAACGACCGTTGTAATGTTTATTTTATTGTAATATTTTCTTAACCTTAATAAACAGACTATGTATTTCTTATAACAATTTATTTCTTGTTATACAGTTGGCATTTCGACCTTATTTGGGGTCTTTTTCAAAAAAAAATAAAAAAAGTAATGTAAGTTATGTTCAAATGGTGGAAGATTATGAATAAAATGGTACCACCTCTAATAAAGCGATGCATTAAGAGGAATTGAACAATAATAATAATAATAGTAATAATAATAATAATAATAGTAATAATAATAATAATAATAATAATAATAATAAAAAAATTATGACATACCCAATGTCGAAGAGGTTATGTTTGTAAAGGCAGTAAGGTATTATATTGTTTTCTACAAACATAATCCCTTCTTTTCTTTACATTAATAATTTCTTTTGTCTTGACACTTAATCTCATCGTCACTGCGCCAATTTTCTTCTAGAATAGTCTTACAATTTCTACGGATTAATTTATCATTTACTTGAACTTTTTACGACATTAACTTCGTTATTTTCCCCTAGCACTATTATGATAACTTCATATTTTGCCAGTTATATCAATATATTATTATTATTATTGTTCACTTCATGTATCGCTTTATTAGATATGTGATACCAATTTAGTGATAATTCTCCATCATTGAACATAACTTACATTCTATTTTCATTTTTTAAGACCGCAAATAGGGTTGAAACGTCCGGCGTCGAAATGCATGTCAGCTTGCAGGGTCTTCCGCCTCTTCCCTAGCGGAGTACCGCGCCCACCGCGCCACCTTCGAAGCACCCGACGTGTGTGGGTGTGTGTATACGGGGAAAGTAGGAGGAAAGTATGAGGAAGAAAATATCACTGTCCATGACTTGTTTGTTAAAGTACTGATTCGGCATTCGCTTCGTATTGATCGTAGAAACTACCGATTATACATGCATACTCTTCCAGTGGTTGAATTCGACCTAGCTGTATACCTAGTGAAAAAACCACCATCTTTGGGACACGAACCATAGGACCGGCCGGTCAGAGATGCTGGAGAATGCTGCGACCGAGAAACCGCAGCCGCTTACAGATATCGACATGTACATTAATCCTATCTTCAATTAGCACTAAAAATCACCCCTTCTATTTGATTTCATTCAAACCAATATTTTAAGAATTCGAGACACCTATACCATGGTCAGTCGAGTAATCACTACACATCTACCCACGGTTTTTCAGCAAAATCGGTCGAGTAATGTTTGAGCCTATAGGACACACATACGAGCATTTTATTCATATAGATAAAATACTTGTATGTAATAATTTAATTCAAACAAAAAGTATTTGGTTATATTAATTTAATCAGAGGTGCTGCACTACATTGATCTGTTCTAAAGAACAGCACTTTGACTAGGCCCAAGGTAGCGCGCCTGGTTTTATTTCACAAAAATCAACCAGCCATTTTTAGATAAGATTAAACTTGAGTTAAACTCAAGTTTTTGTAGCTGATAGAATGCTTTAAATGGCAATACCATCGCTAAATATTTAAAATAATATTGGATAGTTAGAGAAAAAGTAGAAGCAACATACTTTCAATAGATGGAAATTAGTTTAATTTTGTTCTACAAAAACTCTGCAACTCTCGTCAACTATAAAAACTAGTTTGTATCACTTTTGGTAAGAAAACAAACCATTGATAGTGGTTTTCAGCTACCCCAACAGATGAAACATAAATCTTAGTTCAAACGCTCACGGCCAAGACACAACTCCTTCTCCAACATTAAACTCGTACTGCCAGACAGCACATACTTTCACGTATTTTTTTATCTTTTGGAATTTTCAAAACTTCAGAAAGTTACAAAAATGAGACCTGCGCCATTTTTTAGGCATCCTTTGCTCTAGTCCAGGAAAAATATTAAAACATTTGGAGCCATTTAAAACTAGTACTTAGTAGGACATACTTTCTCACATTATTTCTAGATTTGCAATTTTCTAACATTCACAGAATTCGACGAAAATGAGACTCTCGCCATTCTTCTAAGCGTCCATTCTTCTATTCATGAAAAAACGTCAAAGAAAAGAATGGAGCGTTTTTTTAAAAAAAATATTGTTTTAGAAATTACATGAATTCTAAACACAAATCACGCGAAAACTATCCGTTTTTTCAAAAAATTTTAAATGGCTTTTTTAAAGAAGTGATTTTTTACACCAAATTCTGTCTGAGGGAAAAATCTATATCTTCAATTTTGTAGTTTTAAAATGTTAACGTTTGGCAATTTTCCAAAAAATGCATAGAATTGGACTAGCACTATACTCTTTACCGTCCCTTGATACATCTGAGGAGAAAATTTAAAGAAATAATTTGGAGCGGTTTTTGAGAAAAAAATTGATATAAATTATAAATTACTTAGATTTCGTGCAAAATTATACGAAAACAAATCATCTTTTCGAAATATTGAAGGAAAAAGATATATAACTTCAATATTATAGTTACAGGAACCCCCCCTAAAAAAACACTTTTGCAATTTTCAAGAAATCTCGAATTTTAACGTACACGGGACCTACACCATTCTCTTAAGCGTCCTTAACGCTATCCGAGGACAAAGCTTAATCAAAAAATTTGAAGCCATTTTGAGCAAACTTTGAAAATGGTTTTGAGGCTTCACGTAAAGGACCTCCAAAATTAAAATATCCATTTTAAACTCGCAGAACCTCGACTTCCTGTATATCTATCGATGAATATCAATTTTGGAGGAAATTGGCTGAGCGGTTTATGCGGTAGCGTTGATCTTTGACAGATATTTCGCCGTCACTCGAATCTTCGGTGTCAAGGAACAAAACTTGGATTCTGACTCGCCAATGTGTTAGAGGAACTAATTTATTTATTCAGAGGAACAAGATTATCCAATTTTTCGTTACAAGGGCCCGGCAATAAGATTTTTTTCCTCCAAAATTCGCTGCCACCAACTCTGATGATGAATTTCATCTGGGGTAACTAAATACACCAATTACAATGACGTCTCATTCCAGGGAATTGAGGGGGGTAATTATCTCTCTTCAACAAAATGGATCAGAATGCTTTCATGGAAACGATATGTATGAAGGTGGAACAATGCAAATGACACTGATTTCTTGGAGATTTGGTATTTATGGGGAGGCTGGGGTGTTGCTGTCACTCCGCACGACTGCTTTTAGGATTGAGGGTACTACTATGAACATGGAAAGGTAAGAATGTTAAACATTGGACAATAGAAATCTACGTTTGATAATTTACAGTTTGAAACTTGGGGTAATTTTTAATATCTCTGCACTATTACATTACCACTAACGGATATACATGTAAATCCGTTGAATTCAATATTTTAGCTCTAGTGTCAATCAATCAATATATTAGCTCTATTCATTATTGATCACAAGTGTTTACTTTATCATCTAATACGTGTTTACGTAGTAAAGAGAAAGTATTGTAATAATTGAAAGTGACGATTTTTCGATAGAAAATCTACTTAAGTGGGTTCATAATATCAAAATGTGGATAAATATTGCTCCTTTACGTAGTAAATTACTTCCTCTAAAAGTTGTGAAGTCATATAACTCGTTTTATGTCTCCTTGATAATGAAACATTTTCTTCCATAATAAAATCTGTTTGTTTTTAAACTAGATCTTGAAATAATGCCAATTAATATTTCTGAAATTTTGGATATTGCAAATGCAAAAGTTCAAAATTGTTTTTCAACCTAAGAACCGTTGTTCGAGTGGTAGTATTAAAAAAAAATTATTGGTCCGTAACATTGTTGCAGTTTCATATAATATTACAATATTGCGTAGCCGTTACAATTAATGGGAAAAATTATATGCTGCTGTAGCACCATTAATTTTACTTTCTTCCCTACTACTTGCTTACGTAGTAAAGAGAAAGTGATGTAATCTGCAAAGCAAACTGCCTATTCTTCGCCAGAAAAACTCGTGTTAGGGGATGGTTTACGGCAAAACCCCAGTATCTTCGTACATCTCGATCACGATTTTGTCAATTGATTTAATAACTGTTTGATAGATGTTTCCATACTCGTCAATTGCTACAGTCATTGGTCCCGTTAGTGCAGTTAATGTTTTATCCCAGGAGGTAGCAGTGCTCCTCCCCTGTAAATGGTGAGTATCGGCGCCAATCTAGAGATACGTGGGATTTCCCCCTTCCCGAATGTATCACCACCAATCGGGGCACCGCCCCAGCCGGGCTAACTAAGTTTCCGACTAGTCACCCAACATGTGTGGTAGTGTAGTGCATGTACATACAACTGTGAATAAGGGGAGAGGTTAGGTCTATGAAGAGCAAGAAACGGTCGCGCGCGGTCGGTGGCCCATTTGTTAAGGTCCGGCTCTGGTCAGAGAAACCACGAAAAAGCACCGAACCATGCAAACCACACGCCGATCAGAGAATTCCGCCACTCGACAGCCGCTGAATGCGGCCCACCAATGTAGACAAATGTCGAAACTCTGCCACCGTTGGTACTCGAATCGTAGGACCTCCCAGTGAGTGGCGCTGAATGGGGCAGCGGCGGGTAAGAGCTACCCCTACAGTTTTTGGGATCAAGTTTCTATTAATTAGCAAATGCTGAGATATCCTTTTCCTTTGCTTATGGTCTGGAAATGTCACTTCATTATCTGCGCAATTTTTTAAGTCCTGCAGAGTGTTTTTGGGAAAGTTGGTAAATTCGTTGACAATACTATACAAATCGTTCTCCATGTTCTCGGTTCCTTCGCGTGAGGCACGATAAGAGATATCTAAACTCTGTACCTCGTTCGCCAAAGGAAATAATTTCTATACAGTGGCAAATAGTTCGTGTAAATAGCTTTATAAATCAATTTAATATAGTAAGAGAGTGGAGGTATCGATTTCGTACTTTTGTACTTTTCCTTCATAAGATTCACAGATTATATAAATAAATAAATAAATAAATAAATAAATAAATAAATAAATAAATAAATAAATAAATAAATAAATCTTCATTCATATGCCTGCATGCGCATTATCAGGTTGGAGTATATTTTCAATTTCTCGCGACTTTTTGACGGTAAAACTCTCAGGTGCAGGAACGAAAAAGTATTTAAGTCTTGCTTCTATAAATGGGAATTAGTTCTTCTAACCCGCATTGTGGTCATAATTTTTTTATGCGGCCTTGATACCGAAATGTCGATTGACGACAAAAGGAAAGTTTTCACGTACTTTCCGATATTCATATTCAATATGAATAATTTCGCGTCTTACTTCCTTTGTAGAGAAAGTATTGTAATCGTGCGGTAAAGGCGGTAAAATAGATACATCTTGTTCCTACATGAAAAGTACAACATCTAACACGTTCTGTGCTCACAAACCATGTTTTCTACAAAAATCGATTGATGACAAAACGTTTTTGTGTCTTTCTCTGTCTGTAAGTTCTTCTGTCTACTGTCCGTCCATCTGTCTGTCTGTAAATTCATCTGTCTACTGCCCGTCCATCTGTCTGTGATCTACGCTAGCGCCTAAACCGTTCCGAAGGTTTTTATTTTCCAAAATTGATATGCCCCTATCGATCTTAACGAATACGGGGCCCTGCGAATATAAAACGTATATTTTGCTTTTTGGGAGTTTTAACAGAAGCCTCATTTTCCATATTTTCTCAAATATTGCTCGAAATTTTTCGATTGGGCTTTGTCATCAGATAGCGTAAAAAATCTTAAAAATCGCGTGGGGCTCATTTCGATGAAATCCCTTTTTCGAAAATTGCAAAGATTTAAACTTTTTTCTGCCTCTTTCAACAACTACAATATTGAAGAAAAAGATTTTTCTGTGAGAAATCTATTGTTCAAAGACACCTTGAATTAAGGTAATGTAATGTTTTGAAAATATGAGAAAGTTTTGCATATTTTTGTTTGTGAAATAGGCAATTTTAGAACTATTTTGTGAAGATCGACACCAATTTTTTCTTTAAATTTTCTCGCATCTTCGTCGAATACTATTTTTGCAAATTGCATAAAATTAACATTGCAAAATTACAATATTAATTATTTTTTGTCTTAACTGTAATCAGTTTTCAAAATAAAATATTTAAAAAAGGTCATGAACAATTGTTTCAAGTAACGAGTGGTTTTCGCGGAATTTCTGCTTGAATTTAATGAAATTTTTAAACAAAAAAACTTTTCAGACTTCAAATGTTTTATTTAATTTTTTCTACAGACACAGCAAAAGACGCTTGAAAATGCCGCAGGGCTAATATTCGTTGAACTTTCTGAATTTGCGAAATTACAGAAGTTAAAAATGTAAGAAAGTATGTGCTGTTGTAGCACTAGTTTTCTTTTCAAATCATGATTTCAGGAGTAGTTCATATTCCATCAATGTATCTGTTCATCGTAACACTTTGTATAATGTATAACAATTAGAAACAAATCTAAACCAGTAGAGAATGCACAAGGGAGAGGAAAAGTGGTATTCGATTAGCGTTAGCCGGTGCATATGAAAACCAACGAATATTCCCAGAAAGGAATATAAGTAATATAAATAATTGAGCAAGCCCTTTGAATCGTTGTCCTCCCTTGACGCAACCCGCTTGACGTTCATGGTTTAACACACTCCGTGTTGCAGCAACCCCTGCAATTGTCAGGCAACATTAATATTAGCAGAGAAAAGAGTATCAGGAGAAGAAAGAATGGGGCGAAGAAGAAAAATAACATTGAGACCGAAAAGAAGAAAGAGTCGTAGAAGAAGAAGAAGAAGAAGAAGAAGAAGAAGAAGAAGGAGAAGAAGAGGGAGATGAAGGAGACAAGAAGAAAATGACGATGAAGATATCGAAGGAAACAAAAAAGGTCGAAAGAAGAAAGAAGTCAGACAAGGTGAAGAAGATGGACAAGGAGACGGAACCGGAAGAGACGAATATAGAGAACAGAACAGTGTAGACTGTCTGATGTGTCCGAGCACGTCAACTGCTCTTATATTTAGTGCCGTTGGCTTAGTTGTGGTCCTGGAGGTAGCGGTGTTCCACCTCCGCTGGATGGGGATATCCGGCACCGACCTACACTTCAGGAAAGTGTGATTCATGTAAGTTTAAGTGCGTTTAAGGAGAGAGGATATGACTGGGAAGAGGAAGAAAAGATCGTGTGCGGTCCGTGGCCCCTTTGATACGGTACTGCTCCACCATTCAGCTAGTAGAAACTAATGAAAACTACCGAGCAGAGCAGTCGATTTGACCTATCTAGCTATCGTCGAAAATTCTGCCATCTTCAGGATAGGTCCTTCCTTGGTCCTTCTCGTCAGTGTATCTAAAGAGACAAGGACGATGTTGGCTCTGAGTTAACTGTGCCGTTGAAGAGAGTGTAGAAGGCGGCGGGAAACAAAAGGAGAAGATGAACAGTAAGAAGGAGAAAGAAAATTAACCCCATAACTTTGCCCGTCAGTTTGTATTCTGTATTTACATATCGATTCATGTTTTCCGCGTATTCTTAATTCTCGCTAATGAGGTGCCGGTACCATTACTAATTTAAAACAACAGCAAACTTTTGATTTTAAGGTATAGTGTACCTTCAAAATCAGGGAAAATCGCAGAAAATCTGTTTTTTACATTTAACAGAATCAGAACCTTTGATATATTTTCTTTAACATGGTGAAACCCGTTTTATTCTTCGATCTTTCGTTTTGTTTGGATATTTATATTGCCTTGCGCCGCCCCCTATCAAAAATGGGACGATCCCGTAAAAAATATAACAAAAATATAACACGGCCCAGATCGACTACATATAGTCGCTGAAATAAAACTCCTGAAGTTAAAAGAGGTTACTATTTGATTAGAAAATGTCTGATACGGTGCACTGCTGCAATCAATGCCTGATCACAATTATGTGTCTCTCAGAAACGGTACGAAAGGGTGGTGATTGTAGATCAGAGGCATATTGTATAGCTAGAACGACAGTGTTGGTTAAAATGGTTAAATGTGTTAAAATTATTGATATTGCAGGAGAAAACGAATAAATGTAATATTTATTCTAACTGCTGGAATGAAAATTAAGGTATCATAACGTAAATTTTAAGTATCGGAAATACAGATTTATGTCACCTGCATTTACAAAAGTGATCAGCAGGTTCATAGAACCTTCAAAATATGAATTGATTGGCTTTAGTTTTTGCCGTATACGTCTACAATACTCTGAAAGGGTTCCAAAATAAGTGTTTTTTTTATGGAGGTTAAGACACCTACCGTGGTAGTGAATTAACTTGCTGCCTTTCCAGTTAAACAAATCTTTATAATACAATTCATCACATTAGTATATTAATTTATATATAGATTCATGACTTATTCTGCCATTAGGTGTGGAAACTTGATGACAGAATAGTTTAATTTTACATGAATTTATATTGACCTAATATAAAATACTTTACAAACACAGTATAATTTTATGGCACAAGTCTTTACAGTACTGCACCACACTCACTGCACTACACCAAACTGAAATGTCTTTCTCACACGTACGTTTCACTCCATTTCACAACACAACACTGCACAATAAATGTGTAATGAAACAACAATTTTTCAATAAAAATTTATTAGTAGATTTTCACCCAACTTCCTGTAAACGACGATGGCCGAGCCAGGTTAGATTTAATTTTTTTCATTTATTTGACATGCAGAGCACAACTGTCCATTTTAAACATGAAAATGCCGACTGGAAGTGCCTCTGCTAAGCTAGTTATTAATACAAGAATAATATTATAGCTTCTCATAAAAAATATTAAAGAGATCTAGAGCCATCGTGCATGGCCGAGGTGGCTAAGAGCGTGTACCGACTCAGCGCGTTCAGTCGAAAGGTCGGAGGTTCGAGTCTCGTCGGAGGTTCGAGTCGATGGTTGTTTGTCCCTTGTGTCTCCTGTACGTGTCACGGGGGTCCTCAAGTTCTTCTGATCTCACAGCAGAGGAGCCCACAAGTGTGGTGGCGTCTAGTGTATGGTCGAGCACACGTCCCCGCGAGACGTAAAAGGTAACCGGCTGGAAAAAGCCCTAGGGGGGAAAAAGGAATAGATATTTGAATAGGGAGGAATAGAACAAAACGTTGCTTTGAGCTATTTACACACCTTTGATCCCGATGAATAACCTAGCAAATGTTTTACGGAATTCTATGAATTACGCTGTACAGTTTTGTAAAAACAGGTAAGTTAAATTCCTCATAGTTGTAGAGTAACTACCATACGTAAATGTAGTCAAGTCATTATCTCTGACAAGATAACTGGAAATATCTGACAATTCTTCCTAAAAGGGATTCGAGGTCGCTATCAAAAGTAAAATATATCTGTTTATTATCGTTAAAATATTACTTCATATAAACACAGAATGGCAAGCATTTTGTTCTTGTAAAATTTACTTTTCATAAATTGCCATAAAAATAATTTACTCAATTCATTACCATTCACGGCGATTAAAGTTATATATTTTTATTTATAAAATGAACGTGTAACATGACGGTATTTTCCATATGTTTGCGTTCAGATCAGAAAAACATTGTATTAACAGTTGGAACGTTATAGAAATTCGTTTCTCGTTGAAAATGTTTGGCAATGCCATTTAAACTAAACTAGATCTCTTGATGGCGATTTTTACTTTCTCGTCCTCACTTCCTAAGACGAGAAAGGTGTGTAATCGTGCGTCGGAAAACAGCGAATTTTCGAAAGAAAACTATTATTGTCAGACACAGGAAACGAAAAAATGTTGTTCCTACATATTGTAAATTACTTCCTCTAAAACGTGGTGCATCCAGAATCCATGTTTTGTCGGTTCTTGATACCGAAAAATCGATTGACGCCAAAACGCCAACTCAAACGCCATCCGTCAATTTGTCCGTCTGTGGTCTACGCTAGTGCCTAAACCGTTGAGCCTATTTTCTTCAAAACTGATCGATCCTATCGAACTCGATACTTTGAGAGTTTCAAACGGATGTTTTGATTTTTGAATGTACTTGACAAGTATCATCAAAAACATTTTGAATGTTTTCTTAAAAATCTCTCAATTTTTCATTGATTTTGTCCTTGTAAATCTGGAGATCTCATGTCCGTTGAAAACACAGATTTTCCGAAAATTGCATAATCGCAATTTTGAACGTTTTCTTACAACTTCAATATTGAATATAGATGTTTTTTTCCTTTATAGGATGTGTTCCTTAAAGACATCTTGAAAAAAGGACCTGTTCACTTTTTCGAAAATTTATGTAGATTTCTTGTCATTTTGCCAAAAATATTGGCAATTTTAAATTTTCTTTAAACCTTTTTTCTAAAAAACCGCTCCAAAATTTTTGTTTGGATTTTTTCCTCGTATGTATCAATGGACGGTAAAATATATGGTCCTCGTCCCAGATTCCGTCAACACTCCATACTTTCGAAAATTGCAAAACGTTGACATTTTAAAACCACAAAATCGAATATAGCGATTTTTATCTTAGACAATGTACGTTGTAAAACAGTAGTTCTTTTAAAAATATCATGTACAACTTTTTAAAGCACCGAGTTGTTTTAGAGTAATTGTGCTTGAAATTAATGAAATTTATAAAAATAATATTTTCTTAAAAACCTCTCCACATTTTTTCTTCAAACTTCGTTCACAAAAAGAAGAAACGCCTAAAAGAATGGCGTGGGTCTCATTTTCGTTTAACTCTCTGGATTTTCGAAAATTACAAGTTTAGAAATAATGCATGGTAGTACGTGAGGTTGTAGCATCATCATTTACTTTCTCGCCCTTATCTCGAAAGAACAGAAAGTATTGTAATCGGCGAATTTTCGGCACAACAACTTTTGACGGACCCTGATATCGAAAAAGCGGATGAATCATGTTCCTATGTACAGTAAATTAATTATTCTAACATGTGGTGTAGGGGAAGAAATGTACTGTTTTGTTTGTCCTAGATACAGAAAAATCTATTGACGGCAAAACGTGTCTGTTCGTCTGTGGTCAACGCATGCGCATAAACCGATAAGATGATTTTCTCCTAAATTGACAATTCTCCGATCGATCTAAACGAGCTCGAGGCTTTGCGAGTTTGAGAGGGATATTTTGATTTTTTTTAGGATACCTTATATGAACTCTCGACATTTTCAAAATGCTCTCAATAATGGCACCATTTTTTTATTAAAGTTTGTAGTCGGATAGCATAAAGGTCGTTTCAGAGAATGGTGTATGTTTCTTTTTCGTTGAAATCCCTCATTTTTTGACCAAATTATTTTCCTCGTCTTCCTACAACTGTCTATTGAAAATAGATTTTTTCCGTAAATGAAATGTGTCTTAGATTTTCATATGAGGTCATTTACAATTTTTAGAAAATAAGAGGGGTTTCTCGTAATTTAGAAAGTAGGAGTAATATTTCGCGTAATTGCGCGTGAAATATAGAAATTTTATTTAAAAATTAAACAATTTTTCTTCAAAACGGTTCAAATTTTTCTTTAAATTTTCTCCTCGTACATTTTAATGGACGATAAAAATGTGGCCCTAGTCCCATTCTCAGCAAACGTGTGATATTTTCAAAAATTGCAAAAATGTAACATTCAAAAACTACAAAATTGAAGATAGAGATTTTTTAACGAAATCGGTTCTAAAAAATCAGCGTTTAAAAAAGGCCATGTACAATTTTTTTGTAAAAGCAAATATGTAATTTGCCACATAATTTGTGGTTGAAAGTAATGTATATTATAAAAATAACATTTTCTCAAAAACGTTAACGTCGAATTTTTTCTTTAAATTTTTCTCACGGCAAAAACAAAGGATTCTTAAAAGAACGGTGGAGGCCTCATTTTCGTTGATCTCTCTGAATTTTCAAAAATTGCATATAGTAAATTTGAATCGACACAATTAGATTTTTAAGAGTCCGTCCCAGTCCCAGTCCCGGTCCCAGTCCCAGTGGTTCGTCAGGGCGACTGACTTGGGGTAGAGGAAATTCGCACGGCGAGTTAATTCGTAAGATGTGAGTTCGAGTGTCGTTGCTATAAAAAGTATTGCTTGTTGAAAACATTTTGCAGGGTCTTGTAGCAGTATAATATTGTGCAGCAGTTACAAATAGTTTGATAAAGAACATGCTGTTCGAGCACGACTAATTGAAAATAAAACATAGTATCAAATCAAATAAAATTGAAAATGCAAAATGAGGAAAGCGCCTTCACATGAAAGTAGTATTCATAAGTCAAATAATACTTATTTAATCGATATTACCTATCTTTATTCACTTTATTTTACTTGAAACAAATGTAATTGGAGCATAACAATATTGTAAATCAAAATATTTAATATTGATCAATTTAACAATAAATTATAATCAGTGGAAAGACGTGGAATATGTGCGTGGTCATAGCTATATTTGCCTAATGTCCGGGTTAGGAAACGGAATTTATTGTAATATAAAGAGAAAATATGTATTATATATTTCCCTTTCGTTTTTTATAAAAATAAGTAAAATAAAAAGGTTAAAACTCATTCAGAATGTCTTGCTAACACCAACAGACATTATTGAATGCAGATATGTAGCCCCTGTAAAAATATGTATTTACATGGAAATCCTTTCCCTATTTCGTCTAATATTTCTGAAGCGAGGAGGGCGTAATATTGTAGAATGTTATATTTTGTTAACGTTCAAATCCACGCTAATTTTATTATCTTATTTTTTCCTTTCATAAACCTCCTGGGCTTCCTTCAGGCAAAAGTGAAATTGCCTTATAAATCTTTAGTTTAACGGCAAAACTAAAATTCTTTCAATTCAATAAATGTAAAATGAAATAATTAATTTAAAATTCGTTTAGTGTTTGGTTATTATTCATTGTTATTACTGTTTCTTCTGCAAGAACGCGCAAAAAAACACGCAAAACAATCAAAATGGGTCTACAATCAACTGAGCAGTCGCTGCAATTTCATTCATCGAAATGATGATTTCTCACGGTACGTAACTTGTGCTGTATGAAAAGAATCTCGAGGCAAACTGTCGCCGCCTACGAGCCGAAATTCTGACCACTCGCTCTATAAAAGTCAGGTTGTGTCACACGACCGAGAGGTGCGTACACCCATGTGCTGGGGTTACCCTCACTTTAACTTCCCATAACGCATCAGCCAATAAGTGCTGTGAACCCTCTGGCGCATCGGATCTCTTGGCGACAGCTCTGCCATTCTTGAATAAACTAGATATTCTTAAAATGCAGACGAAGGGAAAATAATTAAGGAATGCTGGAAAATGATATTCACCCGTACGACGAGGTCAATATGTACTACATAACTTTATATTCTTAATTATGTAAATTTATAAAAAGGAAATGTGTATAATTTATCTTCTAAAATGATACGCGACGTTTGGAAACTACCATGTTATCATTCTATTGTCATTGATAAACATTTATATGGAGAAAACGTGTTTTAATTATTACAACTATTGCGTTTAACGGTATGGGGACTGAAGATGGCGACAGGGGCAAAAAGGACAAACACAAATACAACCATGCCCGAAAAAGGACTCGAACCCGCGAGCCTTGGGTCCGACATTACTTCGGCACTACTGCCCTAACGATCTCAGACATTCGGACCGGCAAACGCATGAGTTGGTTTGCTTGTATCTTGCATATTAATGGAAAATGGAAAATTTCCTTAAATGTGTGGTCAAGTTTTTTCTTTAAACACTTTTAGCATCGGATTTAGTATGGAGTTATGTCTTGAAATGTTGCAAGTACTGTAAGAAAAATCAGATTTATGGTTTAAATCCTTGTAATTTGTAAAAAAATACTTAGAAAAATTATTCGTTTTACGATTACAACCAACAATTTTCAATCAAAAGCTTTTCTTTAGGGTCAAGTGAAACAAATAGTTTTGTTTCAGCTAACTACGATATTTTAAAGATTTTTCATGGTGTATGGAAACTAATAAAACTCAAAAAGCACCAACAAATCACTAAAAGTACTCCTAAATCAGCATACATACGAAAACTATGCACCATTTCACTCAGAAATTCATTCCAGTGAAAACCAATTTTAAGGACCCTGCAGAGACTGAGCATTTTCGTCGTAATAACCGATTGTTATTTTAAAATATTGTATTAGTTTCGCCTCATAGTGCAGCTTTTGTACACACAGATATTAAACGGACGTTAGAAATTAAGAATTGCTTGAAAAAAATATGCATAAATAATTCTAAATATTGAAGAACAGACTGTGTGAAGGAAAAAAGCGAGCTTCAATATTAATGGTGTAAAAAAGGTTCGAAAGAATTTCATCTGCAATTTTCGAAGTTCTAGAGGGTTAAATTAAAATAAGATTTAAGGCATATTATTAAGCTATCTATTTGAAATAAAATTTAAAGAAAAAATTGCGAGTATTTTTAGAAAAAATTCGTTTGCGTATTTTTTTCTCTTTCGCTTACGACGTACTGACACAGTAAAGAGACAATATTTTAATCCTGCAGCTGATTCTCGTATCGCGGGAGTTGTATCGTGGCTTTTGCATCGCGGAAGTCGGCGGTGATATTTCCCCGCCCGATGGCGTGATCCGGCGAAGACCTACCCGTCGGCTTGCGGAGTTTCTCCCCAACCAGGTATCTCCCACCAGTGAGGCAACGTCCCAACCGGGACAAGCTCAAAGCCCCCGACCGGTCTCCCGACATGTGTGGTAGTGTAGTGCATGTAAGTGTAAGTAAGGGGTGGAGGAGAGGGCAAGGACAAGGAAGAGTAAGGAAATATTGCGCGCGGCCCGTGGTCCGTTTGTTATGTTTGTAATGTATGTTGGTACTGTTCCGGCATTTGCCTGGTGTTGATCGGAGAAACCACGGAAAGCTACCGATCTGAGAATCCGACCGTTAAAATTCTCACCTAGACAGCGGCTGAAGCTATAGCTCGACCTAGCTATGAAATTAGTGTCGAAAATCGTTCCGCCGTTGGGACTCGACCCTTGGACCTCCAGGTGAGAGGCACTAGTGGCATCGATTGATGCCCTGAACCACCTAAACCGGTTCCGCGATTGAAGTGCTACTTACTCCGTATGTAGCGAGTCCATCTTTTCCTGTTACCCGATTTGAGGATACATGATCTCGCTTCTCTCTTTCCCTAAGTAATTTGATTACTATTACTAGAACTTCCGCATTTCTTTGGTTTCAAAACTTGACAAAAATTTTTTACATCAGATATAACCCTTTGAAACTAATTTATCCCAGTGACATTCACATGAAATTCAAATAGTTTTACTATTTTTTGAATTTTATTGCACAGTGTAAATTCCATGATAGTGGAGAGGTGTGAAGGTTGATTTCTGGACGCGCAGTGAATAAGTGGCTAAGTAAAAATTTCCCTACATTTCAGTGTAAGAATTTTGAAGTATGTATAGTTAGGTAAAATAGGAAGTTTGTAATAAATCAATGACGTTAGGTAAAATGTTGCCAATGTTGATAATATCCCACTAATACCAAGCCGATCTAATCACTGTCATCACTAATAAATATTAGAGTTGACCAAATAATCGTTCATCGCCTATTTGCCAAAAAAATGATTAATCATAGGCACAACTGCCGTATTTCAAAAGAATGTGTAATCCATTTTATTATCATTATTATTATTAATGCAAATTTTTTTCAAAATACAAAAAATTAACAATAATTGATGTGTGTTTAATTTAAAAATACAGAAACAAAAATATCAAAAACAAGCAAAGAAAGAAAAATAAAGTGAAACAGATGGGAACGCTTGTAAGTTATTTACTTTATCTTTTCTACGTGAATACGATAAATCTTGTACGTCTATGAAATAAATTACTTTCTATAAAACGCTGTCATCAGAATCCACGTCTTGTAGGTCCTTGACACCGGAAAATCGATTGACGGCAAAACCTGTGACTGTCCTATGTCTGTCATCTATGTGTGTCTGTGGCCAATGAGAGCGCTTTAATCGCTCAGACAATTTTCTCAAAAATTGATATTCTCCGATCGAATGTATCGAATGTATCGAATTCTGTATGAAATCGGGACCCTGCGTGTTTGAAGCGGATATTTTTTTTATTTTTGCGATTACTTTACATAAAGCTTCAACACTTTCAACATTTTCTATAAAATGGCTCCAAATTTTTTGGATAAACTTTTTTCTCTAAGAGCGTAAAATATGCTTTCAAAGGGGCTTTCAATTTTTTGCACGGATAGAGGAAAGGACACTTCAATGAATAGCATATGTCTTATTATTGTTGAAATCTGCGAATTTTAAAAATTGCAAAAGTTGAAATATGCGAGGAACATGTAAGGATGTTGTAACACCACTAGCTAAAATCTGTGAACAGACGTATGTATAAGTAAGCTACCTACATTTCTCATATGAGGAATTAACTTCCTTTGGATAGTGTACATCCAATACAATTTTTACAACAAATGGTTAAAAAGACTTCACCACGATCCAGTGGACGTGAAAAATTGATCACCTTTGTTTGAACGATTGTTCTCCTATTTGAATTAACTGTGCGTATTTGGTTTAAAATGACTTATCCTAATGGTTGCCAAATCTGTAGATGGATAGAAAAACATCCAAACAGCTTCGTTTCGAGTCGAAACATCACTTTGTCACAATACGTAGAAAACTGCTCAATGTTGTCTACTTAACTGATTTGGGCCAAATTTTGCCTTTCCCCACTTATTCTGTGCGCATAAAGATTTATTATCGGGGGTGAAACCACAGGCCATCATTACATTCGTTGAGTACATTGCTGAGAAAATGCACGAAATCCACACGCGAAATCATTTACTTAGAACCAATAACAAATTCAAAAACACAGTTATTGCACCAAATGAATATTATATAGTGCATTAGTAATTATTATAAAAGATAGCCCAAATGTTTCTAAACGTGAATACAGGACTGCTTTGTTTTATCATATTGAAAGTTAATGGGAATTTATAATAAAATGAATAATTAAAATAGCCTGTAATCGACTGTTATCGTTTATTATGGAATCGCATGGGGACTATTCACGAACTTATAATTAAGATACCATATCCCCCGAACATACTGTATATATTTTTGCCATGTACCACTTCTTTGTTCTCCAATTATGTTGTTCATATAAATTATTTTTAAATCTATTCGACATTTGTCTAACAAAATGGGTACACTGTGACGCTGACTCATTGACACTAACCCCTTTGCAAAATGCAGAAGGGTTCTTTAAAGGATTTTTGGACAGTTGCAATGTAATGCGAATTCGCTCTGCACAAATCAATTCTCTGATATGTAATGAATATTATTATTTGGGATAGTCATTTATTGTCGATTCGTTACCGATCTCTATTATTCAAAATTTTCAAAAAGAAGATTAGAAATTAAAATTTGATATTACTTTGACACTTTCGGCTTAAAAACTATCTAATTTCTGATTGACTGGAATTTAAAAACATTAAATTTATTTGTTGTTTTTTTTTGTTAGAAAATTATAATCCTCCAGCTACCAGTAACAGGGGAGGGGGATAAAAGCTATTTTTATAGTTGTCAAGGAAGACAAGAGACCTTCTCTACATTCACTATTGATATTAGTGTAAGTGGAAGAAAAGCCGATCGAGGTGGGGTGATTCACTCAAATGTAGTTTCCTATACTTAATATAGATATCAGATAAATTACAAACAAAATTAAAAGTTTACTTCGAACGATACAGAAAGAAATAATTACGGGATTTAATCGCAATAGTAATAATATATTTTTTATTTTCTTCAGCTAGTGTAGCCTTTAAACAGTTCCGCATAAAATATTTAAGTTGTTTATTTAGTTTGCAACGTCTTCACCTTTAAAATGGTTAGATTATTGGGTTCTTAAAATAATATAAAGGCATACATGTGTTCTACCAGAAGTGTTGATGGTAAGTTATAGATATTGGACCTTGAAGAATGATACGTATACTTTGGGCGATGGTCGAATGAAATTGTATAACATGATTCTCCCCCCTCGATTATGTAAATAAATGTTTACAAAATAAAATTTGCTGGGTTTCTCTTTTTTAAATAATTTTATACACTATGTGATCAACTGTACTCGGACACGTCCAAAATGGTGATTCAGTGTGGTCGTGTTTGTCATGGAGGGGGCTTGCACCCCTTGTTTTTTGTGTGGCACTATCACGCACAGGCATACGTCGATGTTTTAATCACCTTCTTGCTTCCCACTGTTGAGGAGCAATTCGGGGAGGGCGACTGCATCTTTCAACACGAGAGAGCGCCTGTGCACTGTGCATACTGCACGGCCTGTGGTGGAGTGGTTACACGACAATAACATCCCTGTAATGGACTGACCTGCAAATAGTCCTGACTTGAATCCTATCGGACACCTTAGGGATGTTTTGGAACGCCGACTTCGTGCCAGGTCTCACCGACCTACATCGATACCTCTCCTGTGCAGCACTTCGTGAAGAATGAGCTGCCATTCCCCAACAAACCTTCCAACACCTGATTGAAAGTATGCCCGCGAGAGTGGAAGCTGTCATCGGGGCTAAGGGTGGGCCAACACTCTATTGAATTCCAGCATGGCCGATGAAGGGTGCCACGAATTGGTAAGTCATTTTCAGTCAGGTGTCCGGATACTTTTGATCACATGGTATATATCTGCGACGATCACCGTCTTTTTTATGTCTATCTGAAGAGGGCATTTAAGTTTCGTAAGAAAAACTGGCGGCCAAGTTGTATCTTGTGGGACCCCACATTCAATTGGCTTCGTTTCCCAAAGATTAATAAAAACTTTTTTTCAGAATAGTTTTTCAACTTTTTGAGATTGACCTCTAAGATACGAAGTTATCCAGTCTAAGACAACGCATTGATTCAATATGAAGGTAGATTTAACAGTAAACGTTTATGATGTGAGGTCGAATGCTTTCTAGAAATCTAATGACGTTAAAGGGTTTTGCTGTTGCCATAAATTTTATAACTTCTTTATGGGAAGAAATCTTCCCCGTGGGTTCGATGGTTGAACGGTTTATGTCTTAGACAAACTCACGGGTTCGAACCCTGTAGAAGTAGCATAATTAAGAGCAAGAAAATCTTTCGGAAAGGACAGACGGTTGGTTACGTCCCATATCGCAGATTTGAGATTGCATAACACATGTTCTATAACGCAAAATTGAGAAACTCAAGAGTGAACAACATTTCAATGTATCGCTTTAGTTCTATTATGTCCGTTCGCTACAATGTAGCAATCTGACGATACACTTGCCATCAATCGCACGCTCGCTAATACTGTGAATTGAGTGCAATGAAATTGGAATGACGATCGCTATATCGTCGGCGGTAAACGGGTTCGGCTACTTCCGTAGACAACTACGTAGAAAGAAGAATTATAAGGTAGTTTCCGTGGCTTTCTATTTTGTGATCCTGAGCTGACAATTCGACTTTCTATGCACCGGCATTTGCGTTTTAAGATTAATCATTTTGAATCCGTCGGGCAGTTTTTTCGTAGCGGCAGAAACCACCCCTTCAATTGCTCTGTGGAAGTGAGAGCCAGGGAATTATCCGTATGCCGATCAGTTGAAAAGGATT
>BOPP01000018.1:12308657-12323116 GCA_017312745.1 Gryllus bimaculatus | reverse complement strand
CCCTCCATGCCAGCCAGCTGCCCGAGCCACTGCCTCTTGGCCCTATGCTTCCTGGAATTCGAAGGCGGCACCAGCTCTCGGCCTTTGACAGATCACCGGCACAGCATGAAATATGCATTTTCATTCATTCATTTTATTAATCGACATTTTCCATTCGCCACCGAAATCTCACACTTTGCTAATTTTATACTACCGACAGCCTCAATGTATTGTCGCCCGTTGAGATTATGGATGCAGCTAAATTTCATGAGTCTGAAACGATATTTCATAGGCACATTCGTAAAAAGGACTTTAACTAAATCATATTTTTCCATTAAGTATTGTAAATTCCTTTTCTTTAATTATCTAATACCTCAGAAACTCATTGTACATTAATTTTGACGTTCATGTGATATTTAATTTAACAAAACTCTAGATTACCTTGTTTCATTTCTCGAATATTGACCTAGCCCATCTATAATTTATTTAACCTTATCTCTCTATTAAGAATGTGTCTTGCCTCGAGAGAATTGTAGAAAACATTATGCGAGTAAGAAAGTGTTGTAATTATATCGAAAAATCTTACCCTTACATATCACTGCTTTTGAACACACATTCTACATGTTCTTCCATAGAACTGAAAGCATTTCTTCACTTCTAATGATTGGGTTATCAAGTATAAATAATATTTTGAACAATTCAGAAAAAAGATTAATTTAACGTGACTCATATTATTATATATTTTTCTACTGTTACGATAGCACCTCCGCCAATGCTGAAACAATACGACGAGAGGTCCGATTACATACTTTAACGGTTGCCATACATCTGAAACATATGTCGCCGACATCTTTCACGATTTACGTTTTAAAAAAACGTAATGGGCAATCGTAAGGTAATTGTGTATTAGGTTTTACAATCATAAAAAAGAAAATGCAGATTTAATAATTTTATGCACTCCTCCCGACTAGTATAATAATTAAAACGTAAATGATATGATAAATTACATAAAATTACCTTGTATATCTAAAAAAGAAATAAATGTTTTTAAGTTCCATACACCGCAGAATTAATAGTAATATTGTTTTTTTCTGAAGAAGTTTTATCTAGCACTTGAGCAGCACACGTTTGTAAATTAAATATGTTCTTTACTTGAACTGTCAGCGGTTTCTCGTTTACAATTATTTTGCTTAGATTGTCTTTGCTCACTACGTGTTGCGAATTATTTAGTCTGCTTTTTCTGTTGTATTTTGATAACAGTAAAGAGTATCGCAAAAAATAAGTATTATAATCACTCAAACATCACAAATATAGTCACATTTAAATTAACAATATATTTTCTACTTAATGTTAACTTGAAGTATTTTAAATAGAAATACAAATACATTTTAGGGGGTCTACTATTATTAAAGAAATCATATAGCCTCTGACATAATTTCGTCGTAAATTCTTATTAGTTTATCATTTTTGTGACTTCTGATTTGGTAAGCGAATAGGAACTTCCTGAATGTGCAGCTACTGTCTCGCCATTTAAAGAAATCGAAGGACTCAATGAACAATTCCATATTATTACGCTTATTTGTTAGTCGTTAAAGTGCTTTTTGTTACAGTACCATCATCCCTTGTTGAATACGTTAATTAAATACTATAATATAAAAAAGTTTGAAACCATTGGGAACGTCTATTCTACCACATTCACATATTGAAATTTTATTAACATTTTATCTTTTGAATACCAAACTTTTGTACTATATATACTTTTATAATTCAACCTGAGATTATCATTTCTTTCTGTTTACGAAATTTTTTGCTATACTGTTGTTAATAGACATGATTTCGTAATTAATACGTTGGATGATTCTGAAGCTTTCCAAAGTTGACTGAGTTAAGAAAATATATTAAACTTCTACATGATTGCACAGCTAGACACGTCGGTGAGGTCTGTAGTAATTAATTTCCTATTTGAAAACCGCAGAAGACATATTTTAATTTTGATGACGATATTTTAGTCTGTCTTTACACGAAGTTTCGTTAATTTTGGAGTCTGTCTTCTTTAACAAACCGAAAACGTTATTTTCTTTCTTCGGGTTTGCAATAATAAGGGGTGTTTGATATCTCTATATAATGTGTAACTCTAAGAGTACCTAATAATAATAATAATAATAATAATAATAATAATAATAATAATAATAATAATAATAAGAAAGTCGCTAATGACCTTGTCATCGATGCCACCAAAAAATAAACAAAAATTACCTAATAATAATAATAATTATAATAAATTAATAATAACAATAATAATATGTCTTCTTTCCACCTGTGTCTTAAAATAGGTTTTAAAGACAAAACTATCAAAAATATATTGTCACAAATATACGTCAGAGGCAATTTTTGAATGAAGAGATATTTTAATTTAAAAATATTTCAAAAATTAGTTTTGGGTAGAAAAAGTAATTCTATATTGCATACATTTTCCTTGAGAATAGTTGAAATGTAATGAATGGGAAAACGCAAAAAAGAAGAATCTAAACAAAATAATTACAAATGTTTGGAGTAACTTGGAAGCTTATATTTTTGGGTAAAGGCAACCCATTTCATTTAGAAACAAAGGGGGCCCATTTACATCGCTGAGGAACCAAAATCATCATTCTATTCGGCAACATTCGCTGATTCATATCATCACGCTTAACAGTTTAACGTTCTCTATTCGACATATAAAATTATTAAAAATTATTGAAAGAGAACACAAGGGTACATTTATACATGTATACATTTTTGTTTGTAATTTATATACACTTTTGGTTTAATAAAACTAAAAAATTGCAGGCAATTGTGAACTACCATTTGCTTTTTGTTGAAATGCATAAATTATTTTGTGTATATTTGATAGTATTTATAAAATATTTGTATTATAATTTTAGTGCAAGATCTGAAGCGTAACCTGTTCGATGGATATTTAAATAATTTTGCTTTACATAGATAAATTGCGCCCTTAGTAAGTGTGAAATAATACTTTCCTCGCAGGAGTCATCAGTCTTTGGGGGGAGGGGTGGTCACCAGAATTGCACCGTGCTGAAGAAAGTTGGCCTTCACACGTCTTTCCAAACACGTTGGGATGGTATGAAGTATGGTAGTCTATATTCAATTTGACTCATATGAACCTAACTGGTTAAAATCCTTTCGAAAAACAGTTTAATGCAAAACCGTACAATTCTCCATTCAACAAAACACAAAGATCGAACTCAGCACCACGTATGCGAAGTGCATAATAATTTCCTAACAAAATCAAATAAATGAGTGCAAAAGCTCATCATAACAGTTAGGGATAGTGTTACATTATTATTTCCAGGTTTTGTAGACTAAAACGTTATCATTGAATCAGTATTTATTTCTTTTCGCAAAATGTCATATTACCAAATTACTGTTGTAATAATTCTGGAGATATTATTTTTATTATTATTATTATTATTATTATTATTATTATTATTATTATTATTATTATTATTATACGTATTGGGGATACATAATCGTTCCTACATTTCTGGAGACACCTCGTGCAATAACTGGATTTCAGTAGCAACAACAAAATTAAAATTCCTAATTTTCCTTCTAATGTTTAATGTATGTACTTTGTTCACTCATTTATACATTATGTTATCTAAAGAGCCATTGTTCTTGGGCGTACGACTGAGAGTTACCATAGAGTTAAGATATACCACCAAATGACTGTTATCGATTGAACGGTGAACCTGTCATTAAATTCATGACAATGAGATTCGCCAGCATTTAATGATTTATCATCAGAACAGAAATTTGCAATGTCATTTGATTTCTGAAACGATAGAGGGAAGAGAAGAATACTGGTGATTGTAGAATTGCTTGTAAATCATTGTAATGTGACTTATCTTTCGGCACTTATTGTGACAACTAATAATTATTTATCTGAATATTATTTTCCATTGTTTAAAAAGACTCCCGGTCCTCAGCAACCCTTAAGTGAAGACAGAATGTTTAAATCCTGATTTATGGTCCACAGATAAAATTTTTGAAAAAGCTAAAGTAGCATGTTATTGAAACTTGTTTTCGATGGACATGAACCCAATGCAAGAAACATCAGAAATCATTTCTCCACAACCTTTTTCTAGAAAATCTCTCACACTCTAAAATATGGCCTTTTTTAAAAATGTAGATTGAAAGATCTTCTTGCTGAGATTAAATATTAAATTTAATGTCATAAGTACGTATTTGACAGTTTATTTTTCTATGTTTGATTATGACAACCCTCCAATGGGAAAAAGGGTTTTATCAATAATTTTTCCGATGTAAAATTATCTCCAAAGAGTTTGTGTTACATGTTATACTGCACGGGACAAATTACGCTACGAATCTTGTCATATTTGTCAAATTGTTCAAGGTTTTAAATAAATCTGAAGGAAGAGGATGTAAATAAAGCAATGAACAAGACAACGTAACTATGAAGTAATGTACCTTTAAATCAACTGTCTTTGATTCTTCCGTCAACGTCAACTCAATTAAGGACTATTAACTTATATTATGTGACTGTGAGCAGTTATAATATTCATTTCACAAGCAAACTACTGTATGTACCCCTTAATAACTTATACTCCCGACAAAGCTACAAATTCTCAATTATGTTAGTTTTCTAAATCTCCTTCGTTCTTCGCTCAAGCGAGAAAGATCCATTGAATACGACTCAGAGACGTAGCTTTCCTTGTCCTTAACGATGCCACTTGGGCGACGCAATGTGTCAAGTGGTTGGCCATGGAGCAGCAACGGAAGAATGAGACAGCGTTACGTCGTCCGCGCTAGATGCGGAATGTCTGTGGCTCGCACACAAGAGGAGGAAAAAACAAGTGGAAACTTTTCACAAATATGGAGAAACATTTTTATAAAAGCCAACAATATTCACTAATTTCTCTGACAACAATAAGGTACATTGAATCTACAGAGTTTGTTTGGAAGTGTGTAAAACAAGATGTATTTTATCGAATCTGTTGTTTTTACTTTTTATTTTAATATTTTACATTTTATTGCAATTATGAACTCTATTATGACCTTGAATAGTTTAACGTATGCATATTTGATATTATTTCAAAATTCTATATTTATATTACCATTTGTTTAACAGTATTCGGTTCTGCAATTCCAGAATTTCGTCAATTAATGTTTCGTCAGAGAATTGTTTAATTTTAGTTTTCGCAATATTCTATTTTCATAAGTATAGTAGCATGAAATAATTAGTTATTTTCTAGGAAAGGAGGATCATAATTTCTTCGCTACCGTTTGTTTTCTCTTTCCAGATTTGCAACATGTAATTTTCATGTGTGACGTGCAAACTATGAGACCGTACATCTGGTTTCACGAAATGTCAATAGTAACAGAGAAGCATTTTCTGTATTAATTATGGTCTCAATAATGGTTTATTTTGTCATTCCGAGTAATGGACCACATGCGTCCACATCAATGCAACCTCTTCTCTGGGATTTCATCTCCTTAACCCTAAATATCTCTGCGTCTTGCATTCGTCGAATGCAATGTGTTCCAATAAATGGTACTATTAACCCCTTTAACCATCTTTTTACATGGGCACAGATATTACACGTGTTTTAAAGCTTTATATCTTACTTAAATAAAATAACCACCCATGACACGAAGGTTTATAACGCCACGTGATGGACTAGAACATTAGAAAGTTGGAGATCCGGAAGAACAACTGGTTCTGTAGAGATATTAAACTGGATGTGTTCTTACGATACTGTAGTGTAACGAAAATCCTACTCAATTCAACTGAAAAAAGTTTTTTCAAATTCATGAAACGATTTTTTTATCAATTTGACAAGCGTTTTGCTAATACTAATTTCGGGTGCATCTTTCTTACCAAAAATCAATTAATATCGGATTTGACAACCTCTCGAGAGATAATACAACATAGTTAACTTAATCGGTGAAAATAGTTGGTCATATGTCAATTTCAACAATTTTCTCATTGTCAATTTTTGACATATATGATAGTTGAATCATAATCGCATGATGCGAGATTATAAAAAGCATTAGTGTTAGTCTCTATCGCCACTTGTCGCATAAATGAATTGTTCGACAGAATTTCTTTGATGGGGAGATCACTTTCCAGTTATGTAGTGAAGTCAGTTGTAAATATAAGCAACATTGGAGTAAAACACTACAAACATTTCTGCAAAGGTAAGGCAGCCATGCTGTTTAGAACAGACGTTAAATGCAGAAATCCAAGATTCACAAAATTATTGCAACAATCCATGCCATGTTGACAAACACAGACATCCTCCAGGGTTAAAATGCAAGCAATATTTCGACAGTTATTAATATATTGGCAGGCGTGTTAAAGTGAATATCGCACCTTTTACACCCTCTCATTCTTTGACACGAACATTAAATCGGTATTCATCAGATACGATTTAACATCACATCAGCGTGCGAAAGAGAAGAAGCGCCCACCTGCCATCCCAGTAGTCAACGAGACAGTGACACCTACACTCCAAAAGCGTTGCGTGATGCCAGAAGTGGCAGTCTTACCAGTTTCAATATGGGACGCAATAGAGAGTGATCTCGCCGTTATCTGTGGCCCCAGCGGCTGCGCACACCTCGCCGCTGCAACACATTCACAGAGACTGGCGATTGAACACGAAAAAGACGCCAGAATAAACACAAGAACGGGTTTTTGAGGTGCTGTACCCAAAGAGTTTCATTTGTAAAGACACTCTACTAGGAAGAAGTAACGGCTACTTACCTCACGCTCCTACGCTGGTCGCGGCGACAGGAGGGGAACTTCTCTTCGCTTTGTGTTCCGACGACTGAATGGTGGGAGTACCTGATATTTGAAACGACGCAAATGACGGTTCACCTGTACATGAACTTTAAATACATCTTCTATAAAGAAATTATCACAAAATAATCGCACTTTTATCTCATGCTGATTTTCAACTGAAGCACTAGCAAATTTAACTCCATTCAGGTTATAAACAACCATTAAATAATTTATTTACAATTCCATTTCATATTTAAAGATTGCTCGTACACTGAAAACCACTAGCAAGTTGATCCGGACACGGTCCAATTTTCTCCAGTCTATATTTGCTTCCTGCCTTCTCGCGAATGTTTCTTCACGAAGACGTGAGTTTTCTTCTCGAATCTCTGAAAGCTGGCTATAAATACTATCTCTGAACGGGAACTGCATCTGTTTCATTTAAGTCTCTGTTCATATACTGAGCTAAAGCACACAACGTTATTTTCATTGACGCAAAGAAGACGAGTTAAATATAATATTTATAGCGCGAAAGAAATAATATTCTACTAATGTACAAGTCTTCAGTGTTTGTGCATATCGTTATTTCCGAATTGTAAAATGAATCAACAATACAAGCGTCATCAATAACAGCAATAGTAGTAGAAGTAGTAGTAGTAGTAGTAGTAGTACTACTACTACTACTACTACTACTACTACTACTACTACTACTAATAATAATAATTATAATAATAATAATAATAATAATAATAATAATAATAATAATAATAATAATAATAAGTCGTAATAATCGTGTCATATAATTCACATCAATTTTGTTACATTACGTTTACCTTGGATTAAATTATAGGAACCCTCTCTGAGCAAATAGTTCTTGAATTTCATTTACCGTTACTACCTATTCGGTTAGAATGACGTGTTCAAATTTCATAATACTTCGAATAAAATACGTTATTTATTATTTTATCAAACCTAAAGTTTCTTATTATTAATTCATAGATTTTAAAATTATTTTAACGCACTCTTTTAACAGATACAAGATCTTTTAACGTATGAAAATACAGATTGAATAAGAAAGATGTTACACATATGTTCAGGTCCCAATCAAGTACTTAATCATTTTCTGAATCTTAGCAACTAAATGAATGTAAATCAAATTGAATTTTCCTTTTTATTATAGATATAAACAGTGCCAATTTGTTCACTTCTTTCTTGGAATGTTACATTACGAAAATATATGTAATTTTCTTAAAATACGATTGATTTTATTTATTCATATTTTTATTACCTTTTTCGAGACCTAGGATTTGGTAAGAAAAAGTTATAACTTTCTCGCATTTACTAAGAGAAAGTGTTGTAATCGTGCGCCAGAAAACGGCGAATTTTCGATAGAAATACTCTTATTGTCGGTGACTTGTACCAAACAAGTGGATATATTCTGTTTCAATGTAGCCAATTACTTCCTGTAATACGTCGTGTATCCAGAATTCATGTTTTGTGGGCCCTTGATACCTAAAAAGCGATTGTCGGCAAAACGTGTCTGTCCGTCCGTCTCTGGTCAACGCTAGAACCTAAAGCGTTCGCCTGATGTTGACAGGAAAAAACACGAAAAACTACCGATCAGAGCAGCCGGCTTCTAGAATTCTCCTCAAGATAAAGACTGAATTTGACCTACCTGCCAAACTAGTGTCGAAAAACCTTCCCACTGCTGGGACTCGAACCTTGGACTTCCCGGTCTGAGACATTGCAGGGACATCAGTTGATGCACTGAGACACCTCTTCTGGTCATCTCACCCGTCGTTAATATCTACATTATAGGTGTATCTAGTAATTTAATGGATTTTCTACCACAACAGCTTCACATTATTTCGTATGAAATTTTTCAAAATCTCAAAGGTTTCACTGCGCTCATTAATCTTTTTAAATGCTTTTTTACTTATTTTATTTTTTTAATTTCTTCCTTGACCCGACAATTTAAAAATTAAAAAAAAATACTATTATATTCTCTGGAATGCTCTACATAAACTTAATAGGTTTCAAAGTGACAATGGGAGAAGACTCTGAAAAATTAAATACAACACAAATTTCTACTTGCTCTTTTGCTGCATTACCTGCTGGAGCGTCCCCCCCCCCCCCCAAGCGCGTGCCAATCACCCGTAGACGGTTACCGTCGATATACTTCACAAAGCAATATACAGAAATATTCATTCTCATCTTTAAATATGCCGGATATGTATAACCTGATTGCCAATTAAATTAAAATTAAACAGGTATCAAACCGATTCAATTGAATAATAAACGGACGAAATAATTATACGAATAACAAAAACGGATGCTGGGTAGTTTATACATTATTCAGTGCACTTAATGAATTGCAGATTCAAGTTTGAAAAATATGTTTTTTAAATCACACTGGACAATGAAACCTCCCGGCGTCAAATTTTATTTTTGTTTCGTTAAGACAACAGACGGCAAACGACAGGTAAAGACAGCAGAATACGAACCAACTCTGTCAGTTTCTTTATAATCAAGGGATAAATTAGGGTGAACATGCCTTACCAGGAGCAGCTGTGCACGTGTTATTCATCTTTGTCACTAAGCGATGTATATTTCCAACATTTAAAAGTTTGGAAGATTCTTACACTCTTGAAAATATTTCACTTGTCTCTTCATGAGAAAAAAATTTGGAAACTTTTTTTTTCATAAATATAACATTTTGAATTTCTCAAGAATACTGTAACCGACTTGGGTTGTTCAGGGCTTCAAATAATGTCACTAAAGGGCCTCTAAATGACATGTCCGAGAGTTCGAGTCCCTACGGTGCACCGTAAGGACCGGTGCACCGCGGTGGCAGGATTTTCGACTCTGCCTACATATGAATAAACGAAGTCATCTCCGTCAACTTAATATATTTATTTATACCGTCGTCGGCTTTCGTCGTCTTTGCCGCCATCATCAGTCTCGCTGTGTGTGCCAAAGGTCGGGAGACTGTGACACAGTCCGCATCAATAACGCATCAGAATTATGTTGGTTGTTACAGCGACTACTACACACTGGTTCGTAAGAAGTTTATATTTTTTATGTTACTGATTTTCTCTGCTGTGGCCAACTACACTCTAATCCGTTTTTTAACATATACATATATAACAAATACATATATAATTTGGAGTATAGAGTTTACAAAAATATTGAATTTTTAAAATTTACATTTAAAAAAACTTCAGGTAAAGAAATATTTTGCAAAATCTAAAAATTTGAGCAGAGTTTCTATAATTAGTGTATTGAAGTACGTGATACCGTTAAGTTTGTGATGCTCGTCATATTCAGAAAAAAATTGAGCATGCAGTATTTCCAAAAGCAATAAAGTTAGAAGAAAACGTAAATACCCATGGTAACATACATTCATATAATAAAAAGAAGAAAACTAGAGAATATTTTAAAATATGAATGTAAAATTGTGATATTTTTGTGCGATTAGACGTAAAATTGCTCAATTAAGCGTCAAGCGACTTTTTAATGATGCGTTTTGATTACAGTAACAGAAATTAACAGCTCACGTTCGCCACAGATGTCATCCAAGACGTCATAACAATTTATTACTTGTTTCAACAATTATTTGGATGAAAACCTTTATCTTTTCTTTTACAATTATGCAGAAAACCACGTTATGGTCGCATAATTGGCATTTGGAAATAGCTGAGTTTGAAGCAACTACTTGGCAATTTTGGGGTTTCACTTTCATCTAACAGAATATGAAATTTGCTGACTTTGACGATATGAAAAGTAAACATTTAGCGTTATGTACTAGACAACTTTGATAGGCCCTATTTTATTTCTTCAGAATTCTGTCATCAATTTTTCAGGTTTTACGTGGCATTATTAATATTTCTATTAAAAATTATTATATAGTATGTATATATAGATATATGAGTCATTTTAAGGAATATTAAAGGAAAAGTTGACCTTGATGTCCTGGATATTAAAATTTAAATTTATATAAACGAAAAAAAAATCTTCTTTGTAAAATATACAATTATAAATTTTTTTAAAATAGATAAATTTATGGTCAGCAAACTATTTTACCTATCTTGCAATTTCACTGCACTCTCTACTCATCGAAATCGGTCAAGCCATTCCAGAGAATAGATCGGAGAAACAGAGAAATCGTTAAACAATTGAATTAGTTTTGGTATTCTAGCTGAAGTACCCTGCGTTGTCCGCGAATTTATTTCTCTTAATCATCTATTAGGAAAAGGAACGAATTCAATGAATGTTGAATTCCCGCCCTATCCAGTTCTGCTTGACCGAACCTTGTCCGACCCTCCCCGTCTCACGCGCTCAGTACCATGCTGTACCCAGCATCCCCGCCCCCCTCTTAATCGCGCCTCCCCTTGCCCTCCCTGCTCTGCCATGTTTGCTACCACCATCGTTGTTATGGGGCCTGGTGTTGCATACTCCCGGCAAACTTCAAGTATCAATTTTGACTTTCGATTTTTTGGGGAATAATTGCGGTATTGGAATTAATTAAAATGCATTTAGTATGACATTGTATTGGCCTTCAGAATTCCTTTATTTACTTTCGTGAATTTACTCACTATTTTCGAGATATTTCTGAAAAAGAAAGACCGCACACTAAAAGTTTGGTCTAAGTGGTAGAAAATGGTATAGGGGTAAAAACTTTTGCAAAGAAAATTGTTCTGTATATTAAACTTGTAGCTTGTAAGTTGTAAAACAGTAAATAGTTTATATATTCATAGATTCTGACCTTTCTTTACTTAGATTGACTAAATTACACACCCACTAGAGAATAATAATAGTGGCCGGCTGCTCTAATCTATAGTTCTCAGTGAATTCTCCAATCAATACCAGGTAAAAACAGTACACAAACGGGCGCGCGATTTTTCCTTTCTCATCTTTGTTCCATCCCCTCCCCTTTGACACACACGCACACAAACACACACTTCCACTTACCACGTTACCAAACATGTCCAGTCGAGAGCTTAACCTTGCCCCGGCATGGGGCGGTGCCTCGATGGGGTAGAAATCAGGAGAGGTAATCCCCTCAAGCCAACGTGTAGGGTGGCGCTGGAACTCACGTTGGGAGAGGAACATCGCTCCCTCCCGGAATGTAAACTGTCACTATTAACTATAGTAGTTGATTCGCGAGGAATCACTTAATAATCAATCAGTCCTTCTTGATGTACCAAGCGATGTACCAACTCAACTCAATGTACCAATATTAATGTGACATGTAAGTTGACGGAGTCGCTGCAACAGGAAAATTTGAATCGCTGGAAAGGGAATGTCCTAATAAAATTAATAGGTGGTAGCGAATCGTTTCATTGATTCCGTATTGCATGGCGTGTCAACGGCTTTATTCATTAGTCCTTTAACTGTAAAGCCTGATTTATCACTGGAGAAACGGTGTTGTTCTCCCATTGCATGATCAGAATCGGCGCCGACCTCTACGTCAGCTTGCGGGGCTTTCCCATTCAGGTATCTCTCGCCAACAAGGCACCGCTCCAGCCAGGACATGCTCTTGCCTCTCGACTCGCCAGCCGACATGTGTGTTAATGTGACTAGTGTGTGTGTAGGCAAGGAATGAGTATAGGAAAAGGAAGACGAAGAAAAGATCGCGCGCGTTCCGTACGTTACGGTACAGCTCCGGCATTCGCTGGTGTTGATCAGAGAAAATACGGAAAACTACCGATCAGAGTAACTGGCGCTATAATTCACCTCCGGACAGCGCCTGAATTCAATCGAACTATCTAGCTAGTGTCGAAAATCCTGCTAAAATTGAAACTCGAACCCTGGCACATCTTGGTCGCCAAGGCGCTGCAGTGACATCAGTTAATGCCTTGAGACACCTCTGCCTATCAGCGATTCCCGGTGCTGAGCTAATATTATTAACAGATGAAAAGGTATTATACAACTGTCAATGCAAAAATATGGTTGGTAATTATTTTTAAATATTTTATTTATTTTCTGGAAATGAAATTTCCTACTCTTTGTCCTGTTTTCATTTCCTCCCTCTAATCGTTAATGCGAAGTATTTTATCCCTGCAACATACTTTTGGGAACATTTATGTAGATATCGATTTTACAAAGTTTATAATCTCTGTACACTATAATGTACTATACAATTTCTGAGTATAAATGCCGTAGTATTTCTGTCCATGAGGGCATCACATCTGCTCACCGATGTTCGAAGGGCTGCATGCCTTTCAGGCGCACACGAATCTGGCGAACTAAGCGATTGCAATATGCCTGACATTGAGAATTTCTTCTAAATGTTAATTTACCGAAGAATATACATCACTTATAGATGTTGTGTATTCTAAAAGTTATAATTTAAAGAAAGTAGCGTTTTTCACCGAGGGTGAAAACCGATGAGAATAACCGTCGTGCGTTCGCCTGTTTTAGTGTCACGTGCACGATCGCGAGGCGAGCCGTCGAAGAACTTCTTTACCTGTTCGTAATATTACAGCATTTTTGCATAGTGAGTCATGGAATAATTGATTAAATAACTTCAAGTACTCATTATATTGGGTAAACAATTTCAATAAAAATATTTAAATAATTTTATCTAGGAAAAATATATATTTCTTAAAGAAGATTGTTGTTTCTAAAATCAGTATTGCACCTCGAACTTCGAAAATCTTTGAAACCACGTTGACAAAATAACACAATACAAACGAAATTAAAAACTAAGGAATTTAAAACTCTTTGTGAATATCAATCAATATTAATCAAATAATATCATCAAATAATAATCTACCTGCAATTGCAAACTACAAAAATAGGATTGCGTTTCAAACTACAAACTACATTTTTTTTAAAACATATATATTCAAGAATGCCATAAATTCATTGTATCAATATTATTTTAACATGTTTCCACAAACAATAGTATATCTGAGTTTCTGTTTTATTATTATTATTATTATTATTATTATTATTATTATTATTATTATTAACCACAGACACAACAAAACCTGAATACAAATGTTGAACAAGCGCGGTATGACTGTAATTGTGCCGCCGGGAAATGCGGCGAATGCAAGTGGGACTCGAGAAATGCGTTAGCGCTATCTTGTGTGTAAACAGAGAAACAATACCTGGTTTCCCATCATGCGGAAAGCAAAGCATAAAGGCAAAATACCGTTTATTTTTTCAAAGGAGGTACTTTTACCACCCACGCGATCACACGAAGGATAAGTAAGAATGTAGTGCTGGAGAGAGCTTACTCCACATTATTTAGTTTACTATTTCCTCTTTATTTACTTTTTTGGAGATAATTGAACTCATTTGATGGGGAGGTTCTAGCTATACATGTAACATTGTCTCAAATTTGAGACATTTTGACATGTGTTTATATTCAGTTACTACACGTCAGTTAAAATCCACTGCTTCTTCAATAACGTCATTCATACACGTACTAAACAAAATGAAGTAATTAAGTCACAGTGAGTACCTCACCATTGAGATCTGCAAGGCAATGAACAAGCAGACTTTCTAGAAAAGTCAGAAACCAAAATGTTCAATGACACCAAAGCAGTTCATTGTCATGTCGTTCAGCCAAATTAAACTTAAAGTTTCATAAACTCGCTTTCGCGAATACTAAAAAAGAGTACTGCGAAAGCGAGAGAATTAGCTTACCTATCTTTAGTTCGTCCATTAA
>BOPP01000018.1:12295544-12308163 GCA_017312745.1 Gryllus bimaculatus | reverse complement strand
GTGTTCTGCCACCAGGTTCTATACCTACTTGCAGAAATAATAAATCTATCTATCTATCTATCTATAAAGAGCTCGGTGCAAGAAATATCCGACACGAAACTATAGATACTAAAGTAATGTGGCATTTCATAAATAATTATAAATTCAATGCCCTCGAAACACCGAGAAATCGCTCTGTCATTCCAACCAGGGAACCGCTCTGACATTTCAATTCGAGCCGACGCTTAAAAATCTAATTGTCTCATAACAATATTTCCAACACGAAAAATTTGGGATATCAGCAAAAATGAGACCTACACCATTCTTTTAATTTCCGTTGTTTTATCCGTGGATAAAGTTGAAGAAAAAATGGGATGTTTTTTGAGAAAAAGTTATTTTTAAAATTTGCATTAATTTCAACCAGAAATTACGTGGAAAGTACTCGTTTTTTCAAAAAATTGTACATGGACTTTTTTTAAAAAATCTTATGATTTAGATCGGATTATGTTTAAGGCAAAATCTCTATCTTTAATTTTGTATTTTTGAAATGTTTCCAAATTCCCAAAATACGTATAATTCGCCTAAAATGGGTCTAGCTTCTTATTTCTTACCGTCATTTGGCACATTGTAGGAGTATGTACACAAAAATATTGGAACCGTTTTTGTATTTAAAAAAACTTAATTTTTTTAAAAAAAGTGCCTGTATTTCACACAAATGTACGTGAACATTTTTCATATTTTTGAAACATTGTTCTTAGTTTTAATAGTATAGTTGTAGGAAGACGCCCACCAGGTCAAGATTCCATTACAACGCTGAAGAAACTATTTGATTGGGCAAAAAGAAGTATTTATAATATTTCGTTTATTTTTTTTTTTGTTCTTTAGATACACACAAATATCTCAGTGCACATCTAAAATATAGGCATCAAAATTTGAAGCCAATAAAGGGAACTTTAAAAATACATTCTTTCACGCCTTTGTCACTTACCGAAGCTACATTGAAACTAGTTTATTTCGCTACAGACGGTAAGCAAGTATATTTTAATTGACTTGTGAGGGGCAAGAAAATTTCAAAATGTGAGTCAACTCGTGACTCAAGAAACCGTCGTCAAACACCCAAATATAATCGTGAACTTACCACCTCACGTAGTACTTAAATTACTGCATCATCCAATGAAACTGCCGGTCAGAAATGCAAGAAACATATCAGTTTCTGCAGTCTACTACAAATTGGCTAGCAAAAGATTCGTATTTTTTAAAGTTAATGTGATTCCACTTAGTTTCATTCTGGATTTGTCAACCATACTCTAATGCGTTTATAATTTTTTTTTTATTTTTTTAGCTCATCGAGTTTTCAAAATTTATTTTTGTTTTTAAATTGAAAATTCAGGAAAAGAAATAGTTTGCAAAATCTAAAAATATTAACAAGTTTTTAAGTTTCGAATGGAATTTGAATAAAGTTTCTATAATTAGTGTATTTAAGTAAGTGATACTTTAAAGTTAGTCTTTTGCGCGTTGATGCGCGTCTTTTTTGGCAAATTTCAACATGCAATATTTCCAAAACTAATAAAGTTCGAAAAAATGTATATACACATGTTAACATATTTGATCCATGTAGTAAATAGAAATATATAAATAAAATATGAATGACAAATTTTGATATTTTTTATGCGATTTGACTTGGAATGGCTCGTGCATGAAAGGACGCTAAAGGAAAGAAAGGCGCTGGTCCCTTTTTGGGCGAAGTCTAAGTCTAATTGAAAAACATTAGCATTGCAAAGGTAATATTGAAGTGTTTTTATTGAAGAATGAGGTGATAATACAACGCTCCTCCATACGGCTTTTCAGTTATTAAGAGCACGCATTTTCAAACGAAAAAGATGCGAAGGGGGTGGCTATAGCGACCTCCCTTTAAACATTCGAATGAAGCAGTATCAGTATCAGATTGGGTGAATATATATTGTTGATTCTTGATGAGAGGAGTATTTATTTCATTATCTAATATCAGCCAGATTACCGAGAAGGATGTGAAAGTTGAGTCGGTTGCGTAGACGATGTTCTACGGGATGCTCTCTACTCAGACTGAAATGAGATGCACCAGCAACTGAGAGTAGATTTTGGAAGAATGTATAAGAAAGTTTGGTGATATATGTTAGGACGGGTTTTAGGTCTAAATCTTTGTGTAGATTGAAGATAGAGATTTTTGTCGTGAATGAAATCTGTGCTAAAAGAAATTTATGTTTTCGTGCATTTTTTGCTTGAAGATAATGCTGCTATGATGATTTCTTCCAATACAGAAAATGACGCTTTAAAAATCACAGATTCCATCTTCGTGACCGAGTAGTCCTAGGTTCGAGTACCGTCGGTGGCAGGATTTTCGACACTAGCTTGTCAGCTAGGTCAAATTCAGTCGCTGTCTGGAGGAGAATTCTAGAGGCCAGCTGCTCTGATCGGTGGTTTCACCGATCAACACCAGGTGAATGCCGGAACAGTACCCCAACAAACGGCCCACGAACCGTGCGCGAACTTTCCTTCCTCATTGTTCTATGACCTCCCTTGTCCTTCCTTGTATCTCCTTACTTACACACACTTACACTACCACACATTCTGGGAGACTGGTCGGGAGCTTAAAGCTTGCCCCGACTGGTACGGTGCCTCGCTGGTGAGAGATTCCTGGTTGGGAAAAATCCGTCTAACCTACAGTAGGTCGGCGAGGGATCTCGCCAATCAGAGGTGGAAGATCATCCCCAACCCCAGAGGGGGAATAAATGCACTACACTTACGGGACTAATGACAGTCGTTGACGCTCCTGAAATCACTAAGAATCAATCAATCAAATCCACTATCCCCTGTACCATTTTTCGAAAATATGAGTCGTTTTGATTTAATTTTTCATGAAAGTTAGGCAATTATTAAATACTTTCTCAAAATTGGCTCAAGTCTTGTCTTTCAATTTTCTCGTATGTATCAAGGATCGGTAAAAAAAGTGCTAGATATATTTCCGGTGATTTCTGTGTATTTTCTAAAATCGCAAAATTGTAACATTGCGATAGTACAATATTAATAAAGTTTTGTCTTGAAGAAAATATATTATAAATTATTAGCTCTTTAAAAAGATCATGAACAATTATTAGAAAAACAAATAACTTAAACGATTAACTTTCGCTTAAACCCGCTCCAAAATTTTTCTTCAATATTTTTCACTGATAGTTTAAGTGACGCTTAAAAGAATGGTGTGGGTCTCATTTTCGTTGGACTCCCTGAATTATTCAATATCGCAAAAGATAAATATCATACGTGTGTGCTGTTGAGCACCACTTCCTTTTCTTTAAAATAAGTTATGAAATAAAAATTTATGAAGGTTTGAAAATTGCAAAAGGAACTTTTTATGGTTAACATTTTTAGTGGTAACGTGTCAAGCGTGTTAACTCTACAACACACGCGTTCCCATCTCGATGAGAAACGTTTTGCTGGTTGGAAACACTGTTGTAGGCCGTCATAGAATTATTATATTACGTTCCCGTTACAAATAATGCGAGAAATATGCACTATTAGAATATTCGAAATTAGTGGTCTTACAACAGCACTTAATTTCTCGGCATATTTGTAAATTTAAGTGTTCAACCAAAAGGAAATCTGTGTTTTTATCGGTATATTTTGCATTAATCGAGAAAATTTAAATTTAAAAAATGGAACCGTTTTTGTACAAATATTTTTTTATTTCCGTTACGTCATTCAATACTTATGAGAAACCTAATTATATTGTCGAAAACTTGTCATATTAGAAACTTAATTATATTGTCATTTATATTTATGTTTGAAGAACAGATTTCATTAAGAAAAAAATATATTTCTTCAATACTGTATTTACAGGACGACGCCGAAAATGTTTGAAATTTGCAATTTTTAAAATTTCAGAAAATTTCACGAAAATGACACCTGCTCCATTTTTGTAAGCGTGCCCTTCTCTCACCTAATAAAAAATAATTCAACATTTTAAGCAATATTTAACATTAAAATATGTTACATACGGAGTACGGGAATACGGACTTGCGTGGAATACGGAGTTGCGTGTTGGGATCCATACAGAAAGGCGCACCGGAAAAATCTAGATAGAATACAGAGAAAAGCGAATAAGTTTACCTATAGAAGTAACGCAACAAAAAAGTCATGGGAACCTCTAGAAACGAGAAGAACAAAGGCGAGGCTTTGCGCTCTTTATAAATAGTACGTAGGTCAACCAGCTTGGAAGGAAATTCAGATTAGATTAGAAAAACCAAATTATTTCGGCCGAAGCGATCACACCCACAAAATTCGAGCAAGGAAACAAAATTCAGATCTTGGGAAGTTTTCCTTTTGTAACAGAACAATCAGAGATTGGAACAGTTTACCTGCAGCAGTTTTCAAAGCTTTTCCTCTCAGTGTCCGAAGTTTTAGAAACAAATTAGAAAAAAGATATTAAATAAGTATGTGCTGTGTAGTGCGGTGAAGTGCTGTGAAGTGCTGGTCAGTGTGTAATTCAAAGGTAATCCAAAGCAAAAAAAAAAAAAATGTAGTGAAGTGAAGTGAAGTGAAGTGAAGTGCGGTGAACGTGATCAATGCACTTTTCAATGCTGCTTTTCGTCTTGTACTGTATTGTACGGTATTATTATTATTATTATTATTATTATCATTATTATTATTAATGTAAGTGTTGTAATTTTTGCAATTATTGCCATTAACTGCCACCGGGTCATACCCAATTGCAGTTCTAATAAATGTATGTATGTTGTTGAGTTTAATGTAAAGTACTCCGAAAATCAAAATGTTTGTTTCAAATTCGCAGGCCCTCGAGTTCGCTCAAATCGATGGGGAAATGTGAATTTTGGAGAAAATAGTCAAATGGTTTAGGCGTTACTCTTGACCACAAGGGGGACGCACGGACGGACAGACAGACGTTTTATTATTCATGGAAGGTGGCTTCTGACTACAGAACGTGTTCGAGGAAGTAATTTATTACGTAAAGGAGAAAGAATCGTCCACACTTTCGGTCAGGGGCCAGCAATGCGGGTTTTTCTGTCGAAAAATCGCCACTTTCCGCAACAGCATCACAAAACTTTCTAATTGCTACGTAAGAACGTAGAAGGCATGAAAGTAAAAACAAATATGAAACGAATTATCGAGAATGACGTAAGACTGCAAACAGAGAAAAACTTAAGCTGTCAATAACCCAAGACATTTATTGTCATTCGTACAATATTTCTAGAAAGAAAACAAAAGCCCCGACCATGAATCCCGCAAGCAGATGAATAAACGAAGAACAAAGGAAAACAGAATTGGTCACTCATCTTTTTGAAAAAAGTTTTCTACCGAGCCAAATAATTGATGTAAACTCCAATAAAACAGATGCATTTATATAAAAATCTTAGCGCACAGTATCTTCAGAAATAAAATGTCTATCTCCATCAGACACAACTAGAGAAATAAACCACTTGTACTGCAACAGCAAATACTGCCTCGTTTTATTGGCAACGGCTGCGTAGTATAATATCCTATTAACAAATATGTCATCATTTGAACTACTGACCAAACAAAATGCTGAAGGTCGGAAATAATATGTATTTAATTAATTGCAAATTCAAAAGTTTAAATGAAAATTGCTTCTTGTTATTGAAATAAGTGTATTGTGCTCTATTAAGAAACTAAGAAGAAAAAAATATTACTTTAGTTTTAAAAAAATATTACTTACTTAACTACACAGAAAGAAATAAATATTTATTTAGTCAAAAAACAGTAAAAACTGTATGTGACGTATGGGGGAGAAGATGATCTGCGCACGTTTTCTACAATATCTTCCTATCATTTTAACTATAAATAGTTGAAAGATGAGTATCAGTTAAAGATAAATAAATAAAAATAAAATTTTAAAAAGCCCGAGATTAGCAACATTTGAAAAACTATATATTTTCGTTCCCGAGTTATAGAAAACTTATTTGCATCGGTAAATGAATTGTAAGTATGATTTTTCTGCATTGCTAACTAAATAGTAACTTGCCCTTACCTCTACTCCTACCACTTCAAGCAAAAGGATAGTTCAACAATACGTGCGCATAGTGAAGCCACATTTTCGTCCAGAAGTAAAACAAGGGACCATCTCAGCATTTGCTCAATGTATCAGGGAAACTGGACAAAAATCTGATCGAGATGGGGGTCATTGACCCGCAAGCTGAAGTACATTTTTGTTATAAACATATTAAGTCTTTTAAAAAATATACAATACAAATTTAAACTAATTCATTATGTATCACTGTTTTGTTAAAATAAACATTTTCTTATTTGATGTGCAGTATAGTATCTAATTGAATACAAACAGTTATGCTGCAGAAAAGATTTTACGTTTAACGTAAATTTGTGTACTGGCTTTAATTGTTTTTATTATCTGGCACTGAGTTGTACAGTAACATGGATTTCCGGTAGTGAGCTGTTGATACTGACACATAATAAACATGATTTCTACGACGTGAGTTGTAATTATAAATATCAGTATGAAAATATATTCCCACCGTTAAGTCAGTAATTTTGAATTTCATTTTTGTTCCCTTTTTTAAAAAGTGGCTTAATTTTTGCTGTTTTGAAAATAGCTGGTAATATTCATGTGCATAAAGAAGTATTGAAAATATGAGTTAACGGATGTATAAAGGCAGGAACACAAGTTTTTAGTAAACAATCCAGAAATTCAACCAAAGCAGATGAATATTTATTTTTTAGTTTACTGACTATTCCCAAAATTTCGTTAGAACAAGTTTCGGAAATAAATATCGTGTCGAAAACTTTTTGGGAAGGGAATGAAGTTACATTTTGTGGTTTTAGTACTTTCGTGAGTTCAGCCACCGTTCTAGAAAAATGTTGGTTGAAGAGTTTTGCCCCTTTTTTTAGATTACTTGTTTCTGTTTCTAAATACCGAGATGATGTGGTCGTAATCTTTACGATATTCCACATTGCCTTAGTTTTGTTACTAGCGTTCAAAATATCCTGATTATTTTTCATTATTTTTACCTGAACTATTACTTTCCTTAAAATTATTTTGTATTCTTGGAAGTAGACATGGAAACAGGGTGATACGTTATGATGTTTAGAAATAAAGTAAAGTGTACGTTTGTTTTTACACGATATTCTAATTCCTTTTGTGATCCATGTATTATTTTTCCATGTAATGTTTAATTTTCTCTTTTTGAGAGGAAAGGATCGTTAAATCGTCCGTGCTCCATCTCAAAGACACAGCATGATTACTGGATAATATTGTAGGGCGGACAAGATACGTATATACGTAATTATCTTGTGATTCTGAATATTCAACTTAAAAATACTAGATTGTTAATATTGAAAAATTAAAGCTACATATACAGCACACACTTTCTCTCATTTAATTACAACGGCTCCGCAAATATTATATTATTACATTAACCTGCAAAAGTGTGTCGAACCCGCAAAACGTTTTCTCCGTTTTGAGACTCGAGCCTCTGTCGTCGGAATTATCTCACTTTACCGCTACCCCGCTCAGTCGCCGACTGCCTGTCACTTTTGTGGACTTACACTTCATTCCTCCATAATATCTATCATGGAATTTTCATACATTCAGTGTTCAACGAAAATTACACCTGCGCCATTTTTTAAAGAGGCATTTGCTCTATCCGTGGATCAAATTAAACAAAGAATATAAAGTCGTTTACTAGAAAATGATTTTTATAAATTCGAGGAGCTTCCAGCACAAATTCCGCGAAAACAAGTTTTTTCAAAGTAATCTACACAAAGTTTTTTAAAATCTTATTTTAAACAACAGTTGTCATTTTATCAAAAATCTTTAATTCCAATGTTGTACTTTGGAATGTTACCTTTTTGCAATTTTCGAAAATAGACTTATCCGGAAATCAATCTATGTAAATATTGTAATATATAATAATACACTATAAATATCAAAAATGCAATTGTCTCAACCCAATATTCCCAACACGTAATTTCGTAAAATTCAGAGAGATCAACGAAAATGCAATCTAAATCATTCTCTTACGCGTTCCTTATTTAAGACATGGAAACAGTTTAAAGACAAGTTTTGGAGAAAATTTTCTTTTTACTCTCTCCCCCCTAAGAAATCAAGAGACATGATTGTAATTGTGGGCGGGAAAACCGAGAATTTTCGACAGAAAAATGTTATTGTCGGGCCCTGGTAACGAAAAAGTCGATTAATCCTTTTCCTTTACAAACTAAATTACTTCCTCTAACAAGCAGTCAGAATCCATGTTGTGTGGCTTCTTGATACCGAAAAATCGATTGACGGCAAATCTTCTGTCTGTCCCTCCGTCCGTTCTTCCATTTGTAGTCAACGCTAGCACCTAAACCGTTCAAACAATTATCTCCAAAATTCATATTCCCCAATCCATCTGAAGGAAGTGAAGGATCTGCGAGTTTAAAACTGATATTTTGATTTTTAAGAATACGTTATCTGAGGCCTCAACCTTTACAAAATTTCATCAAAAATGGCTTCAAATTTTTTAATTAAACTTTCTCCTCGGATACCATACATAATAATGTTGGTGGTCCATTTTCGTTGAAACCACCAGTTCTTCAAAAATTGTAAAAGTTCATAATTTTTTCGGCGTCATCCCGCACCTATAATATTGAAATCTGTTCTCCAAACACATGCATTAAAATGCGTCAATTTTGTCAGGTATGTCACGTATAATTTGTATGTCAGGTATGTCACGAGAATATGAGTAATTTTCTTGTAATTTTGCTTCATATACATGCAATTAAAATAAATTTAAACAATTATTTTCTTAAAAAATGGCGTCATATTTTTAAGCAAGCACCTAAACTGTTCAGCCGATTTTCTCCAAAATTGATATTCCCTGATCATTTTGAACGAACTAGGCTTTGGGACTTTCCAACAGACATTTTAATTTTCTAGGGTATTTTACATAAAGGCTCAGAAACATTTTCAAAAGTTCCTCAAAATGGCTCAAAAATTTGATTAAACTCTGCCCGCGGATAGCGTAAAGAACCGAAGAGAATGGTGCATAATTCATGTTCGTCAAAATCTTCGATTTTTCGAAAATTACAGAAGGTCAATTTTTTCCGCGTCTTCCTACAAAAACAAGATTGAAGATCAACATTTTTTCTTAAATAAATCTGTTATTTACAGTCATATCTTCATGAAAGGTCGTGAATAATTTTTCGAAATTATGAGATTTTGCATAATTTTACCTTAAATATAGACAATTAAAATTATTAAAACAATTTTCTTGAAAACCGCTCCAATTTTTTTTGTTTTAATTTTTTCTCGTGTGTATCAAGGGACGGTAAATATATTATGCTCATTACATGCTATTAGGCCATTCTTTTAAACATTTCTTCTTCTATTCGTGGGAAAAAATTAAAGATAACACTAGTAGCAGGTTTTGAAAAAACGGAAGCCATGGATCGCGTGCGATTTCCTTCCTCTTCCTTGTCCTATCGTCACCACTTGCCTACACACATGGACTAACATGCACTGCTCAACTACCTAAATCTAAATAAGGATAAGTACAATTTTTCGAAAATATGAGTAGGTTTCTCATAACTTTTGCTTGACGTAAAGGAGTTAAAAAATTATTTCACGACAGATATCAGGAAAAAACTTCAAATTTGATACAGATATCCATTTTATATTAAATTCTACTTCGCAGTGATACAAAGTTATTGAATTTCTATGTGTTGCAAAATTATATGTATATAGTATTTTTTTATTGATAAAATATGTCAATGCTTGTAATATTATCCGTATTTAATATTGAATGTATTAAATTGTTAATATGCAATGATATGAAAGGTAATTATATTTTCGTAGAACACTGGATTTTGCCGTGAGACCCGTAGGGAGCTTAGAGCTTGCCCCGACTGGGGCGGTGCCCCGCTGGTGGGAGATTACTGGTTGGGGAAAACCCCGATAGGTCGGCGCAGGATCTCGCCATACAGCTGTGAAAGATCATAGTTACCTCTGTGGGGGAAGTATGCACTACACTTACGGGACTAGTGCCAGCCGTTGACGCGCCGCGAATCACTAACAATGAATCATTCAAGTGTAAACTTCTCATACGTTCGAAAAATTGAACATGACTTTATTTCAAGATCTGTTTTCATGAAACAGATTTCATTTTTAAAAAAATTTTCTCTTCAATATTATACGTGTAAGAAGACACCCCAAAAACTTGCCTAATGTTACAAATAATACAATGAAATATGTGAGTAACATGTTTCTGACTGAAGTTTTACTGGATCTTAGTTTATATAACTATTCTAGCAGATGACCAGTTGTACTTTGTTACAAGTTTGTGAGGACCACAACACAAAAAAGTGTCCTTGACACATCTCATAACTTACCTGGCTCAATTATATCTTGATACGATGTTGAATATTGAAAAAAAATTGTATGGACACTTAATTTCATTTCACTTTCCTTCTTACCTCTTTGAAATCTTTCTCAAGTTTATTGCTGAATACATTGGGAGAAATACTGAACATTCAGAATATTTAAAAAAAAAATTAAAATTATGCATGTGATAACCTGTAAGCAACTTTCAGAGAATTGCAACATATAGTTACAAATTAACCTGAATCTTACTAAACAAATAAATAAAAAACTAAATATATTAGAACATTACTGTTGAAATACTTCTCTGATATGCAATAAAAACAGATCTTGTTTACAACAAACAACAATGTATTCCCATTTAACGAACATTATTGTAACATAACTCCAAGTATGTAATGACAACTTAACTTTAAAAAAAATGCAGTGATAAATTATTATTTTCAGGAGATTTTAAACCTCTATTTTGAAATAGTGTTCATATTACAGTGTATGGTAATCTGTTATTAACATAGAGAAATGAGAAAAAATTTGTAAATTCTTAAATGATTGAATAAAATATTTCAACAAAGAACTGTCTATTTTGTTTAAAGAATGGAAATAAGTTAGATAAAATGTTTAAATTAGTCAATGCCATGAGACAATATGAAACAGTCATATCAAAAAGTATATTTTCTATTCCTCCATTAAATTTTGTCTTGTCTCGTAATGTTGCAGTCAGTCATTCCCCTTTATTCCTTCAGCCTGGGTCAATTTGAGGTAGAGATGCTGTGGATGTATTAAATACCACTGTTATTCAGATTAGTTTGCCTCACAGTTCAGCATTTGTTCCAGGAATAAATGAAAAAAGTTGCAAATAATAATGCTAATGCTTATCTCTTATTTAGGCTTAAGACTTCATAAAAAGAAATTATTGTCTCTCACTCATTAGTTTTTTATATTTTCAGACTTTAAATTAGTTAGTAATACATTGCTTTATAGTACATATGGGACCAGATAGAGATTTTAACAGAAACTTATTGCATGTTGAATATGAATGTTGGATGTAAACTATGTAACTTATAACCCCACATGATCACAAAATTATAACACACATAGACCTCCCTGGAGTGTGTGGTAATCCAAAAAATATTTAATAACAAGCTGTGTTACTTTTACTTAGAATTAAACCATTCAATGACAAACTAATTTGCATAATAATAGGTACATACATCTCTTCAGCCACTCACTGCTGGTTCTTGCTACAATTTCTCTCTTGTTTATTTCAAGTAAGTTAAAAACAAAACATTGGTTATAACTACACACTACACAAACTATTGTAGACACTAGTTACAACTGCTGTAAAAATTGGATTCGCAACAGGCACACTGGAAAGAACTGTGCCCAATCCTTACTTCTAATGCAACTATGAAAAGAATTGGACTGAACTATGTGACTGCAATGTATTCTATCAATGTAGCTGTTGTAGTAATTATTTGAAACTCTTGAAAAAACACTAATGTTTGGTGTAAAAAAATCTGGGGAGATGTCACGCCTCATGAGAACATGCAGGGTTATTAACAATTAATTTCCAAACGTATTTGAAACATGACATTGATTACAAATGAATATAAATAACCTGACCTTGTTGTCTCTGTTGCTTTTCCAGCTGTCATGTGAGGTTTTACTTTAAATGAGAAGAATGTAGCTATGAATACACTGACTCAGAACATATGAACATTGCAGTACAATGCAAACATTCAATTTGAAACTAAATACTTAATATAAAGTTTAGAACAAAAAATTAGCACTGAAAGAGGTTGAAAATAGGAAATATTGTAAAGCACTGAGTAAAATCATAAATTGCTTGAATAACATTCACAGAGCATAACACATACAAATGCAAAATTAGAAACTAGTATGTCATGTTGAAATTATGAATCATAAATAACATAATTTTCTCTACATAAATTTTACAATTAGTGGTGCACTTTTAAAAACATCTTGCTCATAACTTCTACCATGTGCTAAACACAATAATTATGATAAATAGTAGAGAAAATTGTTTTTCATATTGTATTCCACAAAAATCTCATTACAATTAATGTCATTTCACATCAAATCCAAGTAAGTTTGAAGTCCATTAGTCCAAATATCACTAAAACAACACTGACAAGATATAGGTGTTGTGGTAGGATATCTTTGGCATTTTTTTTAAAATAATTAAAGATGTTGTCATTGCCAACAATGTTTTTTAATTCAAAAGCAGCTTTCGAT
>BOPP01000018.1:12195340-12295444 GCA_017312745.1 Gryllus bimaculatus | reverse complement strand
CTAAGCCATCGAAAGCTGCTTTTGAATTAAAAAACATTGTTGGCAATGACAACATCTTTAATTACTGACAAGATATCTGTGTGTGACTGAATGCCACGAGACTGACAATAACTATTTTCAAAACAGAAGTAGGGAGTCAAGTGTTATTGCGATTTTTTACTCCATAAAACTATCTAATTAAATTACATTTAAAATAAGTTTGGCAAAAGCTGTTCAAAAGAAGAAAATCCAATAAAAACTACAAACTTTGATTTAAATGTGTGACATACCTATAGCTATATTGAGTTAATAGTATGAAGAATATTTTCACCATCCACTTGTATTAGTCAGAATTTTCTAGTATTCTCTTGCTTGTTTGATTTATGGTTGTACGAGACATTGATTGGAACCTGTAGGAAAATGATCGGTCAGAATTCTTTGGTGCTGTATAAAATTGTTTACTACTTATTGATACTACTTAAAAAAAATAAGCTGAAAAGTGTATAAAAATTAAGAATATTAATGGCCGGCCTTGGTATTGAAGGGCTTGGAGCATCATTCAAATACATGGAGCTAATGGCTGCATGTTTGACTCCTGCAAAAGGCAAGCACAATTTCATCATGTGGTTTTGGTAATGTTGACTTCTTTTAACCACAGTTATGTATTCCATCTGAACCTCCTTGCATATGTTAATGATTCATATCACATCACCATTCATTATCATCCTTATCATCATACCTACAGAAGAAGGCAATGACAAATTGAGCAGTTCAGGAGAACAAAACAGTAAGTGCCTTTTCAACAAAATTTGATTTGCTCCTTTTTTCCTCACATCTGTGGCAGCACTATTACACAGACATGGTACAAGTTTACTCAAACCTTATCCTATGGCAGACAACAACTTCAATCAATAAATCAATGAATAAAATCCTATGTGTGTGATATTACTGCCAAAGTGGCTAGGAAAAAAGGATCAAATCAAAGGTGACCAAAAAGGCACTTGCCATTATTTTCCCTACGCTAGTCAATTGTTAATGTGGTAACCTACTATGAAAACTAAGGCCATAAAGACGTATACCTAAATCCTGGCATATATTCAGTAACTAGCGAAACCCGGCAGACGTTGTTCGGCCCTCTCTCTCACTTTCTCTCTCTTCGTCTCCTTCCTCCCCTCAGTAAAAATGGAAGAGAATGTTCAAGAAGATTTCATCCTGTACATTACGGTATGATAAACGTTTCTTGGACTTAAACATTTTAGTTTTTAATTCCCAAAGTTTTTAACCCTTTGTTTAGAAGTTATTTTACGACATAGATTCAAAAAATCCTGCCGAATGTAGTGCGGGTTGCATTTTATATTAATATTTAGTTTTGTTCTACAGCGCTATCTGGTGAATTTTTGAGATAGATCCAACATATTAGAGATAATTACAATTGGTCCTGCCATTCCTGAGTCATAAATGTAACTAAACCGACTTTTTTACTCTCTCTCTCTCTCTCTCTCTCTCTCTCTCTCTCTCTCTCTCTCTCTCTCTCTCTCTCTCTCAGAGAGGGAGAGAGAGAGAAAGAGAGAGAGAGAAAGAGAGAGAGAGAAAGAGAGAGAAAGGAAGAGAGAGACATTCTTAAATTTACTTCATACATTTATTAATTAATAAAAATTACATTTGGGCATACAATCATCTTGACATAAAAGTAATCTACTTATCAATAATTACGAATGTAGTATAAAATCTGTTTATTGCACAATCCTCATTCTTAATTATAGGTATAATGAGGCAGACAGAGGCGTAACGTTACGTAACGTGACGTAACGTAAGGCCCGCGATGCGGGCGGGCCCAGGGCCTATTTTTAGGGGATATTTTTATTACAATAGAATAGAATATTTATTTTGCTACTGATAAATACATGGAAAATTTCCGGTGGTAGCGTTTTGTAAGTAGTTACAACAAATACACTACACAAACAATCAAAGGAACATTATAATATTTACGTGTTACTCAATAGAATTTTACAAGATTAGTATATTAAAACTATCATTCTAAAACTGACATAAAATAACAACAATAATTTAAAAAAATAATGTTAACATATTCTAAAAAAAGTACTACTTATTTAATCTAATTTTAAAATTTTTGACATTCTGAGGGAAAGTCTCCAGTACTGTTGCAGGCAATTCGTGTCATTTGTGTATTGTTCTGTTTACAAATGAGAATTTACCTACATCTGTTTTCTTTGCCGAAGTTTAGAACCATGATGCTTTCGCGCGATGTTTGTGGGTTTTGATGATCTTGCCTGTACTTCCTTCCCCCCACGGACGGCCACCTCGTACTGATTTGAACAACGCACAAAGACGCGATTTCTCTCTGCGTTGTTCCAAAGGCTCCAAAGATATAAATTCAGAAATAGAATGTCCTCTCCTAACAAATTTTGAACTTTTTCGAGAGATTTTATTTGTCCTACACGATATGGGTCCCAGCCTATGGAGTCATATTCCAATATCGGTCGTACTAGAGATGTGTACCCTAATTCGATTGATTTTCTATTTTCTTTCCTAAACACTCTAATCACAAAGTGATTTAAGGTATCACAAAATTATTCACCACTAATCACAAAATTATTTAAGGTACTATCACTACTTGTGTCTGGTATGCAGTTTCATTACTGGGGCCTGGATAAAAGGTTTGTTGGCTGGCCCACACTCATTTCGTTACGCTACTGGAGACAGTCTTAGCAGAGACAATCACTTTCAACATCTTTAATTTTCCTATTTCTTAGGAAGGAAGTAAGGAAGGAAGTAAAAATCGCAAATTTGATCCACGTTTTGTCATGCTAAAATAATTGTTATATTGAGCCAGGACGGATTATTTAGAGGGTTCGACCCTAAAACTGAACTTTTTTTAAAATCATACGTGCTCTCTCTCAGCTCTCTCAATGTAGGATTTTCCATGATCTTCAGTCGAGGAATACTCCTCAAGGAGTGGTTCATCCAATAAATACGGATGAAACTTTCAAGAAATAAAAATTACACGTAACACAAATTACGACGTTAACGTTCGAAAAAGTTTTGGAAATACATTTTACAATAGTTTTTAGTTAACGTATTTAGTGATCAAATTATACAATTTCCATGCGTGCTTAAAACGTTATTTTTTTGTGTTTAGTAACTGTTTAATGAAATCACTTATTGTTCTCCATGAATCCATATGAAATTCAGTAGAATTAATTTAACGTCATTCAATTCATTTCATAGAGTCCTACCTTGTAAGTATGTACTTGGCGCTATAATACGTTGAATAGGTTCAGGCCTACCGGCGATGTCTCTGCCTCGCGGCCATGGGTTAAGAGGATACGTGTGGTTAACATCTAGTCATCCCCATGACGTATTCCGGTCCTCTCAACCTTAGAAGTGTATTTTCTCATCGTCACACAGCAAGATACACTGGCAGATTGTAAGGAAAACGCACACCATAATCTTGCTTGACTGGGAATCGAACCCGGGACCACGTAGTGGACAGTGATCACGCTGACTGAGAGATAGCTACGATGCCACTCCGTAAAAACTAGTGGTGCTAGAGAATGGCGCAGACTTTCCCGTATTAGTTTTCTGTTCCCTTTGGTCTCGGCTAGCTATTAGAACTTGCCACGTACTCCACCTGCTGCCATCTATCGCCGCCCAAAGTACACTTTTTTAAGTCTCAATTTTTCGATTTCCTAATAGTAAAATGGAAATATTATTTTAAGAATAATAAAGAACAGTAAAATTTCGACCTAAATGGCAACTTTCTTTTAAAAAAATTGGAGCCTTTCTCAAAAAACTGGCGTTAAAGCTTCGCAATTAGAACCTATTTTTAACAGAAGATATTTGAGTAATCGAAAAATTTCATTCAAAGTTATATGAAGTACATTAACTCGCAAATACAATAATTTACAAATTGCTGGAAATGCGCATATTAACGGCGTGATAAATCTTTCAAAGAAATTACATTTGTGTAACTTCTAAAAAACAAACTAATGCCCCCGAAATGAACTTTACGTCATATTACAGAGTGTAATTATCACTACCCTTTCGAAAAGTTTGAAAACAAATTTGGAGCCATTTCTGAGAAAATGGGGTTTGAGCATTTCTGAAATTGTGGAATTTTGTGCTAGTTTTCACACAACACTGTTGCGTTTTCGAATAACTTTATTTGGCACTATTTAAAGCACATGTACTCATAAATATAATAATGGGAACAAATTGCCACTAGTATAAATATTAACGACGAGACAGAGATCAAAAAATACATTTTTGTAATTTTGGAAAAAACAAAAGTATAGAGCAATATGGCGTTTATGTCATCTTATAGAGTACATTTAGCACTATCCCTAATGAAAGTTTAAAGAAAAAATAAGAATTTCTGAGGGTTTTTTTGTCGCATCAACTACTAGGTCCTTAGCGACCACTATTGCTTGTAACGGTATGGTAAATGTGAGGATGACACGATAATGATAATAGGGGGTGAAAGGACTAACACAATACAGCCATGCCAGAGGCGGGACTCCAACCCACGATCCTTCAGTCCGAGATCGCTACGGAGCTGCTGTCTTAGCGATGTCGGCCACCGGATCAGCGAGAAAAATCTTGTTTTTGTAATTTTTAAAAATTGCATACATTGCTCACAATATTGCGCGAAAACTACTAAAATTTTCAAAAAAAATTACGTAGCCTCAACGAAAGAACTAGCTATGGAGAACAAATTTTATTTGAAGGAAAGATCTCTATCTTAATTTTCAAGTTATAAGAAGATGCCCCAAAAAATTGGAATTATGTTATTTTTTGAAAATTCAGAGTTAATCTAAAAATCGGACCTATGCCACCTTTGTAAATGTATTTTACTCTATTCTTAAAAGAAATTAAAAGAATAATTTGAAGCAGTTTTTGAGAAAATTTTGAAAAAGCCTTGGGGGGCTTCATGTAAAGTCCTCAAAATTTTAAAGGATGTTTTCAAATTTTCAAAGATTCGACTCGAGCCGGATGGACAATGGTTTCTTCAATTTGGAAAAAAATCCTACGCATGAATTAGGCGCTGACAGTGTTCACAGGCAGACGGACGGTCAGACTGACAGACAGACGGACGGACGGACGGACAGACGGACAGACGGACGGTGAAAAAAAAACAACACTTTTTCGGTATCTGGGGACCCCAAAACGTGTATTTCCTTTGATACCTCGAAATCTATTTTCCGCAGCATTACATAACTTTCCCTATACTATGTATATTACTCCGTAAATACGTACGTACACGGGAAAGTAAAAATGAAAATTTTGTGAAATGTGAGACTATCTGTACCGCGACTTATAAAATTACGATAACGATTTTCTCGAGTTCAGATTTCTTTTTCAATTTTTTTCCATTTTTTCCATCAGTCAGATCATCGGGCCCCTTGATTTGCGGGGCCCCGGGCGATCGCCCGGCCTCCCCATTCCGAGCCGCGGGACTGGTTTTAGTATATCCAGATGTTGTAGCTTGGGATAATCTATCAGAGACATAGAGTCAGGGACGCTAAGATGCTGAGCATTCCCACGTAAAATATTAATCAAAAACTCTAAATATTGTAGTGATAATCTTGCATGACAGCGAAATACGTTTTCTTATCATTCTTAAGTGGTTTCCTGTTATTGAATCGCCACATTGTTAAATCTGGCTTCTGATTGCTTGGACGCCAAAATGATTCTACCGTACGCCACGAGGTTGCGACGGGCATTGACACATGCGCAGATGGCGAGGTGCCCCTCCCCTCTTTACTTCTGTTTGTATAACGTGACGCGTGAAGGTTCGTCGTCACGATGGAATATGTGACGGTATTTCGCGTCTTTCTCGGTCGTGCCGCTAGATGTCACACGATCGTGGCCTTGTCAAGCGTAACTACTACTGAAATGTTAACTACATAATTGCTAAATACCGAGAATGGGCCACCGGTGCTGGGCGGCACCTTAAAAGGTCGCCCTACCGAACGGAGGGGCTGCTGCTTCCCCTTCCGGCTGGAGGGGGTCTCATCTCCGTCGCCTGGTTATACTTCTTGGGGCGCGTCAGGGCGCGTCAGGGCCCGTCTTCACGATAGAATATCTCACGGCATTTCGGGCCTTTCTCGGTCGTGCCGCTAGATGTCGCAGGATCGCGACCCTATCAAGCAGTGCGGTGGTCTAGCGGCTCAACGGAGAAAGACGCGAAATGGCGTGAGATATTCCATTGTGAAGACAGACTCTGACGCGCCACGTTACAAAAAAACGAAGTATACTCGCTCATGACGACGGAGTTGGAGACTCTGCTGCTTACTGACAGCGGTCCGGGCCACTACAATACCGGCTGCGTGTAAGCGACTAAGGCGGTTCCAGGCGCTGTTGCTACGCACATAGCGCCACATACATGAAGACAAACGAAATTTCAAAACATTTAACACTTACCGATAGACATCTTGATATCATGTTCATAACCTTCGTCACAGCCGAACCTTATCGACTCCGCGATTACGTGCGTGCTAGATGAGCGGTAATACTGTACCCTGGCTGTGAGAAAGTAAACAAATCCTCGCAAGCTGATTGCTTCGGAGCAGATCACATGACGTACCACAGCACGTGGCGAAAGAACTGTCAGAGTCGCGTCTTCGTGCACGGCTTCTGAAGTGTCGGGCTAGGCGGACACTACATTCTCCTCGGGTAATTGTGAGTACTTGCGAGGCGCTTCTGTGGACACTGGCTATGGCACCTGGGTACAGCCTCCTGCTGCTCATCTCTTCGCCGTTGCGGGGGCTGTTGTGACTGCTGCTGATGTTGCGACAGCTCCGGTTGCGGGCGTAGCACCTGTCTCCTCCAGGTTCGAGAGATATATTTACTTTCTCGCACTTGCTTCATGCTCGTGCAAGCAACTTATTTATAAAGTTAATTATATTTATTTCGACACGCACATCAATGCAGTCAGGTTTTAGTACAAATCATTTCTGAAAAGGGTTTAATTACAGCATGTGCAAGCAAGCTTGTGCACGATGGCTTTCAGACTTTCAACCGTCCCAGCCCTTCTGGGAAGCGCCCGCTCTATGCACGTACCGCGGCGGTTACAGGCGCACACTTGCACCACATTACGTAACACTGTCACCTCAATATTTTAAACATAAAACTGGCATTGTAATTTTCACAGTTGAAAATGCCAAGTAACCCTACAATTCATTTCATTTGTAAATAACAATAACTTTATTTCCTTAATTATAATGTATTTGTAAGGAGCGTTCCAATTCGCTGGAACTTCAACCCGGCCCGAAACTAGCGACTGCGTCTCGGATAGTCAGTGCGAGAGAGAACCTTGTTGCGAGCACATCTGTGTCGCATAAGTTCGTGTTCATTATTCCAATCTTCACATCCCAATGTACGCGTGTGCAAGTTATTCAAAGTCAATAGTTTAGTGTATTGTATGATGTGTTGATTATGTTACTTTGATAATCAATTACAGAGTAATGGCATTTGCACTCCCGTGCCTTACCACCTCGCGACAATGCCTGCCTCAACCTCTAGGCGCCACAAGAAACTCCCAGCCTGGACGGAATTGGGAACGAGCTATTTAGTGCATCAATACGTCTGGCAGTACGTCCAGTCGTCGCACGTAACTTTCTGTGATTTTTTTACAGCACTATGTGTCAATTCTACTGTGAATCACTCACAATTGTTTTCTTATTCATTTTGTTCAGGCCAATCATAGACTGTAAATGTCGGTTGCATAACAATTAATCACCGCATATCATGTTAACATTCAATTGCATTATTTGTGTTTCTTGAATTCAATGAAGTATGCTTTCATGCAGTATACCAGGTTCTCCGTTTCACGTCTTGTAACAATTTAGTGGTTCAATTGTATGTATTAACTATATTGCCTCTATTTATTTCGATGTGATGGTGACAAACTCACAATTAATTAGCTTTCAGCTACACACAAGTTCCACAGGCTTCCAATTGTGATGATCCTTCGTTCCAAGGTACAAATTTAGTTATGGACGAGGTATGATGTTTAACAGATTATATCTGTCAATTTACAGTCCACCTCAGCCACATCGTAAGAAGAGAAAGTATTGTAGTCGTGTTCTGGAAAACAGTGAGTTTTTGGCAGAAAGTCTCTTATTGCCGGGCCCTGGTAACGAAAACGTGGATAAAACTTATTCTTAAATATAGTTAATTACGTCCTCTAGCACGTTGTCTATGCAGAATCCATGTGTTGTGGGTCCCTGGTACCGAAAAATTAATTGCCGACAAAACGTCTGTTTGTCCGTCCCTGGTCAACACCAGCGCCTAAACCGTTTAACCGATTTTCTACAAAATTGATATTTTCCGATCAATGTAAGTGAACTCAAGGCCCTCTGAGTTTGAAACGAATATTTTGATTTTGGAGGGTACTTTAAATGAAGCCTCAAAACAATGCCTCACACAAAACAAGCCTCACAACAAATAGATTAAACAATGCGCTTAAGAGAAGGACACGTCAGGGAGTTCGTCCACCAATGAGTCTACAGATGATCCTCTGGTGGAATTTGTCTGTTTGCGTTCCAAAGTGTAAGCGTCTGACAGTGAAACGCCGTACCTCATATCGCGTGAAATGTGTTAAAAAGACGATCTTAAAAAAATACAGTTGCAAGATTAACAATAATTTTTCAATTCACATATTCCACGTTTCGAAATTTACACATGAACAAAATTTAATTATTTCCTCAAATCATGTGGTGTACTACTGTTTTGGAAAATAAACGACCGTTAAGATGTTTTCACAATAAGCGATTTGGGCTCCACTTCAGGCCACCATGGGATCGTTTCTGAATTACACGACATTCGCCCATGTTTTGCCTCGCAGCTACATCAGTGAATACGTTCGTCTCTGTAGCACTTTTTGTACTTTGAATGCATCATGAATATAGTTATCATATTAGCAATTATAGTGAATTTAGTGAAATAGCGATATATAATAGAAGTGTATGTATGTACTTGGCGTGACAGTCTGTGTCAGCTCAGGCTTACCGGCGACTTCCCTGCCTCGCGGCTATGGCTTAAGGGGACACGTGTGGTTAGTACGTAGATAGCGTCACGCCCAATTCCAATTTCCTCAACCTGAGAAGTGAATGTTCTCATTGTCACATACTGGGATATTGCAAGGAAAACGAACACTATAGTCTTGGCTCGACCTGGAATCGAACCCGGGGCCGCGTTGTGGGAAGTGAGGACTCACCAAGAGCTAGAGACTACGAGCCTACGGTTGTAGAAGTGAGGGGGGAGAAATTCTATTAGATAAAGACAGAAAATTAGTACGGTCTGTTTGCGCTCTTCGTTTCCGTAAATGGACAAAAAAGATTAAGAAAGAAATAACACCTACGTGGGTTAACGTGAAAATGAAAGTGCAAGAATTTATTGCGACGGCTAAAACAGTTCTCGAAGGTATCAAGCCGAAAATCAAGAATATCTTGTGACGTGGATGTCGACTTTCATGCCAAACTGTTGGCATTCAAAGAATATTTCTCTCACCTTCAATCCCTCACTCGGCGAGGAAATGGTGCTATGCTTGTCTGCGTTGCGTGACACCGTCCGTCCGACTAACAGAGCAGACGAAAATCAGCTGCTGGCCGGCTGCAAGACTCCAGAGGTCTCACTTTTTCAGATAATGTCACCTTGATGGACATTTGGAATTTTACAAAGAAAATAAATACACACTTTCTGTGGTCGAAGTTGGGATAATCCCTTAGTATATTCACAGTTCATCACTTAAATATTTTTGTTTCTTTGCCGTTTTCAGAAATTACTCTTCGAAACGAAATCTTCATAATTGTAGTTGTAGACGTGGAAAAAGTTCTTCAGATCCCAGCAATTGAGTCAAGATACTTCAGTGTACCGTCGATTGTACAAAAATGGGCGATGTCCTGAGCTGAACTTGACCATAGTTTGCGTACCCTGCCCCATCCTGTGGTATCGAGCTGACCAATACGCTTTAGCTTTATTTCAGAGAGGCGGAATTATTCATTGTGAACATTACAAAATGGCGGCAATCGCGACTTCAATTATGTTTATAGAGCAGACTTCCCTCCGCGAGAGTTCTAAGATGAATGTTTTTGAGAGCTGCTCTCCCGAATCATAAAGGCTCTTTACCCCCTCTTCTCCCGTGAGAATCCTCCTGATTGAGCGGAATTGAATTTAGCGGAGCATGGCGGGGCGGATCTTCGACCAATGACTTCCTAACAGCCAAAATTTTCGTCGTTTGCCTCCACGGGCAAGTCCTTTCACGGCCGGCGAGAAAAGTCGGTGTGACCCCAATTGCGAAGCCGCACGCGCGCGCCGAAGTTGTTGTGTCGTAAATCTGTCTTTCGATCCTCTCGACGCTCAATCGCGAGGGAGAGAGAGTCACCCGTCTTCAGTGCTCGGCGGGGGGGGGGGGCGGTTTGCCGCAATTGATGCGTTGTTTTGGGTCGACGCTGTAGACTGTCGGATAGCACAGGCGATCATCTCAGATAGCGTCTGTAGAAGGTCCGGCTATACGTTTTGAGCCATATCTAGGAGGGACGGTGTGCTGCTTCTCTAACCCGCGTTTCGTTAGTCTGTTTCGCGAATCGCGCGCGTGGTCACGTTAGGGTCGTAAGCGGTACGCCACGTTGAGGTACTGCAACGTATATTTCCAATTTCTTTGCACCACGCTCTTGGATCTTGGATGTACTCGTATTACTGGGACTACAGCATTTACTCTCTGAGCCTTCGATTTAAGGGAGTTAGAGCGAGATTCGTGTTATGTTTAACATGCATTTTCTTATTGTATTAATAGTAAGATGAGAGGTTCTTCTATATTCTGGTAGAGTTTTTATCACCGTTTTTATTTCACCGTCTAGATTTTGCTAAATGCGTCCGTAAAGTTGTCGTTTTAACATGGGCTTTTACGGTGGCCTGACAGAGCCGACTAGAAATTTTAGTAGGAAAACCAACCATTGAAAATATTTGAAAAACTTCCTTAGGGATTTCGAAGAATCAATATGCGCAATTTGAAGGACATCTACCGTTTCAAATGTGAGAATTCTATAAAACTGTAAGCCTAAATCACTCCGAAGGGAGACATTCTTTCTAGACGGATGCCCCACTCGACAACACTGTGCTCGTAGTGGCATCTCCATCTGATGACTTTCTCGAAGATGTGTACAACACTTTCGTCTGCTCTCAAATTCCGCTTTGTAAACAAATATTCCACCAATTCGCTCATAGTTTACCGCGTGTCGACTAGACAACGAACAGTACTCAAAGTGGCTCAAAACAACGAAAATTTGAACAAGAATGAACACTGAGCAGATATGCCAATCTCAAGTACATTACGGCGTTGCCAATTTATCAAAGGCAGATGAAATTTTGGCCATTATTGGCGATCACTGTAAAAAATATAGGTATATGACTATGTTCCTTTTTTAGTTTTTCTCTTGCTAATTGTTTAATAGTGTTTTTTCATTCATTCATATGCCTCATTTTTTCATTCCTTAGCCACGTGATCTGTTGTTTCTAGCTAAGAAGTTGAATTAAGTAGTTGGTACTTGCTAAGAATTATATTTCTGGAGTTGGCTTAATTTTCATTTCGCCTTATTTGTGCCCTTTTGTCGTTATTTTCCCTTTTACCCTCCAGGCACCTATCTCTATCAAACTGAAAATACCTGTTAGACGACAACAAAACGTGTCAACAGTAGATCTTTATATGGTATTGAAATATTTTTATTTATGATCTATAAAACAAAATTAATTCGTGTAATTAAATAAAACTTAACAAATAGTCCATATTTTCTTTATATATTTCTCACAATACCCACTTATTTCGAAAATAAATATTTTTTAATGTAATATGGACTCTCTATCCACTAGGAAATATCTCGCTCTAACCACCTTAACACGGGCGACATAGGCCATTTTGGTTGATCAACCAGCTGATGGCGCTTTCAAGCGTTGTGCGGCGACCGAAGGAGTCCTAGGGGAATCCCATAATTCTTTTTTCGTCAAGACTCGTTGCAACGTAATTTTATGAATTGCGCTTGTCATTGAAAGTATACAAGTTCAGTCAATTATTGACGATATTCAGTGCATTGTTTTAGGTATTTGGAGATTTTTTCTCCTTTGATATTACATTTACTGATTTAAAATGAACACTTGATGAATTCTTTGTGTAAAGTTAACCAATCTTGAAGGCAGTCCCTATCTCGGTAGATACAGCAGGCTATAGTTACACCACGGAGAGCGCTGGTGGAATATAAACATCTGTGTGGAAGGATCTTAGTTACACAATGTACCAAGGTGGTGCTACGTTCGAAATAAAATAATTTTATTTGTATGAAACGTGTCGAAGTAATAGTGCTTGTTGTGGTTTTTTTTCGGCTCAGATTTGTGTTTTCAGTTGTGTTGCACTTCGCACGCATTTCGCGTTGTACTGCTATGTGTAAGTGGCTGACGTGGGTTCACGTCAGACCGTAGTCAATAAACAAATCGGCTTTTGTGTTGCACTACGCCCCTTCAGAATATCAGAGGAAAGTGCTTGTCTTCTTTACCATATACTGGTGACGTGTCTAGCTAATTGGTTTGACGGAGCTTCGTTGGCTTGAAAGATTTGATCGGCTTCGTTAAACGAAAGCCGTCTCAAGCATTGAAGGAAGGAGTCGATATCAAGTTTCTTCCTCAATACTTTAAACCGTTTCCGAAACGAAGGGCGTGCTATGAGCCGTAGGACTTTGTATTAGCTCAAGTGTATCATTTTACTGCTGTGCTGTGATCCACCATGTTGCCACAGCGTAGGTGGCCACAGGCCAGCAACAAGTTTTATAGAGTACCAAGCAAAGTTCCAAGGGGAATGTATGTTCCTTCAAAAGAGGTTGTAAGAGTAGAACTCTTTGCTGTAATTTTGATCGAAATCGTCTGACATGTAAACGCCAGCGCATCCTTCGATCAAATGTGACGGCTAAATAAGTTGCCTAAGGCGCCCATGTCAGTTTTTATGTGCCAAGTATAATTTGTTTCGGTGGTGTAAAACATTTAGTGAATTTGTGTTTGCAACGGGTGTAACAGATTGCCTGCGACTTTTCCTCTGAGAAAGTCATGTGTTTGTGTTCGGCCCACTCAGCGTCAGGATCATCTGTTTTTTATGTATTTTAAATTTGTGATTTGGGTTTATTCCTCTTGTTAAGACGGCTATGCCATCAGCGTAAAGCAAGAGCCTTATTCGTATGTGGGATGTCATTGACATACAGCGAGAACAGTTGCGGAGAGAGGACGGAGCCCAGAGGGGTTTGGCTGCAGTCTTCCGCTTTGAGGATCTCGCTTTGCCCACATTGACCACGAATGCGCGGTTTGTGAGGAAAGACTTAACAATTTCGATTTCGTCTTGTGGAAGGCAGCGCCGAAGTTTTATAATTAGCGTACTGTGTGACACTTTGTCAAAGGCTTGCACCATGTCGTGAAATATGACAGGTACATCCTGTGTGAGTAACAGATCAGCGGAAATCTGCTGAGCCATGCAAAGTGCTTGTAGTGAAGCGGAATGGCCTGGTCTGAAGGCAAACGGATGAGGTTCCGTGAGAGAGCAATTGGCAGAATTCGCGCGAGTAGAAGCCTTTCGAATAACTTTCCCATAATAGGAAGGAGGCTGATTGGCCTCTGGCTCGCAGCGATTGTGGGATCCTTGTTGCGATGTGCTGGAGGTCCAGTGGAAATCAAAGCCAAAACCACCTGCGCGGGAGAAGTATAATATGCCTGACGATGCATCACGACGTATAAAATTATGTGAGTAATGATTCAATAGAATTTTATTTAACTTAGTTTTAATTAATTTGAACTGCTTACATTTTTATTATATTTTCGTATTTTGAATTTTCGAAAATTCATTTCCGTCATTCGATGGAGATGCAACTTCCAGTCTCTTGGGGCACCAGCCGCCACTGCTCATTGCTCTTTTCTGTAGCATTTCATACGCGATACCGATTCATATGAGGTACCGGAACGCCGTTCCGATGCGTTTCCCCTGAAATCAAGCCCGTGACACAACAATAAAATATATCTCGTTTAAGTACCATAACTTAAAATGGAAACAGGTGGAAAATAAATTCTGTTTTAGCACATTTAAAACATCGATATTTTAATCGACATCGGAAACCTTTTGGTGATGTATCGATGTATCGACGTTATGGTAAAATTTGACATCATTATACTACATAATGCCATGTTACCTACTTAAGGCGATAACATTGATCTTGGAACACATAGCAATATCTTCTACGGTGGCCACAAAGTTAAATTTTGAAGTTTGATAACACTCATGAGTAGAGCCCGGAAGTTTGTCAAAATGCCTTTTCATTGTAACGATCGTGTGACTTTTAACAATAGGAATCACTTGTACTTCTGGAGTTGTTTTAGAATTTCATTTTGGCTTATTTGTGCCTTTTTCGACGTTATTTTTCCCCCTTCCCTTCCTGTCACCAATCTCTATCAAACTGGAAACACCTGCAAGCCTGGACAACAAAAAGGTACGGTTGTGTATTGTCTGTGGGCGCGGAGGCTCTTGTGGCAGGTTGTGTCCTGAAGGGAAAAAAAGAAGATCTTGGTGAAGATTTTCAATATTTTTCAGTGATGTTGACAGACTTGTTCTCTCATGAGAAATCTCATTCTATGTTTGTGTATAGCCTCGGATCCCTTTTGAAGGTAGAGCCAACTGTACATGATATACCCTTCTCATTTCCTTATTTTCTCTTCCTTTCTAGAAATTACACAAGCGCGAAGAACGAAATCTATAATTCTGTTTTCTCTGTTATCATTTCAAGATTCAAAAGGGAGCCCACAATAGCATTTCGTAGAGACAGGGTTGAGAGTAAAATTCGTAGTCGAACCGGATGGTCATGTGCAATCAAGATTACAAAGAAAATATGATTCCATTCCACGTATGTGCTATTGTAAATTTTAGAGTAAGAATAAAAATGTGAATCATTTTAACTTATATTTTTTGCAATAATTAATCATTTGAAATAACAATAATATTACATAAATTAATAACTTGAATATAATAAATACTTTTAAATGGTGATTTTTTATGTTTCTTGTGTTTCACTTTCTACTTTAGCCAGAATACAGCCAGAACCTTTTTCGCATGCATATTTTAGACAAAATATATTGTTTTTTCCTGCCTATTTTAGAAAAAATAAATGCTTGGACTTCCAAACTCTACTCATGAGTTCTTAAATATTACATGTAAAATATCAATTAAAAAAATTTAAAATGGAGAAAACTCATAGCACATTATACGGGCACGAGAGAGATCAGCGACAAAACTGTTGAACAAACACAATTTTGTGACCAAATTTAATTTTGGAAAACTTGTGAGGATTAAACTTACTAAAGTAGACATTTAATTCGAAATAATCAATTAAATTAATTAAATTATTGACCGATAATTGTAGTGGTAGATATATTTTGTCGATGTTTACTTTAACTTACTGTTGTGCTCACTTTTAATTTCGATTTTTTTCCCATTAACTGAGATAATAATAATGGATTTTTGAAACTTTCTTGCTTCCCAGAAATGTATCAGGAGTGCGACAATGCAGTATCGCGATCTTCTGTATCTTCAGTTGCGATGTTTCTGTAGCTATTTGGTGTGTGTGAGTTCCACGATCACCTTGGACCGTCCATGTTGATAACTTTTTCTTCTATTGTAATTTTTAGTTGTTTTTTTGTTTAATTACTTAATGGTTGTAGCTGATGGATTGTAATAGGATGGTTTATAGTTGATGGATGCTGTCATTTTCTTGATTGTATATTATAGTCACAGCCGAGGTGATTTTGTTTGAATTTTCTAATATACATAAAATTATAGGCTGGTGTTTTCGATTTGAGTGAGATATTGTTATTTTGTTATGTTATGTTCTTCCGAGCACGTGCTTATGAGGCAAAGATGTGGAAAATACTTTTCTTAGTTTTTTGACAAGACTGAAATTTTGCAAGACAATTCGTGTTTCCCTCTTTAATGCCGATCTACCAAGGAAAAAATGAGTGTGATCGTTCTCTCATCATACCGGAATCGACTCCGAGAAAATATTTCATATACGACTCCAACACGGAACCAATGTTACGTGTGTATGGCGGATGGTACACAGGTGAACTTCATATGTAAATACTGTCAATTTTGAGAGTGAAGTGTTAGAGTTTTGAAGTGTTGATCCCTCTACAGTGTTATACGCACCCTCATGGCATGGGTGTTAGAAATCTAAGTTGAGCGATTGAAGCGAAGTTCCACTGATTATCTTCGTGAGTAACTGAACTTGCTATTAGTTAGCACACGAGTGCTCACGTTATTTTTTGCTTCACAAATCCTGTTTCAATAAAAAATATATACAACTTATAACGTACATTAGAAGTTTTCCCTGATATAAATCAATGCTTTTTAGCATTTTTGAACTTAATGAAGGACCACCTGTCAAGCTTGTTTTGCTTTCTTTTATCAATTCCTTTACGTCACAGGGGTAGTTTTTGCTCTAACGTGAAAAAAACACATTAATCTCAATTATCTTCTTTATTATTTTTGTATCTTAGACTTATTTCAGTGTTACCACCATTTCTAGCAATAGTACCATAATATACATGCTTCATTTCTTATAATCCACTTGTTTCTAATGTTTGCATTTTATGAATATGAAGTGTAACTGCATGTCTTGGCATATAATGACTATATTTTTATTAATCAAAATGGTCTATTAAATAATGACGAAAATTGTATGATTGAAGTGTTAAGATATACTTGACTTCTAAATAATGAAAGTTCCTCTTTCAAACCTACAAACGTTTGAAACATGAGATAGAAATGTTTGAGAGAGAAGATTAAAATAAATGTTTTATAGCTTCAAATTGTGTAAGATAAGTGAAACAAGTTGCTTAGGTATATGACATAACTCATTTTATTTTGTCATCATTCTGTCTGAGACTATTAAAGGCTATTACTCAACATTCTGAGATACATCAATTCAAACGTTGAAACAGTGATTAATTTTTATGATAAGATGTTATGTATTATATTATTGAACTAAATGAAGTTTGTTATATTAATATTCAGCATGCTCATTAGAACTTGTTTGTGTATTTGCATTTCATTTCATTTATTTCCCTATTTGGCAAATGGCCAATAAATGATATTGCTTATGCATAAATTAATATCATAATATTGACAACTATAAATGATTAATAAATAATTTATTTACCTCTGTATCCATGTTAATTTATAATTAAATTTAAACTTCTTTTCTCCTTTTTAATATTTAAGTAAATAACTAAATATATAAAAATAATTAGTAGAGTAATGATTGTTTTAGAAATAAGAACCGAGATCTTTACCTTTGACAGCTAAATTCATAAAGTTTATATTTGAATTGTAGGATGGATGCGGCTATTTCTACAGGAGATGCTGTACCTGAAAGACGAACTAAAAGTTGGAGGCGAGAGCATGAGGAAACTTGCACAAGACGTTATTTAAGTAGTTATAGTAATGTACAAAAGGTGACATCACCAGGGAATGATGATCCTGTTGGAAGATCTCGCTTTTCTGTAGAATCTTCAAATGAAAGTACAAAAGATGATAATAATAAGACTGGTGAGAAAAGTGTTCCATGTTGTGATATAGATGTTAATCGTGTGAAGAGTAAAATCAATGTAAAAGAAGGGGATGTTTGGGAAAAGGACAGAAGTACCTCAGTAGACAATAAAAACCAAGAGAGTGTGTGTAATGAAGTTTCAGAATCCAAGGAATCGTTTGTTTCAAATGTATCTAAGAGACGTGCAACAAAATATTTAGGCAGCAATAGTGGAGACAATGTTTTGGATGTAGATAGGGAGAATGTAAGGAAATCTGGATCTCATGATACTATTGAAAGTTTTACTGTTGAGAGAAGTTCAGGCAGCTATGTGAAATCCTCCAAAAGATCCACCTTTGATCGAAGTTACAATGATGATAACACTAACAACATAAAAACAACAAATGATAAACAATATAAACATAAGAATCCCGAGGGAAGTGATTCGAAGATAACTTGGGAAGGGAAGCACTCAGGCTCTATAAATTATTCAGATAACTCAAGAGTAAAACATAGTGCAAAATATGAAGCTACCTTTGACAACAGTGAGAATTCTTTTAGCCAAAGAGAGAGCAAAGATATTTGTACAATAGAGCAGAAAAATAAAGATTCTACACAATATACAAAAAAAAGTTTTCATAAAGTGGATGATAGCCATTCTGACAGTGGCCGAAACAATTCTGTTTTAAGTGAAACTTGTGAGAATGAACGTGTGAAAGTGAATGTTAATCTGCAAAAAAAGAAAATGAATGAAATGGAAAATAAATTTTCTTCTCAAAATAGAGCTAAATCAGATGATTCAAGTGCATCTAATTCAAATGATACAAAGCATTTTTCTCAAGACAATATTCCTTGTAATCAAGAAAGAAGTAATCTACACACCACAATGATGAAAGACTGTGTTCCTGAAAATGCACCACCAAGCAGTCAGAGTGATATTCTGGAGAAGACAGTGATTCCTGGGTTTTTGAAAGAAATAAAAGATAGTTCCCATAGGGAAACTGAAGTGACTTCTTTTGAAACTTACCTTGCCAGTTGTGATGGAAATGCTTTTACCTTATGTAATGACACCATTGGTTTGTGTGTTGGTGCAGATGGTAAAGTTCAGGTTGTAATGCCGAAACAGAGAATGAAACTGGAAGATAAATTAGCAGAAAGCCCTGATAATTCAGAATTCCAAGAGAAGGTAAGATATAATATTTTTGTCTTCGTAATTCTGTTTCATGCTACTTTGCAATTTTAACATAAGTATTGAATATTTCCCAATAGATGATTCAGGTGAAATTTTTTCTAAAATGATTCAATTCCAGAAGCAACTTTATTTTCTTACATTTATTTTATTCATTAGCTGTTCTGAAGACTCCCTTATGATTTGAAGTTGGTTCTCTTTTTGTATGACTACCATTTTCATTTTTGTCGCACAAATCTTCAAAATGCTATTTAATCAGCAGTATGCGTTTTAAAGTACGGAAGTGGAAGTTTTTCATAATGTGCATTATGACTATACTTTTTTGACACCTTACCTATTGTTTTCATTGCATTTCAGCATCATATAATTTTACTTTATATTTAAATTTCTTTCTTTTAGAAAGGATTTCTTGCAAAACTGTATGTGCGTAATGAACCTAAATTTTTCTTACCTCATTGACTTGTGATGAAGTTCTATTAGCACATATTTAAGAGCAAATGAAACATTTCACACTTTCAGCAATTTTACGTTTTGAAACATTATATTCTACGACTAGAAAGGTGGAAATAATTAATGTTTATCTACGGTACATTGCATTTTTCAGAAATGTTAGAGCACGTGCAATGTTGAAAAGGACAAGATTTGCAAGAGTAATTTCTCAAACTTCATTAATCCGCGAAGTGACAAACTAATGATCAAATAGCATCAATTTTTGTATTGCGCATTAGCGAATAGAGACGACATGCAGTCTTCGTGTGCTCGGAGGCAAATCTCTATATTTAACTTTCTGAAAAACATGACGTGCAAGAAAAGGAGAGCATTTTCAGAATCATTTATAAATAATATTTAGTCGTGGATGTAGTACTTATACGTCATACTTATTGTTACGCACATATCTGTTGGATGTATTACATGCTTCATTGTGTTATTTCAGGATATTGAACACGGCGGACTAATAGGAAGCAGTAAAATGATAAAACAGCAACGATTAGAGATTGTGTGGAGCAAGTACGTGAACGAAATTGGAGCTTTTTTTTTTCTTTCTTTGGAAAATGTAGAATTTTGCAAATACTGCGTCAGAGTATTTATAGAGTGGGATAGATCTGTAGAGATGAGTATGTTTTACTCGAACTGTGAAGGTAGCCTCGTGCTTAAGATGTTCATTCCATGAACAGATTATTATACGTTCTCAAAATTAACCACGTTCACCATGTTTTGAGTTGATGAACTGGCAAAAATTAAAAAAAAAAAAAAAAAGTATTTACCTCTTAGTTTTTAGAGTATAAGAACGGAACGCCTACACCACAGTTTCAATATTTTTACGATAAAAATAATTGTTGAGGTGAATATAATCTGCTTTATTGACACATTTAACCCAAAATACTTGTCATACGTTTCACATTGCGTATTTTCCCACCTCGTAATTTTCCACAGTATATGCGGTACTACATGAAAACCCTACACAGATGTTCAAGGCATATCCACGATCCCGTATCTTGAAAATCGAGCTCCTGGATTTCATTATTTCCAGTTGTACTCGGGTGGTTGTAAACACAGGCGTTCAGCATTGCCGTACAGGGAAAACTACCACCAATTACTATGTATGTGTATACTCTCGTGTTTTGGCGTCATGTACTAATAAAACGCGTGTATTATGGGGCTTATTTATCGAATACTTGAGAATATGCTGGTTCTATGCGACCAAATATTTGCTTATAATTGAGCGGGTCATGAAAATTGTGTGTCGTTATTATTTTAGACTATATATACAGAGTGACCGTGGAGGAAACGTTGAAATTTCGAAAATTATCTCTTAAGACAAGTTTAAGTCTATTTTGTATATACTAAATTGATATTCCGATGCTGAGCCGAAACAAACTCTCTAACGTTGGTATGAAACAATTCTTTCTAGGCAAAACTGTGCATTGCAGAAGCATATAATCACACTAGAAACTTTATTGTTTATAAAATAAATGAATATATTAGTTTAGGAAGAAAAAATAACACTAAAAAAAATCTACACTTACACAATTCTACTGCTTTTTTTAAAATTTCTGAGTTCAATGGATTTTTCAATACCAAGGACCCACAAAACATAAATTCTGGCACCACGTGTTAGAGGATTTTTTTTCTAATTGTAGTAACTGTATTTATCCACTTTTTCGTTACCAGGGCCTTGTAGTGAGTTTTCCTGCCGAAAATTCGAGGTTTTTTGCGCAGCATTACATAACTTTCTCTCTATGTAGCGAGAAAGTAAAAGTGGACTCAGGTTATAGAGAACCTCATGGGTCTAACACTTTTTGTTCATTATATCGGAGTGTTAATGTATTCAACGTTCCGAAAATATAATTAAGTTTTTCAACAATGATTGATTGTATATATTTTGAGGAGTCCAGTGAAATATCCAATTTCTGTGAAATCAAAATTTCAAAATCTTCGTTTATTCATATATTATTCTTCATTGTCCTCACAAAAAATCTTAGTGCAGTCTTCACACCTTCTTGCAATGTTGGAGAACTTTCTTCATTTTTGTACCTTTGTCATTACATCTGTTTTCTCCCATTCTGGATTGATCCCCATCTGCCATTGATGAACAATTCCCTCTGTAGTATGGTTCCTTAAATCCCTTTCATTCACCATAAATAAATATAACTCATTTATCAGCTGATCTGCAATGTTATGATTCGTGGACCTGGAAATTGCATTTACAAGTTCACTGATGTTGACTTTACGATATTCACTGATGTTGAGAGTAATATAACAGAATCTTATAGTTCTTAATTGTTATGCATGTGGATCAGGACCTATGACTTCATTTCACTATAACTGAAAAATCACTATTTCTGAATTCGCTATATAGTGAGTTGACTGTACACCTTGTGTTGATGTTAAAGTACTAATATTTTATATCAAAAAATTGTATTTTAAAATTCGGAGAATAAGTAAGGTATAGAAACACAATTTTCACATACAACAGATGAATTTCATAATGGGATTAGAATTTCTTAATGAGAATTTAAGTAAATGTTATGGACTTTAAGGGGAGAGAAACCATACTTGAAAAAATGAATTTTAATGAGACATTTTATTGACCTTATTTTGTTATATAATTGTAGACTGATATTGTAAAAAGTGATATGAATTGGCATAATTAGGAAATACGTTGGAAGTATAAGGATAGTATGTCATTTGAATCTTTCCCCTCAAATGTTACCACAAGGTTGATGATTAAGCATGTTTACATGTTAATTTCTTTACCATATAACAATGTTCACTTCATTGTTTAAAACCTTTACATATCTGAAATTATATATTTTATTAGGTATTACTAGTAGTGTTTCTGTAAAGGCAACATACAGTTGTGTAAACATTTATTTAAATACACAACTTCTAAATTTAGTGTTTATTGCAACAATACCTCCCAAAAAAACTTTACAATTATTATTTGTGAATGTCTTCTTAAGCCCTCATTTCAGTAGATCTGAAAGAAATGAGTAGTTTGTTTATTTTGATGGCAGGACTAATATTGCAAATCCATAGTTCAGTTTTTGATGCAATTTAGTTTCTATTACATGGGAGCGAAACTGTCTGGTTGTCAGATTTTTTAACAATGCTCACTGCTTCGTAATTTATTTAATGTTGGTAAAAGAGTGGGTGTAGGGATTCCAGGGGTCAAGAAAACTTGTACGTATAATACATAACGATTACAAAATATAAAAGGAAGTAAATATTTGTTACTACAGATAAGCTGAAAGGACATTGTCTGTATGATGTGCAGAAAAGCAATTCATGATCAACAGAAATATCAACAAAAGTAGGAGGCAATAAGGAATACTATAAGAAACTTAGCAGCATCCCAAATGTATTTAGCAGCAACGCAAATACACAGTCATTTTGTGTACCACCTAGTCATTGAAGGTAAAGAAAAATGAAAGATCTTCAAAGATTTTTTTTTTAATTTTTACGTATTAACATTTTAAAGAACACTTAAAATATTTGAAGTCATCCAATATCAAAAAAATAAATCAACAAATGATGTCAGGAAAGAAAGAAAAGTAAAATAAAAAAACTGATAACAGTCAAAATGGCTGTGATTTCGCCATTCTAGTGTTAAAAGAAAATCTTTAAGTGAAAAAAAAGTTTGTGTGACTAATGACACTTGTAGGTGACACTTGGTATTTTTTGACATAACATTGTACTCAAATACAGTAAATTCATGAAATTGTTAATATGAATTGTTTAATTGATATTTCAGAAAGATATAAAAGTTTTTAAAAATGAAATATATTATCTTTATTTATGATTTTGTCTTGCTAAAAGTAATTATCTGGCACAAGATCACTTTTCACTAGAACTGTTTCCCTGATATTGATATTTTATTGCTCTATTGCAGCAAGACAAAATATTATGGTCTTATCTTATTCTCCTAATTGTATTTAACAATCTGCAACAGAAACCTCATTTAAAAGTGAAGACTAAACAAAAGGAAAGTGAAATTATTATGACTGACTGACAATTTTTAAGTGGAGTTTAAATGGTATTTTTTCAAAAATTTGCGTTTTTTGTTGTTTTCTACTGAAAATAACAATTACATTTCGCTCTTTATTTCGGCGTTTGTTTCATTTTCTATGTCATCTGGAAGTTGGTTGAATTAATTGTTATTTACAGGTCTGTGTCATACATAAATCATGACCGTTTGGAGTAACATCAGTATTGTTCCCCAAAAGAAAAAAAATAAATTTTATCTCAATTTGTACGAAACCAATGTTAGATTTGTCTATGGACTTAGGTGTATTGGCAGGCGACTGAGTTGTGGCAAAACACTGTGCTCTTTTACATTCTCCATGTCCCCCTACATATTATTCTAAATATAGAAGTGTCCTGACTTCAAAAACGACTAAAGATGTTAGATCAATGAGTAGAAAGAGAAAATTAAACTTAGAAAAGGAAAAAAGGGTAAAGAGTATGGAGCAGGAGGGTTTTAGTTATATTTTTTTCTAAAAAGTTATCCACAATACTGTATCTTTATTTGAATTTCACAGAAAACTACCTTTTTTGGTGGAATGACCCATTTTCTCAGAAACGGTAATAGAAATTTGAAATTTTGGGTACATATTAACAACAGTATTAATGAACTACAGCTCTACAATATTGTGAATATGATTGGTACGTCCCCCTCAATATTTGTAAATGTAATTTTTTTTAAAAATTTAAGTACTTTCTTTAAAAATTCATATTTTTATATCTGACACGTAAATGAATAGTAGAGCAATGGTATAAGAACATTCAAGAGAATAACCAGCAGATATTTCACAGATTTAGCTGCAACCGTTTCAGAGAAAACGGGTCATAATTTCAGCATATTTAGTAGGGAAGAATAGGCGATTTAAACCCCTTAAACAAATATTTAAAAAATATTGCGAGAAGGATGCGATCTGAAATTGCCCCTCTAGATAATTTTCGTATCGGCCCGAGCTGTTATTTAACCGAAATGCAAAGTAAAGTTATTTCATTATTTTATTTGACATGTCTCTTCAATAAAATACACGACTTTGTCACTGAAAATTATTTATTCACATTTTCTTAACCATTTGATTATGAATATTCGTTTAATACATTATTGTCATTGCCCTTTGTACGATATCAAATTTAACGATTTGATACACAAAGAATATTGTGTGAAGAGGAAAATCTATTAGATGATACTATTTGAAGCTCATCAGTGATGACCAGCGCCCTTTTTCCCCGTCGCGTCGTGTGGGTTGGCGTGCTCTCTGGAGTATTATTGATTCCAGTGCTGACGTGAATCCCCACGCTCAGGACGGCCCCCTCTGCGGAATGCGGAGATGGAAATCTGCGGACCCACAAAGAAACCGCTTTGAACCGACTTTTGCATTGGGATCCGCTTCTCGAGCCCAAATTCACTCGACAGGCAAACCTCGGGTTGAACCGCGGTTTTCTCGCCCCCTGTGTCAGCGGGCTATATTGTCTCCCAATCTACCCGGGAACTTACGCTTTTGAAGAGGACACACAATGGGCCGAAAAGCGCCCGTGGGAAAAAAAACAGCGTACATAAATACATACGTACATACACCCTCCTACAAACTACGGGCCACCCACATACCTTCTAAAGTCTTCACGATCTTGGTGTACAATTTTCGTTCAACAAAGCGGATCATGGGGGCGAGTGCCATAGAGATATTGTTTGAAATATGTTTAGTTTTCGAGAAATTTATTAATCTGTAATTTCTGAAATGGAACTGTTTTCACCACTAGTAATGGATAGCTCATAAACAGATAAATACAGTGATGTATCACGTTTATGCTTGATAGTAATTTGTTTATAAAGTTATACTTTCTGACATGTGAACCGTTGAGAAGTTATGAGAATGGCTCATGGTGGGAGAGAGCTACATATACATATAAGGGAGGGATTGCACGGAAAAATGAAAACCACAGTTAATCGAGACACTTTTATTTAACGAATTACATATGTAAGTACAATGTCATGTTAAAACGTTAGCAGGAAATGAAATGTGAAGTAACCAGTCTTTGTTTTTTGCGGTCTGAAATGATTTTGCTTATTTCAATTCTAATATTGCTTAATTACTCGTACATGGCCTCGTGGATATCAACATTTTCCAACACGTAGAACCAGGAGGATATCAATTGCTTCCATTCCTTGTCGCAACATTTTTTTGGGTGGGGGGGCGTCATTTTTACACTCGTCTTCTAAATCATCCTGTTGTGAGGTAGATGGAGTTTCACTTGTGCTACCATAACGAGCTACACAATTACTGTAATTTTGACGTTCGAGTTCCTCTTCATTAACATATCTTTTAGAATTGATGTGGTTAGCTCAAGGCAAGTTTCAATATCTCCTCCTATATTTTCTTCATCATAGCTTTGATTTAAGATTTTCACCCTGAAAAGTCTTGACGAACTTGCGTGTACATTTTTCAAAGCATCGCAAACTGCGATTGCTTCTTTTATGGTCCACATTTCAGAAAGTCTTTCATCGAATCAATACAATTTTCTTCTAAAAGATAACGAAAAAAATATTTTTTTTACTTCGTGTAAACAGGAACTATCGGCTTGATCTATTGGTTGTATTAAAAAAGTCACGATAGGTGGTAAATAGTAGACACAAATTTGACCAAGCTTTGTTTCCAGGGTAGATTCTGAAGGGTGTGAAGGGCATTATCAAGCAGAAGAAAAGTTTTTTAGGTATTCTTTTATTATCATGGAATTTTGTTACAGAAGATACGAGGACGTTTAAGCACAATGAACGATGAAACTATTGGATGAAACATGAAAATAGCCTGGTTTATCCAAGGTTTTGGCCCATTGTAATAGTCAGGGAAATATCTCGTTTCTGTCCCTTTAAGATATCTCGGCTTATTAGCTTTCCCAATTACATTTACTTTGATCGTTTGTCCCCCGTAGCATGTGAACACGTCATAATCAGTCATTTGCTAGATTTGTATACTGGAGCTGATTTTTCGGATCGTGCAGCAAGTGATTTCGAGAGTAGCATTTTTGTAGATGAACTGATTTATCTACGGTGTATACATGGTCCGTCACAGGTTCAGTGTTGAAAGCAGTGAATTGAATTACTCATTGAACAGCGTTGCCACTCTGAGATTGGCCTTGAATGCCCAGCTGTTTTATACTGTCCAGTTTTGAATCTAAATAACCAGCTCTGTGAAGCATTAAATGTTTCCTCAATTTTCAAATTTTCATGTAGCCATTTTGCCCTTTCACACGCAACTGGTCCAAAAATCGGAATTCCTTCAATTCCGTTGGAGCCATTAGGAGCAGTTAAAGAGCAGATTCTACGTCAGATAATGTTTCTTTTGTTGTTTTTTTCTTTCCTCAGATGGTATCTCTGTGAATTCTGCAGAAGATGTGAACTTGTACATGAAATATTTTCATTGAAGCCACCCTCAATTGTGTACCTAACGAACTCATCTCCATGATTTTTTACACTTTCACAACGACCTGCAGCACGGTTTACAATCAACACTTTTTTCTCCAGAGAAAGAACGATACATTTAAGTTCACCACTGTTGACTGCCTTGAACGGCTGTATAACAACGAAGGACAAAGTACACTCTAAGAACTCTGAAATTAACTGCTTGAAAAAGAGAAGAGGGAACAATCTTGGGCTGTAATAGGCAACTAAATAGTGCCACTTAGAGCTGATGAATAAATCAAATTAATTTTTTTAATTAACTGAAGGTGCGGTTATATTTTTTCTCGGAAGTAGAATTGAGGATGTCTGTTTCTAGTTACCTGTGTGTTTACGTAGGTTTCCTAGAAATGTGTACACACTTATCTCGACTTCTGAGAAAAATGCAACCGCACCCACAGTTGTTTTTTAAAGTGATTTGACAAGAATTATTCACTGCTTACGTGCTTTTTACTTAAAGATTTTCTACGTTTTTGGGAAATAAACCCTTCTGAGGTAATAGTAATTTCCGAATAGTAAGCAGGTTAATGGCGAACATGGATAAGATTAATCGATGTTCCACTATGAATAAAGAACATTCAAAAAATTTCAGGAATTGCCTTGGCATCGCCGATCTAGCGATAAGATTGCGTCTACATTCTTATGGTAGGGAATTGGCACGCTGACAAAACTGATCTGGACATGTTTGAATGCGCAGTGGTGTCATTACTCCATGTGGTGTGGACGTGAGTGATGGTCCGTCAGCACAATGTTGTAGTTCGAACAGCGTCCTAACAACACGACAACGTGCAAACTGGGAAAATCGGCATCAGAGACGCTATCGGCTCTGTAGCAAGTTTCCTGTGATTATGATCTGACGATAACCGCAGTGTACGACTGATGTTTACGATTTAAGAAAGAGCAGATGATATTGGAGGACGACGAGCACAGTGTCAGTCATCTCGAAACGTAACAATTGCGAAAGTGAAGTTACTGATTCGAGGTGATCGATGAATGAAAATAGCGGAGTTGGTGCATGAAGATGGTATATCACAGGGATTAATCCATGCATTTTACTTAATGATTTGAAAATGAGACGCGACAGTGCGAAATTGGTTCCGAGACAGCTGAACACAGGTCAGATACAATCTCGCAAGACTTGCTGGCGAGCTGGTCGATACAAGTACGTCGGACCCAATGTTTCTCCGACTGCACGTTACTCTTGGGTGTTCGCCTACGACCTGAAGTCGACGCTGCAGTCGTTGGAGTGGCACACGCCAGTGTCTTCCAGAACAAAGAAGTCACGCGTCAGACCCAAAGTTAAAGTGATGGTCATTTCATTTTTTGATATTGGTTTGGTGCACCATGAGCTCGTACCTCCTGGACAATGTGGCACAGACCATTTCTACGTGCAGCAAGTTTTGCAGAGAAAATAGTCTTCACTGCAATGACTATTTTTTTCTCGCATATAGGATAAGAACTCGAACCACGCTTGCATCCTGCTTCAGCAGGTGCAATTACATTTATCTAGGGAGTAATCAGCATTTTAGTTGAATCCCGATTTTTACCCCTCACGGTTGTTATCCCTGGGAGTATGGATGATATGATCCCGCCCGCTGGTCTCGCTGCTCGAACTACGGGGCTTCGCGCCGTCCAACATAAAGCAACCGTGAGACTTCTGTCGTGATATGAATCGCAGAAACACGTACGGTCTCAAATGGAAGTTTTGTGACGAAATACGACTATTTATTTATAAACAACTGACACTACTAAGGTCTGCCCAAAACAGAGCTACTTTCTTTCTCAGATATTGTGAGTCAGTTGTGGAAATAGAGGAATCTGCAAAGCATGTGTGTTGTTCTGTGCAGATAGTCTTACAATAATATCAAAACTATTGTTATTTGCATTTTATTAAAATGGAAATTTATAATTGCAGAAGAAGTACGTTTAGATTGTTAAACCAGCATTCTTGAGAAGCTAAAAATTGTGAAGTGGTTGCTGAAAAAAGAGCTATGTGTTTCGGAAAAACTAGTTTTCATACATCCTTCGCGTGGCGAGTAAAAAGTGAAGATTTTAAGAAAGTGAGACTCGACCATACTCATTATTGCTGCGAATATGTTGGGCAGTGACTATGAATAAACGTGCACCGCTGGCCCTGGTCACCCTAACGTATCACCTGATACGAGTAACAAAGAAACTGACCGAGGAAGTTCGTCTTCTGTTACTTCTGCTGTCTTCTCAAATTGCCGTCTTTTGCTGTCCATGAGACAATAAAATTTGACTCTATGAGTTTTCATTGTGATCCACTGCGATTTTCCAGTTCAGTGTGATGTTTTACAAAAAATATTTATTCGTACTTGATGTTATTCAGACTGAAGTGGATTGGTGTGTTTTGTAGGAAAACAGGATGGCTTGGGATTTGGATGCGTTTATGGTAATGGAGTTTTGAGAGGCCCATTCATGGAGGTAGGATAAAGCTCGGTTTAGGGAACGGAGGGCAAGGATATCGGCATAAAGGAATGTTTGTACTCCTGTTGTGGGTGGGACGTCATTAATATAAATGGAAAATAGGATAGAATATTAGGTAGTTGGGTGAGGTTTTGGATTGGTGTCGGATGTTAAAGGAGCGATGTTTTAAGTAGCTTTGTAGGAGGGTGTGGATATGATCGGATATATAGGGTCGTATTTTCGCGAGGATTGGGTGGGAGACGGAGTCGTTGGCTTGGGCAAGGACGGTGAAAATGGCAGGAATTTCATCTCTGTCTTGGAGTGGGGTGGCTCTGGGAAGGGATAGGTTGAGAATTTGGAGGGTCGCGCAATAACCCTCACGGAATCCAAATTGTGTGGTGATTATGATGGGATCGGGATAGGTGGTAGGCAGAGGAGGATGATCTTTTTTAATATTTTACTTAGGATGGGTAATGGCTAATGGTCGTTAGATGGAAGCCGATGATCCTTGCCAGGTTTGGGGATCATGGTAACGCGAGCGATCGTCCAGACGGCGGGAAAGGAGGGCAATTTGAGTCTCGCGTCTATTTGTAGTATTGTCGTTGAACTTGTATGTGGAGGATTAAATGATCTATGGAGTTGTCAATAGATTGGGTGGTCGGGATATCTAAGGGGACATGATTTTTTGGACAGTGTGTTTACATTTTTCCCGTCAGCTTTTGGTATTGAAGGGGATTTGAGAAGTATGAAGTTGGGGGTTGAGGAGCTGGTGAAAATGATGTCAGATAGGTAGTACAGATCGTATTTTGGATGGGGAATGGTTATTGGTGTATGGGAGTTGGGAGAATAACATCAAGGATATTGTGGTGAATACGTCGAACAATGTGGTAGATTCAGTGGGAACTTTTATATGGATTTGGGGGTGTGTCTATATAAAATGTTCTAGTTGTAGTCCGGTCCCGTTACTAGTCATGCAGCCTCATGGGATCTATTTGCTGTTGAGGTCGCCTGCGATGATGAAGGGGTAGTGAAGGTTTTTGAGGGTATCTAGGTCGGAGTCGGGAATCGGTATGTGGAGTGTTTTGTAACCGGATATCAGAAAGATTTCCAATGTGGAGGTTCCAATAGCGACTGCAGTGCATTTATTTATTTACGTCAAAAACAGTTAAAAACTGTGTGTGGCGTGCTATGGGGAGAAATTAATTTGATGTTACATTTATGTCCAGAAACAAAAACAAGGGGCCATTAGCATTTGCTCGAAGATCAGGGAAAGTGGGCGAAAGCCTGCTCGAGATGGGGGTCATTGACCCAGAAGCTGAAGTACAATACGTGTTACATGTTCTTTACATTTACACAATCCATATGGTATATAATACATTATATATTATAGTTAAAATTAATATTACTTTCCTTTTTGGATGCATTCTTGAACGGATGTTGGAGGGAGTTGTTTAGGGGTGTGTGGGGCGGATCGATGGGTGAGGATTGCCGTAGGTTCTGCCGGTCCTAGTAGTGACGTAGTTAGGAATGGAGTAGTCTTTAAGGAATTGGGTAAGGGTGATTTTTTTTGTTTATGCCGCCTTGTGCGTTACACGAGGACAATTAGGATTCAAAGAGGGGGAGCCATTAATCGAGGATTTCGACTAATTTAATTCCTGCGGTGTTAGCTTTGTGATGTCCTCTGGGCCTTTGAAGAATTCGAGGAGGGGTTTTAGGTTAATGGTTATTTTTTGGCTGTGGGATTTTGTAGGGGGTAGAGGAGGTCTCTGATGTCTTGGGTTGTTGAGTGGATAGTTTGTTGTTGGGTTGGGGTGGTGGTAGAGGCGTAGGATTGATTTTGGGATCTTAGAGTTTTGGAGTGGTTTCTGGCGTTTCTGTGAAGGGGCATTGGGGTGAATGGTTTCTCAGAAGTATGGGATGAACAGTCTTCAGTCGGGTGGGGATCAGCGCCGAGAGCGCAAGACTGTCTCCCGCAATAGCCCTTTGTGTAGTACAGTCTTTGGCAATTTCTGTACTGGGGTATTCTGACATCTTGTAGTCTTCAATGGTCACTCTAAAGTTGCCAATGAATCTTCGTGTTTTCTTAATGTCAGTCATTTTTTTGTTTGTCTCTACTTGAAACAGGCCTATTGATGTCGATGTCCCTTCGCCGTCGCGTCGTTCCATCTCAGTGATGTGGTGTGTTGTAATTTTGAGGGAGGTCAAGTTGTCTTTGATGGCAGTCATGTCGTATGTGGCAGGGAGTCTTTTTATCCCAAAATTGTCTCTGCTCGTCGGTGACTCGCTTGAAATGGTATGAAATATCTGAAAAATAGTGAAAAATTGTTATTTTAGTCTGGTGTGTGTACTGATCTGCGCCAGGCGGTCTCTTATCTTTGCATGGGCAGTCAGTCTTTAGTTGAATTACAAATTCCGTGCGGGTACACTTAGCCGTCAGGTGGTTGTTACAATTTGTCTTTAATTGCTTGATCAGTCCTGTTAAGTTGGAGGATTCTCGTCAGGTCAGTTCTGAATAGTCCAATTCGTACTTTGTTGGTTGGTTTCGGAGTCGTGGTTTGTTTAATGATAGGGCGGCTGAGGATTCGTTGGCTGTTTGCAGGTCTTCGGGGGTTCCAGAGTTTGGTTTCTCTAAAGTTGTTTTCCCTGTTTAAGGTGTCCTGTTGGGAAAGAGGATTGAAGGGATTATGGGATTCAACTGGGTTGCGTTGGTGTGGAATTTGGTGTTCAGCTCCTTTCGTTATCAATCGGAAGCCGTCATCCGTCAGGAAAAGGCGGTGAGTCGGTTTTGGTGAGTCGGTCGGGGGCATGATAGCATCGAAGGTAGCGTTGCGCGCCTGCGTTTGTTTGTGATACTTCGCTGGCGTTGGAGATCCCCACGCCCGCTTGTGGTGCATCAGCCATCTCTTCAGACATCTCCGAATCCGAGGGCGGCAGCGGCTGTTGCCGCGCATACTCGAGGAGTAGTCGGTTCTGCTCCCGGAAGCGACGGTTGCTCTCTGTTAGGGCTCTTTGAAACCGGCTCCTTGGAGTGTTCTCAAAAGAGGGGTGCCTCCCCTCGACAGATTAGAACTGCGACGTTATCTGGAACAGATTGCGGCGTTAAATGGCCGTTGACGGTCACCCGATGAAGGTGGGGCCATATTGGCCAAAGACCTCAAATCAGGGTGTGTGCGGGTGGCGTGACAGGTGGTGAGTGTCCGTTGGTGAATCCACAGGCGAAGTACGCTCCAATTAGGTGCTGTTATGCCGCTCACCTCAGACAATTATTGCTCTGTAAAAGTATATTGATGGTAATGGTTTAGTGCTGATTGGCAAATGTATGAGGGGTAACGCTCTAGCAGCCGCTGCAGCAAAGCAACAAGTAGACATTTCTGATGTACTTAGTTTTTCAGAATCATCGCAATGCCCCACTTTGTAATTTACCAAACCTATGTAGAACGTTTTAGAAATCTCAATGTTTTTTTTTTTTTTCAAATTTTTAATCTGTTGAGGTTTGAGAGAAAATGAAAATATAAAAATAAAATAGGTCAAAAATTATTTAAAATAAATAATGAATTCAATATATATATATATATATATATATATATATATATATATATAATATCAAATGAAAGAGCATCTTTGTTGTTTAATGTCGCAATTAAAACACGAATTAAAAATGATTAACTTAAGCGATTGGAGAAAAGAGGTAAATATTGCATCTTTTAATTTTTTTATGTTAAACTGCGCGTAATATATCGTCGCATCGCTGTGAATTGCTGTATCTCTAAATAGATGTCGTGTGGTTATGTTTAGAAAATATTTAACACAACGTTGCTGTAAAGTGCCCATTGAGCCCAACGCAGTCAAAAATAGAGCAGAATTATTGTGTGATGCACACGTTTCATTTTTCTCTTACTAAGTCACCAAAAGTATTGGACACCGGGAACAGTTGTTTTGTCCTCCTGATCAAGTGGCTGACGTTGTGATATTTCTTCCTGAGTTTGCCACATAGTAGTGATGGATACTGAATCGGACCTCATTTCTAGAAACCAACTCAGCCGGTAGTGACCTACGAGTGATGACTGACGACATTTCTACGGACGATGAAGATGGTACCTCCATCCTCGAAATGCTAGAAGAATTAAAGAAAAACTGACGTCTTCGTTTGGAAAAAGGAAGCTTCCATCTAAGGCTAGCCAGTCGAGGTTGATCATCCATGGATGATAAAATGCGGTTGGAAACTCCACTGCTTATTCTCTGATCAACGACATTCCCTACATTTATTTGCTATTCTTCTATGAAGATAAAGCAGACTCATCTTAAATAGCACTGTATATGCGCTTAATTATGTGTGCCAGAAAAATGATACTAACTTTACCTGAAGCTGCCGCGAAGGAAGAATTTGGAAGAATTCGGACGATTTTTACATCAAAACAGAAGCTGAATCCTTGCGAGAGGGAAACATTTGACAAAATTTTCGATTTTTGCATGTCTGCAACATCGTGCAGATAAATCGAAATAAGACATTGTCTAATGTAAACGATGTAAAGTAGAGGATAAATACTAGTATACGTTAATAATAATAATAATAATAATAGTAATAATAGTGCTTATAAATTGCGGTACCTGTAATTCCGGTAGTTCTTATTATAACATATAATTGCATTCTCAATTACAAATGAATAAATGCTCTTTCAAATATAAATTACATGCTCATAGTTTAAAAAGTTCTAATTACAATTACAATCAGCAATAGATGTTTTACAGGTTGTGCTCAATGGGCACTTCCCAAGTCCTAAAAATTAAACAGTTGTACGTATAATTTATTTTATTCTAGGTTATTTCAGGCTTTTGTTGGCACGCAGGCGGCCAAATTCAAATTTGGCGCCACGCTTGGAGCTCATTCGTTGCGACAATTCTTTGAGGTATTGAAGAAGGAAAATATCATACATTTCAAACATGGCGCGTTCGCCCCAAAACCCGCGAATTCTCTCTCAAGTGGCAAGAATTCGTTTTATATGAAACTCTTTGAAATAAACCTTCAAACTGATTTCAGAAGTGACCCGTAGATCGCCCCCGCCTCCTGACCTGCCGGCGAAGAAGCTTTGCACAGTGTAGTAATTTCCCGGAATCCAATTTTTTCCATATAAGACGTGACGAGTTCGCATTGTGTTAGAATCCGTAGCTGCGAGCAGTTTCGTAGCAATCGTATAGAGAAGCTAAGTAATACGATATTGGGCGCATTGAAAGTGGGTTTTGTACGTTGGCAAGCATTACCAGCACGGAATGCAGTCTCCTTGAACCAGCGCTTCGAAACGCGGCAGAAACTGCAGAAAGCAGGAATAGCGAATAGAATCTGTAAGGTGAACGTTTATTTTCGTCCAGACAAAGCTAACGATGACAATTTCAATACGTAATGGTTTCTACGCCAAAGTGCTAATCGTGAAGATCGCTCGTTTTCTTTTCAGAATCTTCTCGTCTGACGAGAACACAGAAAAATGATGGATAGGACTTCTTGAACCAGTTTCTGCAAATGCTCTCCCAATCATCCATGGAATTATTTCGCAGTCTCGAGAACTTTTAATAAAAAATTATCGTATTTTCGAAAATTTAGTTACGGGATAAGGGGGTTAAATAAGGTTACGTACAATGTTTTGAAAATACGATTATTTTCACGTAACTTTTTATTAATGTTAAGATAATTTATAAAAAAAAGTCTCATCGTAAGAAACAAAAAACATTGTGCTATTTCCTTCGGATAGAGCAAATGACTCTTTAAAAAATGGGTGTCATTTTCCCCTAACTCAGAATCATCGAAATCCGCAAACGTTACAAGAAATGCGAGAAAAATTAGAGTTTGCAGTAGTTTGCGAATGACTTTCAGTACATTTTGCAAGAGGTCGGCATTCGCAGCCTACAACGCTTTGTTTCCTGAAAATTGATTATACTGTTCATGAATATACTGAATTTCAAGACAAAAAGCCATTTTGATTATTTTTTTGAATTAAAGATAGGCACAATTCAGAATGTTTCGTACCTTTCTTAAAAATCTTGGGTTACTTACACTAAACGATGTGAAACTGTGATAAGCGTCCATGTTTATGAATAGATACCTTCTGCCCGCGATTTTCTATCGAAAAAATGGATGACGGGAATTAGTGGAAACAAAAATAAAAGACTGCAAATCTGTGTTCTAAACCCGGGAATAACATTTTCGAATGCTACCCAAAATAAGACAGAGTTTGTCAATTTGAGAAGGCTGGTTTTGTATTTGGAAGAATCTGATAAATTGCCAAGATTTTTCAAGATTTATCTCACAATTAGGGAGACGTTGAAAGAAAATTTTCTATCAACAAAGAGTTTATCGTTAAAAACTTGGCAAAGCATTAGTCATTCAAAGGCAAGTTTAGGAGTTATAAAAACAGGAGAATTTGCACAAGTCGCGATAATTGAAGGTATATGCTAGAAACGGTAGTCCTGTCATAAAAAGCTTAAAATGAAAGGACAGAAAGAAATGAAAAAGGGAGCCGAGAAAAGAAAGCTAACCAAAAGATCTGTGAACTGAACACAAATTTAGAGGGTCAAGTTCATAATGTCTCGCTCTATTTGTAACTGCTACGCAATGTTGTAATATATGAAGCTCCAAAAATATTTTCATCCAGCAAAAACTGCTTCTCTGCGCTGGAATTCGAACTCAAGTTCTTAGAATTAACATGCCAGTAACGTTACCCCTACACCACCAGCCTCACAGTTCCAGTTCCTACTCTACCAGCCTGACGCTTGAGGAAAAAATTGAACATTTGCGATGGCATTTTTTAAAAAAATAACAGGTTCTAATTTACATTATTTCAAGCCTTACTTTGTAAAGCCTGTTTTACACGGTCATTTTTTTCATATTTTTTTTCATAATTTTTCTGTGCAGAAAGTGGATGTAAGAACGTTCGTTCCTTCGCGTTATGTTTCGGTGCTGGATCTGGATGAAAGTGATTATCGCGTTTTACACGGGTATTTCGGTCTTTGTACCTAATCGTGATAATACTTCCTCCGGACGCCGCAAAAAGGGCTGAAAATCAAAAACTTGAACGTCGCATCTATGGTAAATTAAGTTAAGTAGGACTGAGCACGGGACGCGATATTAGAGCACAGTACATAATTTATATCTCACTACACGATAACTTCACATTACAATTCAACACATTAGAATGCTCTCGATACTTTCGAACAAATCGCGCCACACCTATCACAAGCCAGAGAAAGTTCCGAAATGTGACGCCAGGAGCGCGGTAGGCAAACGAAGAATGCTGTACCGCAAAACGCAGCATGCAACATTTTTTCGTACAAATTACATCTAGTTGGTCTGTTTTGCTGTATCAGCGAAAATGAAATAAATGATTGTGTAGTACTGACTTAAGAAGAGAAATCATTGTAATCATGCACAGCAAATTCGGCAATTTCATGGACAGAAAAAACTCTAGTCCGGCCCTGGTAATGAAAAAGTGGATAAATGGTGTTCCTAGGAAATTACTCCATCTCGTTCGTCGTGTAATAAGAATATATGTTTTGTTGGTCGTTGATACCGAAAAATCGATTGGCGGCAAAATAGCTGTCTTCGTCTCGTAAATGCTAGTGCCTAAAATGTTCAGACGATTTGCTCCCAAAAATTTAGGTCGCTTAATAACTACTCAGTTGTGCAGCGATCACTTCGTTGTGAACGACGACACCCATACCCGACGCGGGACGCGAACCCGCGATCCTTCCGTCCGAGATCGCCACTGCTGTCTTAGTTATCTCGGCTATGCGGGTCGGCGATTGGCTTCAAAATTGTCATTCCCTGATGCATCTCAATAAACACAAGTTCCTTCCAGTTTTAAATGGATAATTTGATTTTTAAGGTACTTAACATAAAAGGGCAATAACTACAGCCTTTTCAAACTCCGAAAAGCGCCCAGGTCAACTTAATACCGCAACCGCCAAACGTGGCCAATACAATGCGGAGGGTAACCAAACATACGTCTTCTCAGATCAAGCCAAGGCAGAATTCTTTTCCGACATGCTTGAAGACAGGTTTGTTAACAACACTACACAAACGGCAGATGTGGAAACGGACGACAGCGCTAACACACACATTGTACAGATGAAGTTTCGACTTCATTAAATGCTTGCGAAGCCGCAAGGAAATGGGCCCTGACCGAATAGGTTCTCCCATTCTTAAGGAATCTCTACCGGTCATAATCACGGAGCTTACGCGAATCTACACTAGCTGCAATACACAACGGTACTTTCTGGAATATTGGAAATTCGCAAGAATCTCCATGATTCCGAAAACCGGTAAGGATCTCATGATCGCTGCGAGTCCCAGGTCAATTAGTCTCCTTCCTGTTATGGAAAAGGTATTCGAGAGGCTTCTACTCGCACGAATTCTGCCATCTGCTCTCTCGCTAAACCTCATCCGCGATGAACAATTTGGCTTCAGACCGGGCCATTTCGCTTTACTACAAGAACTTTGCATGGCTCAACAGATGCTGTTCTGTTACTTCACAGGATATACCTGCTATATATCTCGACATGGTGCAAGACTTTAACAAAGTGCCACACAGTACACCAGTCACAAAACTTCGGAGTTGCCATGCTCAAGACGTAACCGAAATGGTTAAGTATTTCCTCACAAACCCCGCATTCGAGGTCAATCTGGGCAAAGTGGATGATTGCGGCCTCAGGGCTCTGTCCTCTCTCCGCTACTATTCTCGCTGTATGTCAATGACATCCCACTTACGAATACGGCTTTTCCTTTACGCTGATGACATAGCCGTCTTAGCAAGAGATAAGCTCAGACCACAAATTGAAAATATTTCACAAACAGATGAACCTGACGCCGAAGTGGGCGGAACAAAACCACTTGACTTTCCCAGCGGAGAAGTCGCAAGCTGTTACACCCGCCACAAACACAAATTCACTAAACGTTTTACAACACCAAAACAAATTACACTTGGCACACAAAAACTGACATGGGCGGCTAAGGCTATTTAGGCATCACAATTCATCAAAGGATGCGCTGGCATTTACATGTCAGGCGAATTCGATCAAAATTATAGCAAAGGGTTCGACTCTTACAACCTCTTTTCAGAAAACCTACACTGCCCTTGGAACTTCGCTTGACACTCTATAAAAGGTGTTGCCGGGCAATGGCCACCTACATTGCCGCAACGTGGTGGACCACAGCACTGAAGTACAAGGATACTTTTGAGCTAGTATAGAACAAATGGTTACCTACGGCTCATAACACGCCCTCTGTTTCGAAAACGGTTGAAAGTAATGATGGAATTTGATACAGAATCCTTCACTCAATGCTTGAGACGGCTTTCGTTTAATGAAGCCTATCAAGCTTTTCAAACCAACGAAGCTCGCCGGCTCGGGCGGCGGCGATGGTGTAACGGTTAGCGTACTGGACTGTTGTACCCAAGTTGGCGGGTTCAAACCCGATCGAAGCGGTGGATTTTTAAGGGCGAAAAAATCCTTCGGAGGGGAAGTAAAGCCGGCTGTCCCATGCTCGTAGATTTACTTGCATGTAAAAGATCCTCAAACCTAAATGACGCGTCTGAGCTAAATTCCAATCGCCTGTTTCTCGCCCTAGAAATAAATACCTCCTTTCTCTCCTAGTTGGGGAAAGGAGCGTAGCGAAATTTGCGTAGTCAGACGGAAGAGCGGGCCTGATGGCCCGAGTCTCGCCATGTAAAATAAGGCAAATTCAATTCAATTCAAGCTCCGACAACGTTAAAACAATAGCTAGGCACGTCCTCACTATAGGACAAAGAAGACGAACACTCCCCTATGAGATTGAGGGCGTAGTGCAACACAAAAGCCGATAGCCGATTTGCTTATTGACTAAAATCCGACGCGAACCCACACCAGCCACTTACACAAGGCAGTAAAACGCGACACGAGTGCGAACTGCAACACAACTGCAAACACACAGACCTTCGGCTAAGCCGAAAAAAAAAATATATGAATAAAAAAATTAAAGCTGACTGCACTTCGCTCGAAGTCGTATTTTGCTTCTCCAAATGCATCGACTTTTCCGCTTTTTTATTGGGCGTTGTATTTGAATTATTCGCAGCTTGTAGTCTTGTTGCAAAAACAGTTGTTGAACTTATCGACTGCTGCCGCTGTTGTGTCCACAATCCATTGCACTGTTTTTTTCTTGGATTCTTCTCTTTTAAACAATCTAAAAAATGAAAATCAAAAAAAGTAAAATGAATTACATTTAACTTCGGCGTGATTAAAACTATGTCAATACAACGAAACACAGGTAAACAAACGAAATGCGCACGTTCTAAACATGATGTGGCAGCCGGAGCACGTGTCACCTTGGCTGTGACTGTTCCAATAGCTGAACGTATCCTTTCATACAAAAATTAATAAAATTTAAAGATTCACCACGAATTGTGGTAAATGTTATGTATTCCAGGTATAATTCTAATACTAATATAATTGTTATGAAAATGTTACCCCAAGATAAGGATATAAAACAGTTTGAAATGTTTAAACGGGGAAGGATGTTCCTTTACCGGAAAATCCCGTAAGGCCATGTAGTTCATTCTTAACCTCAAACGTGCTATAGAAACCATATTTTTTTCAGAGGAGACATTTCAGATTCAAATCTCCCGACACTTAAATTATGTTTGATATTGCTGAAGGTCAACAGTTCCATCATCTTTCTTTACATTTTCTATCGATACCATTCATAATCTACATGCTTTTACTATTTTGTTAGTTTATTTCCGAGGAAAGAAAATATATCCAGGCAAACAGGTGACAAGATGTAATTTAATGAATTCCCGTTACAAACGCTAGTGGAGTTACGACACTTCATGCTTTCTCTTATTATTTGCATTTTTTACAATTTTCGAAAATTCTGTTGAACGAAAATGAAACCTGCACTATTTTTAAGGGCCTTTATTTTAAGTGTCACTATCGGTGAAAAAATTTAATGAAAAACTATTTGAAAAGTATACAAATTGCCTTTACTTCAAGCAAAAATCAAACGAATACTACATTAAAATTGTGTATTGTCTTATTTAAATGTCTATTAAAATAGTTAAAAACAGTAAAACAGTTAAAAGACGCAGTTCAAAATGAAAGAGCAAATATATAATAAATAATAAAATGGTACATGAAGTAATATACAAATTCTAACTTACTAGCATCTGACTGCATAAATTGGGAACGGGCGACTGAAGGCTAGCAATCTTTATTCCATATTTATTTCCAATAGGTATTAAATATTTTTTAAAAGATAAATTTGTAAACGTATAAAAAAAGCTCCAGTGTAAGAAACGCACAAAGAAATAAGAAATACTGTACACATTCTAACATAGTTTCGAAAAATTCAACATGACCATATTTGAAAATCTGTTTTTGATGAACACAAGAAAAAAATTGTATCTTCATAATTGTAGTTGCAGGAAGACGACGAAAAATGTTTGAATTCTTTCAATTGTCGAAAAATAAGGGGTTTCAACCAACATGACACCTACACCATTTTCGTAACTGGCGTTCAGACTATCCACCAACAAAATTTAATGAAAAACGATGGAGCTATTTTGACAAAAAAATCATTAAACAAGAATTAACTAGTGGTGCTACAAATTGACACCGACTTTCCCGCATTAGTTTTCTTTTCCTTTGGTAGCTATTCGAATTTGCCGCATATTCTTGCCTGCTGCCTCTATCGCCGCCCAAAGTACATTTTATTCTTTTGTTGACATTTTCCAAATTTTTCGGTTTTTAATTGTATATTATTTTAAGATTATTAAAGATCAGTAAAACCTCGTCCTAATGGCAATATTCTTTGAAAAATTCTAGCTGTTTTTAAAAAACCGGTATTTAAGCGCTACTGCAAATGTGAAATTTGAAGCTTCTTCACAAAAAACTTTTGAGTTTGCGAAAAATTTAATTTGAAGTCATTTTAAGTACTTTAACTCGCAAATACAATAGTGTCTACAAAATGCTGGAAGTGTACATACCAAGGGCGTGAGAGATCTTTCAAAAATTTATATTTGTATAATTTATGGGGGGAAAAACAAACGAAAATACACCGAAATTAAGTTTATCTCATATTAATGAGTGCAATTACCACTATCCGTTTGAAAGGTTTGAAGAAAAAATGGGGGCCGTTTTTGAGAAAATCTCCTTTTTGTAATATTTTAAAATTGCATATATTGCACTCAATATTGCGCAAAAACTACTAAAATTTTCCAAAAAGAATGAAACAAAAATAATGAATGACCTTAATGAAAGAACTCATGGCGAACAAATTTTATTTGAAGGAAAAATTAATCTTCAATTTTGCAGTAGTAGGAAGACGTCTGAAAACATTAGAAATTTTCGAAAATGCTATGTTAAACCTGGATCGGACCTATGCCTTTATAAGTGTATTTTACCCTATTCTTACAAGAAATTTAAAGAAGAAAATAGGAGCCGTTTTTTTGAAGAAAAAAATTGATGTCTGGGGGCCATCATGCAAAGTACCTCCAAACTTTAAAGAATTTTTATTTCTTCAAAATTCATAAGGTTTGGCTCGAGCCAGATTGACTCGGGTTTCTTCAATTTGGAAAAAATCCTAAGCATGGTATAGGCGCTAGTAGTGTTCTTAGACACCGGACGGACAGACGAACGGACGGAGGTTTTGAAAAGAAGAAAAAACTTTCTCGGTATCAGGGGACCCCAAAACGTGTATTTCCGTCGAAATCTCGAGGTCGATTTTCCGCAGCGTTACATAACTTTCCCTATACTACGTATACTATTACTTCTTATATACGTATGTATACGGAAAGTAAAAATAAAACTTGAAGAACGCGTTTGTCGTTATATCTCTGCAACATTAATGAAAACATGATTTTGGGGATCTTTTTATTTTTTCATGTGAGCATCGTGAATATCGACTTGGTTTTGGGGCACTTTTCGCCGCCTTATTTGGCATTACCCTTTGTATACATGCTGCGTCATCACAAACTGTAACCAAACACACTATGAACATAGAGCAAAAATATACCTTGGGAAAATGCTTTGACCATACACGATATGCAGAATAACCACTTGCCAGGCGTTACTCGTAAAGACTACAACAATCTATATTTAAAAACCAATTAAGCAAAACAAATATGTTTATGTTGCTGAAATCAAAATAAATAATGCTTTGCACTGCTGCAATACTTAAAGTACCGCCACCACAGGCTACGTGGACCCTTAGGATACTACTTGGACCCACGCGAAAACAATGTTTTCAGTAGTTGTCACTTATACATTGCATTGACCAGTTAGTTTGCATTTGCTTCCTGGCGATGACCACACAGTGCAGTATTAAAGGTTTTTAGCATAATTTGGTAGTACACCTGTAAGTTACAAAACTATTAAGAGTCTGGGGATCGTAATTGACCGAATTTGTGCCCTAAAAACGTTTATCTCTGCACTGGATTTCAAGATAGTTGATCAAGGGATCAGTTTACATTTTGGTAATGATATATTTGTTAATAGAACGGCTATGGTAACTTCTTTAGTAGAACTCATTTTTTTTTTGATATCCTAATTGTGAGCACATAATCTCAAAAACCGGCTTACTTAGACCCACGCTCACAATGGGGTCAAGTAACCCCAAACTTTCTTTTTTTTTTTTTAATCTTTTTAATGCGTTAATAAATTTATTTCGATGTTTGAAACTTCAACAATAGTGGTTTTCTCTTGCTTTTACAGTATATCTGTCCGTTATAGTACACAAATACAAAAAATGACGTGAAGTAAATATGCGTATTATAATGACAATCAGCTTGAGAAATGTTTGGCAGCAATTGTTGAGAATAATGTCACAAAGACAAGTTGAAGCTTCCTTTATCGTCGATCGACTATAAAAAGGGGACTGAAGAAATGCATTCAGAAATCAGGCCATCCAAAAATGTTTATTGAAAAAATGTTCAGTTAATGAAAAAAATAGTCGCTGCAAGGCACCGTGCCCAAATCAATAAATTCAGATTTCATGTCGATGAACTCGATTTCAGATTTATTGTGAAGTCTTACTTATCTATGGGTGGCAGAACTATCACTGTTTTTGAAGATAATCTCCCAGAGCGAGAATAGGTGATTTTATTTTGTGGGCATCTACAGTTACCGATAAAAAAGAATAATAAAATTTTATTTCTACTATTGATCTTCGTGTTTGTAGTAATTTTCATTATGTTCAAAAAACACTAGGAACACATGGACCCAGTGCATATCTCAGTGGTTTTATGTACGAAAACATCAAGTACCCCACACAGCAGGGTAACTTGAACCTAATTTTCAAGATATTTTCATTTGCGATTTGTTGAATGTATCTTATCAAACTACTCACGAGCACTTCACAATAAACCTGTTGATAATGGGGAAAATTGTAAACATTTTTGTTAGTTTTTCAAGGATTAGTGAAGGAAAAGCTACGAAAGTATTGAAAATTAGGTTCAAGTAGCCCGTGTTTACGATACTTAAATGCGTGCCAGGAATCATTAAACAATTAACACTTAACATTTTTTCTCGCTAACTACATTACAATTTAGCTAATCGAGAAAGCAATAAATATGCTGAAATAGAACAAGTATTTCTTTTTTTAACAACATAAACAAATTATGGCATATCTATCATATATTTTTTCTTCTGTTATAGCGTCAGCGTCAGTGATCCAGACTTAGATTGCAAAAAATGTTTTTCTACGAATAAATGCCATCCAAGTGATTCTGCAAGCCTCTATTTTGAGCTTGAAATTCATTTATTTTATTTCGCGTATTTGTTTTAAAATTGTATTTTTGTTAAACCTGAGTTTCGTGGGAACATTTTAAAGCAATACAGATATTTATAATTGCCACACATGTCGAACGAATCATATGCATCAGATGCCAGTATTAATAGCTCACTACAAGATGTTCATACATTTTATATGTATGTTACTTCAGTAGCATAACGTAATGAGTGTGGGCCCGCCCGCAAACCTTTTATCTGGACTCCCTTTATAAAAGTGTATAGCGGCAACGAATAGTGTTTGTACCTGAAATAATAAAAATATCCATTAAAACAGACACTCTTTTACTTTGGCTCGCCCGCATTGTGGGCTCGAACGTTCCGCCACTGCGTTACTTTACAATTCATTTCCAGATGACATTAAACAATTAAAATCGACATCCAAGTTTAAATGCCAAGTGACATCTTTTCTATTCCATAACTGTTTCTATACAGTTCCAAGACTTCTATACTGAACATCAAGACAAATATGTATTTTAACAATGACATAAAATGAATAATTTAACATTTGAACTGCAATATGCCTACAACAAATATTGTGCATGAAATACCAGACGTTTTAGTGAGAGACGATAATGCCCTCACAGATGCCAACAGCACGAGGGGCTCTCTTCCATTAGGTTGAAGAGCTTACATGAAAATGAAGATAAATGAATTCAGTCTAGCCCATTTAGCCAAAACAATTCATTGTTGGTAATCTTTGTGACGTTTCACTAACTTAACTTTTTCAGTGTAAACAATGTGGACTGATATTCAACACAGAAAGAAAGAAAGTATGGACGCTGAAGTCAACCTAATCTGTATTAAGTGTTACCAACGTATCAAAATTAAACATCATACAGGAGTCTATGTATATTAGTAAACATTATTTTCCTAGAGCAACTATTTAATACTTCTCTTTTAACTATTTACAAATAATTATTTAAATGCTCCTTTCACGCTTAGAAGCTGCTATTATTATTCTGTAGATTGAATGCATGGTCGAGTGTTTGACTATCGGGCACGAACATACCACATTACGCTAGAATAGATTTAAATGCGTAAATAATATTAAACGCAATCGTACTATTAGTATATGTAATTTCAATGCTATTGATATAATTACATGTGGCTTTAGTAGGAGCGTCTTTGAGCGTCGCCTTTAGTATTATATTGATAGAGCCGGTCTATCGTCAAACTTGTGTGTTGTACCTGAATTATGAAAATACAAGTTTGTAGAAGAGTCGTTAGTATGTTCATTAATTAAAAACGGTTAATCGAACACTTACTGTTCCATATTCGATCCAGCAACGATTGTGAATGAAGTCGCAAACTTACGATCGTGTCAATGTAGTTTGTAAGTGCATTTTTATGTGAAAACGCATTTTTATTAGATAAATATCCGCGCACATTTTCGTAAGTCCTCTTTTCGCTATATGCGAGAATAGTGGGGAATTTTATTATTTGGCCGACATGACTATTATCAAATTTGTAACTCGTTTTTCGATGAAAAATAGTTTCTACTACACAGGAGGGGATATTTCTGATATCAGATTTTGTCAACAACTCTCTTTGCTATCACTTATTCTAAATTCAACTAATGTTAGTAACGGAGTGGGTGTAGATACTCCGAGGCTTAAGAAAATATGTGCGTCTAATAGCTATTCCCTAAACATTCCTCCAAAATAATTAATCTCCACCACAGACAACTAATCTAAAAAATCCACTAAATATAGGTGGAATTCCGCCAATTTGGCAACACTGGACGTGCACCTGCTCTGCTGCTCCCTCACAAAATTCGAATGAAACGAAATCGCGTAGTACGTGAAGCCTCCGGCAGAGGTTTTGCTTCTTGCGACGCCATCTAAACCTCGAATTTCAGCTCTATACTTGGCCGTTTGGAGAAGGGGAACTCCAGCGTCCAAATAAATACAGGAAAAATGCTATTTACTGTTGTAGAACTGTAAGTTATTACGAGAGTCCATCGCTGTCTGCTATTGCTGAAAACTATAAACTATTAAAACAAAACTATAAATAGTGCTGCAACAGCACAAGCTCTAGTCAAGAATATTTTTTAATGATCTATTTTGAAATTTAAAAAGAGGCCATCGCGTCAATCATAAATGGCGCAAAAACTGTTCATATCTTCGAAAAGCTTATTGATCTGTTATTGAACAGGTTTTATAGAGGAAAACACGTGTTATGGAGACGCCCAAGATCTTTTAACTTTTCAAAAATTTGGAAAGTTTATCGAGGGACCTGCGCTATTTTTGTGTCCTTTGCTCTGTGGGATAAAAAATTAATCCAAAAATTTGTAGTTACCTTCCGTTGCACGCGAAATTCACGAATTGAAAAAATATAAATCTCGTCAGTTTTTGAATTGGCCAATTTATATAGGGTTGCGCAGAGAGAATAGTAGAATTTAAACAGACCAGCATATTGTAAGTATAACAATCATTTATTTGAAAATACATTGAAAACATAGGTAAAAGTATTCCATATAGTCATTATTGACAATAGTCACCATATTTTTAATATAACACCCGAAAACTGACCACCATTACATTGTACACATTCCTACAGCGGTGAACGAAAGCCTGCATCACACGATGTACCATGTCCGAGGGGATTTCCTGTAAGGTTTCTTATATCCGACGCTTAAGATCTGCCACTGTGTGAGGGCGTTTAGTGCAGGCTTGACTCTTTAGATATCCCCATAAAAAGAAATCGGGGATAGTCAAATCTGGCGACCGCGCTGGCCAGCTGTTGAAGATCAACGATTCGGCTATTAAATGACCAAGGAAATCCACAGGAAACGCCTTTCGGGCAACTTTATCATTTTTTCAACTGTTGCATAACCTGCATCTTATAGGGGTGGGACTGTAGATCATTGTGGATGATACGGTGTAAGGTGCGAGGCTACAACCTTAGCTCTAACGCATGTCTGACAGCAGAACGCCGAGGACTTCGGATTAGTGCTTGGCGGGCTGCCTCTATCCCTTAATAAGGGTACGTACGTAAGGGTCCGTAATGCCTTATGGCGTCAAGGATTTTTCAACATCAGGCTAGATGCATTAATATGAAATGGGTTCTCACACCCTACGGTGGGGAACCAATTTCAGTGATCAAGAAATTTGTCGTGACGCCTCAGCCTGAAATGACTACGACATATTTTTTGCACACTAATGGGAGTCTCGTTTTTAAATTAACTTTCCCCGCCCAAAGAACGGTGCTCTGTAGCACACTTTGGCCATAATTACAAATGGCAATATTTTCCCACATTATTCCTCATACTTATATCGCGCAAGCGCGATCAGTGAGCCTCTACTACACGACTCAAATCAGGCTATTCTTTCTGCGCAACCCTATATGAATACTTTTTAGATATTATTGACCTAAGGAATTTTCAGTAAATCAGTTCAGTTGTTTCTTTGTGAAAATCTGTTATTTAATCTAAAAATGCAGTGCATTGCAATGCAGTGCAGTGTAATGCAGTGCATTGCAAACAGACGTAGTATGTAGACTTCTAATATTTTTGTTTACAATATTTTTTTTGTTTACACTTGTGGGACTTTTTATAGTTGTTTAGAAATGTACTAGACGTTAAATTTTTTATTTATAAGATCACTGGTGAGGTAGAGACCTAATAATTAAATGAAAGGTGTTGTCTGATGTCAAATATTTGATACCAGACAACACATTTTCTTAATTTAATTAGTTAATATTTCTAAAATTATTTTTCTTATCATTTGAATGCATATGATTTGTGATTTGTATGATTATTTTGATTATGAATAGTATTATTATTTTGATTTGTATGATTATTTCCCTTATCATTTGAATGCATATGATGTGTGATTTGTATGATACACTAGTCTTTTGCCATACTTTTTATATTATTACATAACCACCCTACAGGTTTACTATGCAGTATTATAGTACATATTACAATTTTTCATTGTGGGTAAATCGTTTTTTGTAGGAGTGATGTTCGTTTTGAAAATGGCCTTATAGTTGAAGTTTTGCATACGCTGGATGCTAGACAAGGCGAGGAAGTAAAAAATAATGTCGGAGTACTGGATATCTTAGTTGCTCCTGAAGGAGCCGAATGCCAGATGACGAGAGTGCCGATAAAGCTTAAGGCTGTAGAATCGACTTAACAGAAACCAGTTATTCAACGAAATGGAAATAATTATCTTCCGGGAAAACAAGTTTCGAAGCTTTTGACATTTCAGCATACTCTTTCAAGCAAGGATTTGAATCACGATATTTAGGATATAATATTTCTTGTCATTTTATACGTATTATTCATGGTAATGAAAAAGAGATGTTTCAATATCATGAACATTTAACCGGTGTTAAATGCTATTTTGAGATGATGGTGTTTCGACGGGAAACATTCTCGAATCATTCTTCTAGCCAAGAAATACGTCTGGGACACTCTGGTAGACTTGAACAACTTGGTATCGAGGGGTTTGAGACGGGACAATTTTTTGCAAATATTTAGGTTTATTAATTTGGCAGATTATGCTGCATTTAATGAAGATACTATGTATAAGATGTGATTACTAATGGTACATCTAAAACTTTGTGAACATTTGATCAGTTCTGAAAACTTAAGATTGAGTCTGCAGTGAAATATTTTCTGCAACACTCCTGTAAACAATTTTTGACAAGGGAAGCCTATAAGATACAGTTACAGCATGCTTTGTCTCAACACTGTCTGTGGATACTTATTCGAAGTAATCAAGAACTATACATTTCTTCGGGACTTCAATATTGTTGAATATACCATTTTATTGAACGCAGAGACATTGATACATTAGCATTAAATAAATAAATCATCTATCATATCCCTCTCCCATCCACGTCGCCGTTCTACAATGAAATTCTCGGATTAACTTCTCAAACTGCCAGCATTGTATGACGCCGCGCGCGTATATCAAAATATCGTATATTAAATAAAAGTTCGTACCCAATTATCGTACTAGTTTTTTTCAATTTTTCTTTCATATTTCATTTAAATCGAATGTTTAGGAGAGAAAATCTAATTGAGATCATTTCAATTAAGGTTTGGAAATTTATTGAAAGAAAATACATCAAAACCTTCAGAATTCAAATTATAGAATAGAGTAAGAATCAAATTGGAATCTTAATTAATATAAATTATTTGTCATATTCTTTAGATCCATTCCTATTCTCAGAGATTTTTTTCACATGGCCCATTGTTGGTAGGACACCTGTATATTTCATTAATTTCAAGCAGATATTAGGGAAACTATAAGTTTATTTTCTTCAAAAATTGCATTTTTAATGAGTTGGTTAATAACAGATTTTAAGGCAAAAAAATAGGTTTATTAGTGTAGTTTTCAATATTTAATTTTTGCAATATTCGAGAATACGGAGAGTCCAACGATGATTATTAATGGCGTCTCAAGATAAGCTCGACCACATTCGGTGACACTCGGCACTTCTATATATAGTCATAATTAACTCAAAAGAGGACTAGCGCCCGAAAGGTTTTGCATACTTTTGCGCCACTGCGACTGCCATTGCTCTAAGCAGTGAAACATAACTTTGGTAAAAGTAGTGGTGTTATAACAGCACGTATTTCCTCGCAGTGTTTGGAACATTCGATCTTGTCGAAATTCAGAAAGTTCAAAGAATATCAGACTTCCGAGGTTTATAAGCGCCCTTTTACCCTATCTTGGAAAAAAAATTGGAACCGTTTTTAAGATTATTAAAAATTGTGGTAACTTTAAGCAGAAAGTATACGAAAACTACTCGTTTTGTCAAAAAAATGTACTTAACCTTATTTTAAAGATCCAATTTTTAGAACACGTTTAAGACAAAAAAAATTATCCTTCCTTAACCGGAAAATTTCTCTGGCCCGTGAAGTGTTATGGTATTTTACAGAACATAAAACGGAATATGTCCAACGCGGAAACAGAACGGGTTTTCATGTCCAATAGGGGGGAAATTTTTATAAAACGGAATTCCTGTTAATGTAATGCGATTGACAAAGATGCGAGATATTCTTCATATAATTAATGCATCTGCAAGTATGTTTTAAATTCTCTATCCCGCGCGATTTAGTCCTTGCAACTACTCGGCGAAGGAGAGAGGCTTCAGCGGACAGCGTAGCATTCTATCTTGGGGTCACTTGTCCCTCAAGGCGTAGGCCGTAGGGGAATTACCCCACTCTCCTTACTGAGCGTGGAAAGGTGTACGGGCATGACTTATATTCTCTCCTCTCCCTGCCCCACGTTCAAAATCGCAACCCCTCAGCCAGAGACGAATTGCTCAAAGCCATATCAGAAAATCATAGTTCTTTGGGCGGTGACGCATTGTGGGTTGAAAGTCAGCCAGAAGTTCGATTTCGGCCATTAGACTGTGAGATGGTGTGTATTTATATGAGTTTCACAACCAGCTTAACAGAGCAAAAACCAAAACCTCTGACATCTAAAATGAGATGAAAATGTCAAACGTATGAAAGCATGAGAAACTCAAAAGCTGTCAATGAAGAATGTTTAATACTCATATATTGGTGATTAATTCCATAATGTAATCCGTTATATGTAAATCTATTTTAATAATCATGATAAAATCACGTAATTTTTACTTTACTTTCATTACTTCTTTACTTACATTATTTTTTCTAGTTTCAGAACGGAAATATCAATATCTCATGTGTCATTAAATGGACAACCTTGCATAAAACGGAAACCTCCCTAAACCGGACTTTTTTGTTCTGATTGATTCCGGCTTAGACAGATTTTACTGTACTTTACTTTCAAAATTATCGCTGGAATACTAAGTTGAGACAAAAATGCAAAATTAATTGTTGAAACATATTTCACTAGTTCTGTTGCATATGTTACAAACTTTATAGCGTATTTGCATGCATATTTCTACTTTTGAATCAGCATTAACTTCCAAACCTTAATTATATGTATCATGAAGTATGTTAGCAGATTACTGCTGAACACTACAAAGTGTAGTCCCAGAGACTTCAAAATATTCGATAAAATAATCAGTTAGCATGTGTCTTTTCAATTGAACAGTTGTTAAAAACATTCATGTCTTTAACACAGCAGTAAAAAAGGATTTTTGAAAACATTCTTTTGAACTTAACCATCAGTGCAATTTCAATTTGTAAGCTATTGAAAGGTCAAGAAGAATAGTATAAGGTGTTTGGCACTAGAAGGTTGTTTGTCCATTTTTCTTCTACACCTACTACTTCAGTATGGTCTGTCAGTTCCCTACCTATTGGAAGCACACATTTGACTCAAAAGGGTGTCAAGCTTTCCCCACAATCATTAACAAGTGCAAGTAAATGTAATTTTTCTTATCTAAGGTGGGATTTAACTTGATATTTCTTTGTCTTTGAAATTCATTGGCGAAAAAAAACGGAATATTGTTTCATTAACAATGAAGTCATTATATTTTTGTAATTCTGAATTTATTTTCTGAAATTGGTTCTAATACAGAGAAATATCATTTAAATATCTATTTTCACATTATACACATCACAAAACGTCATTTTTTGATGAACCTTTTCACTGTGAACTTATAGGGTTCTGTTTAAAACAACTAATGTTTTTTATTGAATGTGTGTTGACCGTGTTCATCAGTGAATGAGAATTAAATTTTTTATTTTTTAATTTTTGCAGATCATTCTCCTATCCCAGATTATTGAAACAGAACAGAGAATAGCTGTAAAAGATGTCCTTCGCTCTTTTAACAGCAACGTTGCTTCTCAGAGATTGGATGATAGATATTTCACCAAATTAGATTCTAGTTTAAAGAAGAATACAGCATTTGTCCGAAAGTTGGTGAGTATAATCAAATTTTTAAATAACAAACTTTTTTTTAAGACACGTTTTTAATCATTAAATTTGAATTTTGTTTTTTTATGTTTATTGAATTGAAACACAGTTGATATACACACTTCATGTTTTTGTTGAAATGTTAATTATTGCTAGAATTAAAAAAATTATTATAAATGTCTTTTTATGTATCCATATCCTTATCTTCGTTGGATTATGTCCATATACTCTCAAGTCATGTAGCAAATGCTGAGATGGTCTCTTCTGGACAATACCTGTAACTTTTACTTCTTTACCTTCTTTGAATGTCATCTCAGTTTCTGTGACATTAATTCCACTTCTGAACTCAACTTATGTATTGGGAAACCAGAAGACAAATGGAGATTATTCAAGTGTCTGGATAACACTACCACTGCCTCTTCTACTCCCATGTTCACTGTCATATCCACTTTCAATACTCTTTGAAATAATGTAGTGGTTCTGATATATTGTATTTACATATTTTTGTTTTTCAGAAAACATTTACCGGCAATCAACTTGAAAATTTGATGAAAGAATTCCTCTCCCTGAACCTTACAAAATACGTTAGTGAAGTTGCTACTGCTTTAGTGGAAGCAAAATTGAAAATGACTGATGTTTGGCCAGCTGTCCAACTGTGTAATATATTTCACGGAACTTATTCTGAATTCTCCACTCATTTGCTTGATAACTGGCACAAAGTTTTGACAATCAAAAAAGATGAAAAGGTACATATGCCAATGACAAAAATTGTCTTGAGATGCTTGTGGTTTTACTTATCATGTACATTTTTTTCAGATTGCAAATGCTGCAAAATTGAGAGTTGACATTAGATTTTATGCTGAACTTATTAATGTGGGAATATTCACGCATAAAGAAGGCTTACCTTTAATGGGAAATGTTCTTACAATGTTAACTCATTCAGATAAAGATGACCATCTCAATATAAATATTCTTCTGAGTTTTTGTCGCCACTGTGGTGATGAATATGCAGGTATGAAGTGCACTTATACATTATTTTTCATATTAGTTATTAAAAGTGTTCCTATAACATGGCAATTGGTTTCAGGACTTGTTCCTCGTAAACTGAGAGAATTGTGTGAAAAATATAATATCACTCTTCCACGCTATAAATTGCTGCCAAAGGAGAAACAGCGCAATGTGAAGGCTCTCTTGAAGGATTACTTTAATTCTATGTGCAAACATTTGTTAAAGGTAAGTCTCTAATGAAGAAACAAGTGAATTAATGTATTAAATAATTCATACTCTTGCTCTCTAATGGTGTTAAACTTTTTGCGTAAAACTGTACTGTTACAACAACTTATGGTAATGCAATCAAACGCAGGGACAAAAAGCTGCTTGTTTTGGCCAGTGTTCGTTCAGGATTTACACAGTCCACAGTCTTTAAGAACATTTGAAATAAACGAGTTGCACCAAAAATGATATATTAGTACTTCTACTCAAAGAAACATTATTTCTTATTTATAAGATTTTTCTTGAAAGAAGGTGGTATTAAGAAAAGTATTGAATGCCATATGGCTTGTAACACACATAATGAACGCAGTTGCTTTTAAACCACTAGTTTAAACTCCCAAATGAGACACAAGTTCTTTATGCTTTGGAGACCAGAAAATTGAATTTTAGTTATGATGTGACCGAGTTGTGTGTTTTTATCTCTGAGCGATTCTATTTCTTCTTGATTCTGAATGAAGTTATTAGGGAATAAGGAGTAGTGCACGCATGTCACAATAGCTTCAAGTCATTCACAGTGTATTTTCTTGATTATAAATAATTATTTGTTGGTATCTTAAAGATGAAGTTTACAAAACTTCAAATTATGCATATTGAACATTTTAACTTTGTAGAGAGATCATCAACACCACCATCAGTTTTGGAATGATTTTCCTGTTCCTCTAATGGTTAATGAAGCAGTATTCCTTCAGGTGTTGAAATGTTCTTGCTGGTGCCATCTTGTCGGTCTTCCTCTGTCCCTCTTGCCTTGTGGCCTATGATTTCATGTCATCCATGGTAGGAATTTGACCATTCTTGTCATTTTCTTCATTTTCTCTTGTATTCTTTTATTTCTTCTACTTAGTTTTATGCTTTTAGTTGTTGGTTTAGTAATTTTCTCTCTTCTTGTTACTCCTAAAACCGCCCTTAAAAACTTCATCTGAGCTGCTTCCAGGCTTCTTGTTTCCTTTTCTCCCCATAATTCACATTTCTACTTTACATCATACTTGATCATTATTAGAAATGGTTACATGAAAATTAGTTTCTTTTCTCCTATGTCTCCAGCTACTATGACTATCATCGCTTTCGCTCACTCACTGACTGATATTTCTATATAAGTGTTAAGAATTTTATATCCCTAAGGTCTGTCCCTATCCCTAAAGTCTTATCTTGAGAATAAACCAATTGAATGGGTATGAATGACATTTTACATGGGTGTTGTCCATAAATTACGTAACGTTAAAGAGGGGGGAGGAGGTTTGAGACAGTGTTACACTGCGTTACATAGGAGCTGGGGCTACGTAACATTGAAATATTTTTTACATTTTTTATCATTTGTTGAAATACTTCCTTTTTTGAGTCTTATTACATTTTTTTAATGTTTTAGTATAAGGTTTTTTAACATAAATGATTTAAAGTTCTTAGAAGTTGTTACAATAAATGAACATATTTTTTATCAATTTTGTATTGATTCTAGGATTGCGTAGAATATATTCAAAACTGGTCTGTAGTAATTTGTAGAATACAGTTAAATAGATTCTCGGCCACGCCATCCAAAACTGCGGCTTGTGCATGGCTTGTGATCAGAAATTGTCTCACCTGTGCGCCCTTCCTTCACTCACAATTTGACCCTGAAGCTTATCGTTAGGTACAGTCAACCTCAACAACTAATTCCGACTTTAATTAACTTAAATTTTATTACACAACACAAATATATAATGAGATATAATTTATATTCACCTCTTGCATTTATATGGTGGGGAGGGGTCTATCGCAAGTGTTACGTAATTATTTAGGGGGAGTTCAATTGTGCGCTACGGTTGCGTTGTAGGGGGAGAGGGGGTATTCAAAATACTCCAAATTTGTGTTACGTAATTTATGGACGGCTCCTTCCTTGCATGTCAAAGGGCCTACCATGGAGTAAATATAAATTAAAAACTTGAAAAATTCAACCACATGTGTGATACTATAAAATGATTCTTAAGAAACAAAGCACAAGTAGAAACTCAAATAAAATTCGATAAAGTGAAGAATTACAATGGATATTTCAAGAGGACAGTATGGCAGTGAAAAGCGAACAATAACCAAAGAAACAACAAAAACAGAATTCAAGCCCCAGAAATTAGATTTTTGAGATCTTGGGATATGACGAAACGAGAAGATATCCAATAATAAAATTCGCGAAAGATTACACGTGAACAGCTTAAACACTGATAAAAGAATATCGAACAAAATTGTGTGATCACATACAACAACATCAAGACTTCCGCGAAAGTTTCTGCAATATTCAGTTCCTGGGAAGAGTAGTCTGGGGCACCCTAAAGAGATGGTTGCAACAACATAGGTGAAGTTGTAACGGGCACCAATCCAATGTCTGAAGTAAAAGCATTAATAAGAAAAAATCGTTCAGCAAGGCTACATAACGCTTAGATGTTATAGTTAACTGCTCTTTCGTGTTCATCTTGACCAAACTAACTTTCTCGCTACGCAAAGGGCGTTGTTGCAGTAAACAAGGGGTTTCCTGTGCCCAATATCTACAGTTTTCCTTATTGATAAATCCACTTAAATGGAAATGGAGCCTCATCTGACATATTAAAATGAGATAAAAAATTGTGGTTGCGCTTCAATAATTTCAAACAAATATGTGCAAAATTCCATTTGGTGATTTAAAATCTGGAGATAGTAATGGTTAAACCACTTGCATTTTATATGGATGGCAAAGCAAATTGACGTCATATTAAAGAGTGCAATTACCACTATCCGTTCGAAATGTTTGAAGAAAAAATTTGGAACGGTTTTGATAAAATGGCGTTTGACCGTTTCTGAAAATGCGGAGTTCTGAGTTAGTTTTCACAGAAAACGGTAGTTTTGGAGAAACTTTATATGACCTTACTTAAAGCACATGCATTCATAAATACGATAATGTGAACACATTGCCGCTTATGTAAGTATTAACGACATGAGAGAAAAGTTAAAAATATTATTGTAATTTTTGAAAAAACAATAACAAAGGAATAGCGCGATGTGGCGTGAAAAATACGTATATTTTTTTAATTTCAAATGCTTAAATGAAAACGCTTTCTCCCAATGAATTGAGCGTATTTTCATTCTACATAAATGTGTCAACAATACACGATGCGTACTTTAGCCGCAAAAAAAAAAAAGTTTATATTAATGCGAACGCAAGGCAGCCGTCATTATCACCTGTTATCGGTGCGTCGTTTCAACAATGGGTTGCAGCAAGCAACAATGACCGTAATTTGTATGGGATACACATTTTGCCAATTAGCATTGTTGATCCGGCTAGCAAGAAAATGAAAATGGATAGAAAAATATAATAGTTAAATACAAAATTTTTATATTAATCATAATTACTCGGTTTTTACACCCATTACCCTTCATTCCAACATCTTATTAGGCAAAACGAAATGATCTATTCGTTTTCACATTTAAGTCAATTAAATGTCGCAATTTAAAATGTTTTAAATAATTTCTAAAATATTGTTTTCAAAACATAACAAAAGCTGTAATATAAGAAACAAAGAAAGAAATATGAAACAATATACAAATTCTAACTTCCGTATCACACAACTGCCTAGCATCGCAATTTATTTTACGTTCACAAAGCGCCGTAAATTTTGAGCGGGTGACCATATTTGACGCCAAATTATTAAAAAAATACTCATTTTCTAAAAATTCAACATAACCTTATTTGAAGATCTGTGATTTTGATGAAAAAATTTCATTAAGATAAAATTGTATCTTCACAATTGTAGTTGTAGGAAGACACCGAAAAAGTTTTCTTTTATTACATTTTCGAAACATCAACCATTTCAACGAACATGAGATCTGCACCCTTCTCTTAAGCATCCATTACGCTAATATCCAAATTTAATAAAAAAATGTGCCTTTTGTAAGAAAAAGTGATTTAAAGAAAAAAATTGACTGTAACAAAATTTCGCACAAAATACTCATGTTTTCGAAACATTGATCATAATATTAATTTTAGATGTTTTGTATCACATTTCATTAAGAAAAATGTATATCTTCGTAATTATGGACGGAAGATGATGCCGAAAATTTGTTTAATGTTTTCAATTTTCAAAAATCGGAATTTTCAACGCACATGAGACCTGCGGCACTGTCTTAAACGTCCTTCACACTATCCAATAACGAAGTTTAATAAAAACGGAGCCATATTTTCAAAATGTCCCAAGGGCTTGTGTAAAGTACCCTCTAGAGTTAAAATATCAGTTTCAAATTCAAGGGGCCGCGATATCAGCCAGATCGATCGTTGAATATCAATTTTGGAGAAAATCGGCCCAATGGTTTAGTCTCAAGCGTTGTTCACAGACGGAGAAACGTTTTGCCATCAATCGATTTTTCGGTATCAAGGACACAAAACATGGATTCTTAATACTCCATGTGTTAGAGAATTTTTTTCTAAATTTAGCCACTTGATTTATCCACTTGTTTCGTTATCAGGGCCCCTGTAATAAGAGTTTTTCAGCCAAAAATTCGCTGTTTTTCGCGCTGCATTACATAATTATTACTACTGCGTGAGTGGTAGCGAGAAAGTAAAAATTTGGAGCGATTTTTAGAAAAAAGTTTTAAAAAATCAAAAAAATCGTATATTTCATCCAAATTTACGCGAGAACGCAAATTTTGGAAAAATTGTACATAACCTTACTTCAACATATGCCTTTAAATAACAGATTTCATTAATTTCTGTTAAAAAAAATTTCATTCAAAAATCAACATCTTCAATATTTTAGTTGTAGGAAGACGCCGAAGAAATTGAACTTTTACATTTTTCTAAAAATTAGCCATTTCAACGAAAATGAGACGTGTACCACTTTTTAAACGTACTTTATGGTATCCGTGGACAAAGTTTAATCAAAAAATTTGGAACCATTTTTGACAATTTTGAAAATGCGCCTGGGGATATATGTAAGGTACCCTTTAAAATAAAATACCGGTTTCAAATTCAAGGGACAACATCAGTCTGATCAATTGGGGAATATCAGTTTTGTAGAAAATCGGCCGAACGGATTAGGCACTAGCCCCTAATGGGGTCAAGGCGAGTTAACGTGGAAATCCTAATTTCGAGTCACGGTGCAGGCGAAAAATGCTGGGTGAAAACGCTTTTGCAGGTTAATGTTTTACCATAATATTGCGGTGAAGTTAGAAATAATGTGAGAAAATGAGTGATGTTGTAGCCCCGCTAGTTTGTTATCAATATTGTTAAATTTTGTACAAATTAACATAAAAATCTCCTTGCACAACAATTATGTTCTTATTCTCTAAAAAAAATTCCTCAATTTATTCTTTAAAACGTTTTGCTTCTCATTTTCTACTTATATTTAAATATAATTTTGTGATTGTGTGTTAATGATCATGGATGCGGCTCTATCACTTAAAATGGGGGGGGGTGACATCATAAGAAACATTAACCACAAGTTTAGTTAAAGCCACAGAAATAATTTTATAGATTGAAGTTAACACAGTGTATGTGGTAGATTAAAAAATCGTTTAAAGTTTTATCCTATCTCTCTAAGAATTAATTAATTAATATACTCTGACAGTAAACTTACAAAAGACGGCAGGCACGGAGAGGATGGTGACAGCTTCTGTTAGAGCAGTAGGCGTAGCAAACATTGTGCTTAATTGTAATCTTTATATATGAATATGCAGGCAGGTGGGGAATTTGTACATCTACCCGCCAGTTCAAATGCATATTCACACTCCTTCCCCAAGAATTCTTTTAATTTCTGAAATGAAATTAATAAATATAAAAATGAAAATAAATGAAAAGACTGACAACATTCTTTATACTATTACATGAAAATGAATAATTATCATGGTTTTATGTTATACTGAAACCATCTTCAGTAAAAAAAAACAATTAGAATTGAACTACTGGATTGACTTGTATATATGGGGGGGGGGATGCATCCCCTAGACAGGAATGCCTGTGTTATTAATGATAGAATCTTTAGAAGTTTATATTTTGGAAGAATGCAAATTCATCTTCAGCCACAGGAAGTTAATTTCCCCACTACTCACAAAATCAATATGTAATAACTGTTTTACTAAAATTCCTGAAAGTTTCGTGAAAGGGTCTCCGGGAATTTGGCGCAGCATAGGAAGATAATCGTTATAAATTCTTTTGCACATCTAAATATTTTATGACATCAGAGAACACACTTTACAAATATTATTTACAAATCGAAGCGCAGGGCCTTGGAAATAAGCGGCACGTCAAGCTACCTGATGTTTTAAAAACCACCTGCTTCCCTCTGGAGGCGACCGGGGCCGTCGTGACAACCGGTGGCGGTGTCTTCGGCAATCTTCGTTCGCCCCGAAGTCCGCGGGAATTCGCCTCCACTTCGGCCGACCAATCTCTGGCCTAACGTAAGCGGCCGATGAATTCGCCGGGGTCTACCCCCGCGGTGTGAACAATGTCTCACGGGGTAATTGGAACGCAACGGACGCGTGATTGATGTTCGTGGCTGTTCTAGTCTTTTCACGATTCTTTCTCAACTTTTGCGCGGATGTCCGTACCAGTCTGCCACTTGTTATATAATACAGACGCGGGATTATGATCGGCCAACCGGCGCACGACGATTTTGTCTTATTGGTTTTTATCAGGTTCTGGTGAGCAAGTTCTACTTCCATAATTATTGAATTGTTAATCTATCAAAGCTGTTTCACACTAGCGCGCACATTATCCGAACTGCATAAGCAACGACAAAATCTCTTGAAGCGCACTGCCCCGCCGTGCTTCTCTCGAGGCTCTCGCGCACACTAACCGTCGCTCGCTCCGCCGTTCCGCGCCCCCCCCGATTTGACGTTGGTGGTGGCGCGGGCGGCTGGCGTTACATGGCGCTGATCAACTCCAGTGGTTTATTTGTTTATAATTGGTGATCAATTGTAATTGGTTCTAATTACAGACAACGTTCGTTTCAATTATATGTGTAATGTAATATATTATATATATGATAATATATATATAATATATATATATATGATATAACACACACACACACACACACACACACACACAACCTAGCTAGGTGTTTTAAAATAATATATCCTTTGGAGATGACAAACGGAGAAGATTTTTCGTCAAAAACCAAATAATCATATTTCTTCAGGTATCAATGTTGCCTAATTTCAGATACATATTCCCTTAAGAGCCCTGAAATGCAATATTAAAGGAGTTATTGAATTCAAAACCAAGAACAAATACCAGTAGATCGCCATCCATTTTATGATTCCATCCCCAATGGAAAATCAAAACCAAAAAAAAGGTTAAGGAAGTCAATAAAGATATTTTACTTGAGATATTTCTACATCAACATAAACTGTTATGACAGATATTATTTCTAGTTATACACGTAACCAAAGTTCATATTATTGGATAAATAAGTGATTCAGGATTGACTGAATTTCCTTTCATTTGAGAATTGAAAGAACAGGGTGGCAGCGAACGTGGAATCCTTGAAAACCGGGAATGTGAAAAATCCTGGAAGAACCGGGAATTTAATTTGAAAATCGCAATGTTTCATTATTTTCAGATTTATCGTCAACTTTCAGCACAAATATGCATTCGTCATCGTATTCAGTGAAGTGCATGATACAACTCGATACATGATTATCGTGATAAAATCGTTCTAGGAAAAATGCTATTGTCAGGGAACATGAAGATGAACATGCTGAGATCTTGACGGAATCACACGCGAGGAAATACGACTACACTGTATTATCAACCTCGATTTGGAGGTAGTGCCACTAACATTCAGTCTTTTGCACTATATACTCCGATTAAAACAGGAAGTCCTTTCTAGGTTACGAGCTGTCAGGAGAGGGGGTTACTCTCATCAAATCGCGATCTTCTTCACGGCTTAAATTGGTGGCACTGAAGCTCCCGATTGGCCGATTGGTTGGCAGTATACCCCTCTCTCATTTCAGCATGCGACTTTTTTTTAATGTTATTTAAGGTCGCATCAACATCTAGGTCATTAATTAGCGAACAATATTGCATTTAACGGTATGGTAACAATGATATATGGGGATATATGGGTGAAAGCACGCACACAAATACAAGCATGCCCGAGGCAGGATTCGAACTCGCGATCCTTCGGTCCGAGATCACTACGGTGTTACTACCTTAACGATCCCGACCATCCGGACCGGCAGCACGCGGCCTTGAAAGGACTTTATTGAATTCAATTGGGATCGATTTATAAGATAAAGCGACATAAAGTGTTTTAATCGAAGTATATATTATCAGTCTGCGGCGAGTTCCGGTGTTACCTTTGATTTCACCAACCTTCACCAAATCGGTCTAGAACAGAATTTTCGAGAGCGTCAAATATTTGACGCGTCATCACTTTCCATCGACACTTTTGTAGTAGAAATGACGTTCCGTTAGCTTTGGCGATTCGTCAAGGAACGTACGTTGATTTATCTTTTTCGTGCAGTGGTTGGGCAACAATGTCTAAAAGTGCAGATTCATATGCACTGAAAATCCTGAAAATATGCATGCAAATATGCTTTAAAAATATGAAAACATGCACGTACGAATTTCTTGCAATATGCACATACCAAAGTGCATGTTTTATTCTATACAAAATAGTTTGATTTACTTGTTGAATGATACAAACTGAATTTAATTTATAATGCAAGAGATTATAATATATTTTTCCAAATTTTCTTGTGTGAATCCTTTTCTGTAACTTGCAAGAATGTTATTATACACAGAAAAAGTTATTTCAACTTCTCATGCGTTTAGGGGACGATTCTTAAAAGCTGCAATTTCTTTAGCTGTGTAATTTTCAACATTGCGTTTCACCCCCGTAAAATGTCACTTATCTTTTTCACTGTTCTCAAATTTGGGTTTCTTTCTTCAATTTTCTTCGTTTTTTCAGCTAAGACTCTGTTGTCGCTCTGTTGTAGCTAATTGTCGCTCTGTTTGTAGCTAATTGTTGAATGGAAATGCTACAGTTCAATAAGTTAACTCCAGTTGTTATAGATCATGTCCTTCAAGCTTGGTAGTGATTTTAGACAAAGTTATGTAGTGTGCACCAAAACATGTTCGCTTCTGATTCCTTCGTTTGCCGCCATTATTGCTGAATTAATACACTCGCATCTGCATTCAATAAAGGAAGTACCTTCTTAATAGCTTCAATGTGCAAGCAGTAATAAAGTGCAACATTGTGCCATGTTCTCTGTCTAGTAAGAACAGGCTATGGCGGAAGGGGCATTTCTGGCTGTTCCTCCTTCGTTCTCGACGGAACTTTCACAAAAACTAATTAACAGAAGAAGTTAAATTATTTACTTTAGAGTGCTGCAAATGAATCTCTTGTTCAGCAGGATGTAGGCCAAGAACAACGCAAGTACTATGGAGCATTTTGGGGTAGAACACTTAAGCTTTCAGCATGTGCTGCACTATCCTTCAAAATGCCAAGAATATCTCATTGTGTTCTTCATCTGTTCACAATATACGCTGTGCCTTACAGTTGTTGCAATGAGATCCTGCATCTTTGGAATAAAAATTACCCACAACCACATTAGCTACATACCATTCAAAGAAATCAGTCATCAATTGAAATCCACATAAGTGAATCTACTGTGTCATCTATAATTTCTCTAAGCAATTTCTCACAGAGTGGATTAATGTAGTTTTTCTCAAAGTGGACTCCAATTTTGTAGAAGGGAAGCATACGAGCTGTCTTTTTGCATGCCATCTTTATTTAATTCACACATTATGCAAGTTACCGAGATCGGCAAAGAAACTGAATAAACACTCCAAAACAGACAACCGGAACCAGTTAAAGCAGATTAGAAACTGGCAATTGGTGTATCGTAATTTCAGAGCCAATGAGAACTAAATTTCTTTCTCCAACCTCCGCTTCGTCCCTTGCCTTTGCTCCTGCTGTCGAGACCTTGTCCTTCGCATGAGTTTGTGTACCGGCGACGAAATAGTTCAACACAAGCAGGGAGGTGCAGGGAATTGGGCAGGCCTCGGCTAAGGGCTGCTTTCCCACGGACGAGCGGACACGTCTTGATATCGCCTTTCGGATGAACTGTACCACTCTATTCATCCAGAGATTATGAAAACTCGAAAGCCATCTCAACGTTTGCATTACGAAGGGACAAAAATAGATTTTAATAAATGTAAAATCCAAATATGTTTCTAAATGAAAATATGATCAGTCATCAAAAATATGCAGAAATATGCACTATAAGAATTTGCATATAGATCCCAAACAACAAGAAACGAATGTGTTCTTTATGCATATTATGTTTAAAGAAAAAAACATGCAAGTATGGAAAATCCTCAGATTAACAATGTACCTACGCATTGGCTGTTGATACTGATGACATATGATCCACAACATTTCAAGTAGATTGACATTGCGTACCTAAAAAGAAATATACAATTATTTTTCGGTTTCTTAAACATTTCAATTCATTCTCCCCAGAGACAAATTGGCGCATGTGTGCAGTCTAATAAGAGAGTTCGATATTCTAAAAAACGTCTTGCTCTATTGCTGAAGATTGTGCACCTAGTGCAAATACGAATTGAACATCGTCCAATTTATCAACAACAAAATGGAGTAATTTCTCGTCATGGTGTCTTAATAGTTAAACAAAACTTAAACAACCAAATAATCACACTCGCGCCACTTCAATAGCAGAGTAAAATAACAAAATCAACCTAATACAGTGCACTTATTTGGTACACCATGATATCACAATAGGAGTATGTAGAGTCGTGAAGGCTCCCAATAGAATGCACCGAGGAATGCTTGGAGAGAAATTTGCGACAAGAAATGTGGAAGATCGAAACAAGGGACACTTATTGACTCCCACACACTTTTAAGAGTTTTCTCGTTCGCCTCTGCGGAGGCGAAAGAGTTCCTCGCTCGAGTCGGTCAGTGAGCGAGTTTTCTAGGACACATCGTTTAATATAGAAATTCATTTTATGTTAGGGAAAAAGAAAATGAACCATTTTTATAGGTTTGTTTTTGAGTTTTTCGTTGATTTCAACTAATAAGTCATGTTTTACCTTTTACGTCATTTTCAATGCATTTTCCGCTGATGTCATCGATCGATTGTATAATTTTGATGGTACTTACTTCAAACAATAATTAATAGGTGCAACAAATGTTCACAATAGAATTCCTAAGTAGCCTATTCGATTTCTTCCCTCATGTATTGTAATATCAGCCGTTGCGAGTACTATGTAATTAAGGTTCCTGTGACATGTATCAGCTCTATAGTTAGTTCGGCCTATTTCGCGGTAACTAAAGGCAGAGATTTTCTTTTAAAGAACAGTCCAAACCAAAAGTTTGCGAGCTGAGTTCGCTTGAACAAAAGGACGAAGCCTCGATTACATCAGTAACATATCCAACAAGTAAAATGGTTCATCTGAAGTAGTTTTGATAATTTTTTTACGTCATTTTTCTTTGTTTTTAGGACATTCATAATGAGCAATATAAAAATTTGAAGCAAGAAACTTGAGGGGGTATTTTTAAAGAATTGAATTAATTCATTTTTTCTTAATTTGTATTTATTATTTATGATCGAATTTATTAATTGTGAATTTTATCATGAATTGGTTGAAAAATGAATAAATGGCGAATGATCAAACAACAAATATAGTAAAACAGAGGGAGGTATAGATTACGGAGATCAAGAAAATATGCACAGATTTTACTTCTCCCCTAAAATACGTCACATAAGTTCCTGTTTTTTACATTAAATAATTTTTTGTATGCAGTGCAGTGATGCATTTCTCTTTAGGCAATTCGAACTCGTTAAACTAATGGTTTACGATTATGGTTACAAATCAAGGATTTCACGGGTTAACATTCTACAACAGCATTTAATAAAACAAGAAATGGGACTCGCAGCTGATCTCATAGCTAACTGCTGACATCGCTCTGAACTGGGGGGCACATAAATGCATTACAAGTCATCGAATGACACATTTCTAGTGTGTGGACGCAGCCTCACCGACCTCGCTCCTCATTTCTCGACGCACATTTCTCTCAACGCATCTCTCAATGTAGTCTGTTGCGGGACTGATATAATTTATGATAACAGTGTACCGGCCGGTCAAAATTTGACTAATATTTTGATGATTGTCAAGCGAAACAAACTTGATGAAACGTAAATATGGCGTTTAACGAGCCATCATAGCTTGGTTTCCGTCAAAGCTAATGCACGAGGTTGGTGAAATCGGTCGTGAGAGAAAATTCATGAGAATGTCTCGGAACCTATTTTATAAAAAAGTGATATTGAACGTACGAATTAAACAAAGCGCAGGCGTGAACATATTAACATATTTATCTGTGGGTCGGACCGGATCCAATAATAATAATAATAATAATAATTATTATTATTATTATTATTATTATTATTATTATTATTAGTGCTGTATGTATTTGACACAAAAGCAAAACATAATTTCGAAGTCAAACCGCTCCCTAGATAGGCATAGCGGACACCAAGCAAATGCCGGAAAAGTATCGTAACAAATGCTACAGACCGCGCGCGTCCTTCTCTTCCTCTTTCTTGATCTATCCTCATCCCTTACTTACATTTTACATGCACTATACTACCACTCATGTCTGGAGACAAGATGGGAACTTATATTAAAATGGTAGAAAATCAAGAAAAGGTTTGGTGTAGTCTTGAAATTTGGTTCCCAGAAGTTTTTTGGGTCCCTGAACACGAATATCAGGTTTACTAACAAATTTTGCCGCGAAATACCTTTTTTATGCAAAAAATGTGTAAAAATCATTACTTTTTTAGTTCTTTTAATCCCAATAATTACTTAAAACAGTCCATTTTTCTTAAAAAATGAAGTAAATGAAGATTAAATTCCATACTTTAATGTCATTAGGCTCCCCCCCCCCAATTAATGGTTTAACTGTGAGAGCATTGCCAAAATTGGTGAAATAAGCATAATACATGAAGTACAGGAATTACCCCACTTTATCTCAAGTTAACTCAAAAACTATCCATTTTTCGTAAATATTAACTGGATATAAAATGAAATAGGGTAAAATTGTGTACATTTTGTGTTACTTTTTTCTAGTATGAAGGGTATTGCCATTAGTGTGCAAATTATGGCTGTGTGTTGGCAGCCCACTTATCCTTCCTCTCTCCGTAACTCTTATATATAATGTACATACAATAAAGTTATGTATGAGTAAACATGGTGCCTTTGAATCAGTTTAATTAAGAATGGGAGAAAGAAAATTATTTTGGAAGACGGCGGATTTTGGAATCTTCACAGAGGCATAGGTTTCGGAAGCCTTGGTTTGCTTAGACATCTGCTACATACAAGTAACATTAATAGGTTTTTATTACTGGATGGCTTTGGAGTTATTGAGAGAAAACTGAAAAATACTTGATTTTTACACTTTTTTGCTTAAAAGCATATTTCTAGCTAAAGTTATTGTTGGCAATTCTGAACACTCATTAAAACTAATATCAAATAAGCATTTCAGTGCCCAACTTCAATACTTTATCAATGATGGGTTTTTATTTCATAGAATTTTTTGACACAAGAGTGTCCGTGACAGTTACGATGAATTTGTCAAAATATCAATCAAAAGCAAAAGTTTATTATGGCTACCCTGAAGTGCTTAGCAAAGTACAATGTCTAGAAAACTTGCGTACATAGTGTATGAAACTCAATGATGCATATGACTTCTAAAAAAAATTTCTTGTGAACAAATATTAAAAGATTGTGAATATCATTGTTGATTACAAAGTTTGTATCAGTAAGAATGATATGCAGACCCGCAAAGTCAGATCCTCTCCAATAATGAACTCAGCTTTGTCCTTAGATCCAGTAAATAAGACCACGATTGTACGGCCCTCGCTAAGAAAAATGCAGTATCTGCCAAAAAATTGCATATTGAGATATGCAAGTCACTGCACTCAGAAAAATTAGTTATTTCTACTTAGCTTAGTTAGAATATTGTATCTGAAACGGTGTAATTCAAAATAAAAGAAATGTAAAGGAAACATACCTTACACAATTCCAAACTATCTGCATGTCATTGTGAGTACACTGGGAATCATCTTTCTTCTTCTTGCTTTTTTTATTTTATTTTATAATTATTTTTTAGTCATAAAATCTAAAAAAAAAAAGTCTGATATGTGAATTGTCCTCCTGTTTCCTTTGAACTGTAATTTGTAATCTTACTTTCAACTTTTCTTCGAGCTCCTGGTCTATTCACGTCGAAGGTACAATGCCAAAAGGACCTTCTATAACAAAAGATTTTAATGACAAATTCATTAGGATTTTCTTCTATGACCTAAAAATATGCATCAAGGGAAAACATGTCAGAAATTTTCTTCTACTCATTTCTAAAGTGACTTTTATGATCATATCTGTTTGACTCATAATAAATGTGTAATGGAGAATACAAATACATCCATACCAGCATTTTACCAATTTTCGTACATCCATATTCTTTGATAGGGAGAAATATGCTTTAATTCCAGTTATGTCAAAATAATCTTCTCAACTTCATCAATAATACTTACATAAAACTGCAAGTATTATGTGGAATTTTGTAACAAACAGTAAACTTCATAAAGGAGAGGAAAGTTTAGCATTAGGACATTAAAAAAAATAATAATTTAAGATCACTTCAACTGCTCGGTGATATAATGACTACTGTAAATTTTAACTTTGGGGTAACGGTGGGGGAACACATACTAACAACATACACAAACATCCATGCCCAGGATGGGATTCAAACCTCCAACCGTTCAAGCCAAGGCCAAGACCAAGACATTTTTATTCTGTTTTAAAAAATTATAAAAGTATTTTGGAGGCATATGTAATAATTTTGTATAGCATATTATATTATTCCCTTTACATCCCTTATTGGAAATATCGCTATAACAAGTCTTACATTACACTAATTTTTTGAATTGCAAGTGGATAAATTCCATAAATCGTATCCTGCTTTATTCTACTATTTACCACTTCCTTGAATGAATTCGTTTAACATTTCAAAACCATTGAATTTAATATCACATATTTTTTCATATTGATATGATGTCTATCATTCTCCAAATTTTCAAACATCTTACCTGAAATGGTTTCTAATTTAGAACATTGGTAGCATTCAGAAACGTGTCCAGAAGTGTTATCTTTGTAGACCAAAACTGAAATATCAAATGATATAGACAATTCTAGTATATATCGTTTTGAATAATTTTATAAGCAGACCTTTCGAGACTTGTCAAACCAATATTCGCGATATGTTGTACTTTGTTTGAGATGCAACAATGAACAGTAATGTCAATGGTTTGGGGATAATTTTAAGTGTTCTAGACTAATGCAATAAAATCGCCGCTAGGGTCGCATCCACAGAAATTCATACGTAAACATTTGAAATAGGTTAAGTAATTTAAAATTAGAAATGTATCGAAGCTTAAGATTCCTTGAGATGTATACGATATACAGAAGAATGTTTCTTCAACTTTTGTAAATTTCTGTTTAAAACCAATTGCTTTAAATATTTTTGTATTTCCTAAATGTTACAATCTAAACGAACGGAAACAATCGCAATTAAGTAGTTTCAACAAAATATTATGATCATTAACACGTATATGTACATTGTAATTTTCTCAATACAAATGTTTTCTCAACAAAAATTATTCGAAAGAAAAAACTCATCGACTAGATTGACAAGTAACTTGAAATCGTCGACAATTCCGAGCATCCTAGCCCTCCTGACCTTCCATTTTTTAGTTCGAATATAGAAAGTTGTATCCCAAAAGATAACTAAATTGAAATAAAATACCAGTCTACCTAGATAAGTACAGCTAATAATCTTGAACTTTCGACTCTAAATGAAATTCAAGGCGAAACCTCACAGACTACCTAACAGACTCTGCTAACTCTGAAAGACCCTAAAATCGGTATTATTTTGTCTTGTTTCGTTTTTTCTCCTTCTAAGCTCAAATGGTCCAGTCGATATATGCATTTTACCGGGATAAAGGTCATGAAAACATTTTCTTTTAGTATGTTATTGTTGATTTAACTATAAATAGACATTTTATTGTTTTATACAGGGTGCGCCAGAGAAACTTACTTATTTGAAAGGTCAATAAAAACAAAAGTAGTTCAGTTATTTTTTTAATTTTTTTTTATTTGAGAATACAATATCCCAATTTTTTTTCATGCAGTCTTGAAAATGACATCGGGTAATGGGCACCTCCATTGCGCATACACACTGAGTGAAGTAATTTTTGAAATTCGTATCATCTTTGCAACATATAATCGGTATGTTGGAATGGGTCGCGAATGTTGTTTCTTGAGGTGTGCTAATGGTCGTGTCGATCGACATAAACAGGGATTCATAATAACCATAAAAAGGAAATCGATGGAGTCAAATTTTGGAGAGCGTGCATTGGAGATGCTGCTGGAGAGATGAGGCGGGTCGGGGAAATGTTAGGATGTGTCAACAAATTCTTGTGCCTGTGTTGTGGCTCATCTGCTGCAACACACGTTTAAGTTTATATTCTTTCGGTATGGAAGAAATAAATTCTCGTCATGGTTCCTGTACGAGCTCATTCAACGTAATGGCGGCGTATCGTTTTCTTAAAAAAAAATTAACCAATTATTCATTACCGAGACATCGGCACACGACAGTAATCGCTCACAATTAAGTGGCTTCTGGTGAGATCGCGGATTTACACACACAATAAGCATGTTTTTGTGTTGAAAGGTTCAGCCGGAATGTGGAAGTGAGCTCGGTCACTTGAAAAAACGACTGCGGTCTTCAGGCAGGTTGTATCAGCATTTCACATGCCCTTTTTGACGGGCACAATCGAGTTCAGTTAATCTTGACAACAGCAGTTTGTAGGGATGAAATGAAAGGTCTTCATGCCGAATTGCGTCGACCGTGTGTCAGAAATTCCATAGAGCTGCGTGTTTGCGAGCCGAACGTCGGGAGAACGCAACTGACTGCCTTCACTCTTTCGATATTTCCGGGGTTGATGGTCGTTTGAATCCAATTTTGGGTTTAGCGACACTTCCACCCTCCGAAATGAGTGTAACACGACAGAAGAATTACTGGGGCCAGGAAGAGTCTGTTGAGGGAGGAATTTAAAGCGAGCGCGGAGGCAGTTGCGTAGACAAGTGAGCCGACGGTTTTAGAATAGAAGCTTCTCGACTGCGAAGGCCGCTTGCTCTTAGTCCACAGCATGATGGCTAATGATGGAAGGAGAAGAAAAACCTTGGGACTTCCCCTCCAGATACGCCCTTCGCCTCTATACCGCCCAACTCACCGCGCGGGAATTTTTTCAAATAAGTAAGTTTCTCTGGCGCATCCTGTACTTGTCACTGCAAAAAGAAATTTGCCAATTTAAGAGGTGTGAACCTCGTTTTACTAACTTCAACCACGTCCGTTATTTGTTCTATATTGACGTCTTCTTCTTTTCTTCTTCTTTTCTTCTTCTTCTTTTCTTCTTTTCTTCTTCTGCTTTCATGGATTAGGGCGATGCCTTTTCCGGCCTCTCAGTCCATCGTCTTCTTGGGCGACCTGGTCTTAATTGACGTAATGACATTAATGATTAAGATGGTGAATTCTAATTCGTATTCACTCCATTTATCTGTGGAGTTCATCTGAATTTGTATACTTTTAACAGTGTTCCTCTTCCAGCGTGCTATCCGCTCTAAGATGCCTAAAATTCAACCGTTCTTCTCTAAATCTCCTGGGCAAGTGTTTTCGTTAACCAGCAGAGTTACGCCTCCTACTTCAGGCACATGTCTAGCACTGCTATTCACCTACTTCGAATACGAGAGGATGTAGTTGGGGCCGCAGGCGATGTAATCAGTTCAATCATATTCGGCAGAATCGGTTTCGGGAGGTGAAATCAACTGTCACCCGCTATTATGTTTTGGCAAGGCGCAGAGTCTATAGAAACGACCATCGATGGCGGATTCTCTCTGGTCTGCGAGTTACTCGGGCGCAGGCGCTGTCCCTTTGTTGATACGCCGCTCACTCGCCCTTGGCACGGCGAAATTTTCGTTCCCATGAAGCCCGACGTAGTTTCTCAAGAACCACAACCTTTCGTTGTTGGAGATTTCAACGCTCACAATCCTCAATGGGGATCTTCTCAGACTTTTCAGAGGGGAGCCATTGTGGAAACGGCCATTTATAATTACAATCTAATTCTGTTGAACACAGGTCACCACACCCATTATTAGTTGCCTCTGGGACATTTTTTTGTATAGATTTAGCCATCTGTATCCAATTTCTCGGTCCAACCTTGGACTCGAAAGCCCTTGTGAATTTATATGAGTGACCATTACCCACCCTTGTCGCATATCAATGTTCTCGTTTTATCTCCCACTCGACCCCCTCACTGGACATTCCAGCGAGCGGATTGGCTGGAGTTTGAGAGGTCCCTCTGCGTAACTAATGGACCTTTGGTGAACATCGACATAATGTCCTCCCATTTCACCGATGCCGTATGTGGCAGCAGTGATGCTGCCACAGCTGTCATTTCAAGATCTGACGGACTGAGACGTCCCCTAACACCACGGCGAAACACGTATTGTGCGAATTCGATCTACGCCCGGAAGAAGGTTCTAGCAAGACTGCACCATTATCCTACCGTTGAAAATCTCATAGAAAGCAAACGGTATATAGGCCAAGCGAGAAGAGTCATGCGGGAAAGCAAATCCGCTTCGTGGAGAACCTGCATATCTTCACTTACGTATTACGCTCCCTTCGAATGTCTTCTGGACGATATTACAAAATATTAAAAATGGACCCTCCCTTGATCTGTAGTTCCTGAGCATTTAGTGAAAGGGCAGCTGCAAATCACACTACATGTAATAACCGAGGAACTTGCATCCCTCTATTAGAACATGTCGATCTCATCACGCTAGAACTCATCTTTCCTTTCTACCAAAAGAAGAAAGAAGAAATCTCCCCTTAATTTTTCGGGTGATGTGGAAAAAAGTCACAATGTCGTTTTTTCTATAGGCAAGCTTATCTCCGTCGTACCCTTATCGAATAAAACACATATCCTGGACCATACCAGATACGTAACGTAATATTGATGTGGACTTGCTATACCCCATTTTCCTTTCTACTGAAAGAAGAATAAGAGTACTCTTCCCTTGATTTTTCGGGTGGTGTAGAAGAAAGTTACAACGACGCTTTTCCTATGAACGAGATTATCTCCTATCAAAAAACTCCTTTCCTGGACCAGACCAAATACATAACGTGATGTCGAAACATCTACCAGAACTAGGTAAGCAATTCCTCCTGAATCTTTACTGTCGAATGTGGTACGAATATACCACTCCAAAAATATGGCGGCAAGCCATCGTACAGGTACGTAAGGAAGGAAAAGGTCGATCATTACCGACAAATTACCGTCCAATTTCCTTAACGAGCTGTGTCGGTAAAATCTTCGAGCGTATTGTACACCACCGCCTGGTCTGATTCCTAGAGTCGAGGAGCTTGCTAATTTGTATCCAATGTGGATTTAGAAAATACCTATCAACCCGGGATGACTTAAGTCACTTTAGCAACTCAGATTTCTTAATCTTTTACTTGAGAGAACATTTAGTAGGTACCTTTCTCGACATAGAAAATGACTATGGCGCCACATTACACTTGTGGAGTTTTAGGGGGTGGTTTCCCCTACTCAGAATCTTTCCAATAGATATTTTCATGTACGCCTAGGCCACAATGTATCCAATCGTCACTCGTCGGAAAACTATGTTCTTCTGAAAATCAATCCTAAGAGTTACCGTTTGCCTTTTGAACCTGTTGAATCATCGCTGTTTGTGGACGATTTTGCTGTATTCTTGGGGCTTTGGGTTCCCTGTCCAGAAGTTCAAACGTGATCGAAAGGCAGCTTGAACTTGTTCTTAACAGATTGCCTCAATGGAGTGATTCCACGGGTTTAAAGTTTTCAATGACAAAAACGTGCTGCTTACACTTCTGCAGAATCTACCATTCCTATAACCACCACGAGCTTTTTCTAGGAGGGCACCTCCTTTTTTGTTGACCACGCTAGGTTTCTGAGACTCACCTTCAACAAATCTCAGACGTGGCGCAACCATATCCGTAGGTCGCGGTCCAGATGTGTTTCTTCTCTCATTCTCCTCACGCTTGGTGCGATTTCATGGGGAGCAGACCAGATTTGTCTTCTGCAAGAGAACACTCGTTCGTTCAGTATTTGACAATGGCGCTATTGTTTATGAATCGGCTTCCATATCAACCCTTCAAATGGCAACACGCGCAATGCGAAATGCATAGACACTGGAGCCTATTACACCTGTCGCATCGAGTGCCTCCTGGCAGACTGTGGCGTTCCACCTTTGAGTAGAAAGACGCGATGTTCTGCTTGCAGCCTATGGAGCGAAGCTTTCAGACCTACCGGATCATGCAACCCAGATCATGTTATCCTATACCCTAACCATCAGTCTGTTTATGGTCTTAAACCAACTCTGCCTAAACCTCCAAGTATCCGTTTCCAAAAATTGCTACAAGACCTAAATGTTCACCTCCGCTCGCATGTGAAATCCTTCTGCAACCCTGTTCCTCCCTGGAAACTCCTTTTTCCATGTGTAAACAAAAAACTAAGCAATTTCTCCAGATGTACTACTTCGCCCTAAAACACTTCAATGAGTTAAGAGCAGCCTATCTTGACCACACTTTCCTATACACTAACTTTCGTGTAACTTTGCCTGAAATGGATGAACTGGGCAACTATAATGCGATTTAAAATTAATTTTATTGTGAACTTGCAAAGCACAAATAAAACTTTTTAACATGAAGGAATCCACCGGAGCTATTATGCTATTCTTCAGTACCGGCAGCGTATGAGCGACTCTGACAGTTCGAAGCGCTGTTGCCACTCATCACTACACACATGGCAACACCTACATGACAGATAAGCGAAATCTTAAAACATTAACACATTCCTGACAGGAAAGAATACCTCTTGGTATTGTTCATAACGTTCGCCACAATCGTCCCTTATTGACTCCGCAACTTCATTTGAGTCAGATGAACGACAACGCTGAATCCTAGCAGTGAGAAAGTAAACAAATCCTCGCAAGCTGATTGCTTCAGGGCAAATCACACGACGTACCACAGCACGTGGCGAGAGAACTGTGCGAGTAGCTTGTACGTTGCCGGTACTGTATTAGTATGTATTATAAAATGCATTTACCCTTTTCCAGATAGTATAATCTGACTCGCACATATACAATGGTGTTTGTGAAAATTGCTACACCCAGAAGGAATGGTCGGAATCACTTAAAAATCGGCGGATGCGTAGAGAACAGTGTATCCATACGAACTGATTAAATTTGCATAGAGAAGGCATGCACGTTGGCCTAGCAGCGCCCTCCTTCGTGTGACAGGTCAGGTCAGAGTCGTGTAGAGCCGTCAAACGACGTGGAAACGTGCATGCAAGTGCCGGTATGCCTCGTCGACGCAAAGTTCGCAATATCAGCATCTGAGTTCGAACGGGGCAGAATGATCGGTCTCTGGGAAGCGAGTTTGTCGTACAGTGACATTGCGGCTCGAATAAAGCGCGCTGCTACGACAGTGATGCATGTGTAGAACCAGTAGATAGAGGATGATCGTACACGACGACGAGAGGGTACTGGACCTCACAATGTGACCACAGCGCGAGATGACCAAATCTTGTACGCATGGCCGTAACCGACAGAACGACGTCAACAGGTTTGGCTCCATTTTAAAGCACTGCAACGGGTGTGGTCATGTCTGCATCGACGGTCCGACGCCGTCTGCTGGGGGATGGGCTGGTGACACGCATACCACTGCGTCCGTTGCGATTCCGTTGACCAGAAACCACCAACGCCTCAGATTTGATGTTGATTTTCATATATTTCATGTTTCATTTAATGAAAAACGCCAGTATAATTGTTTGCACCAAAACTTGTAGTTTTGTATAAAAATACTGTATTTTTCGTGTTCATTTTTTTATAGGAAGAAATAATGAGTGATGATATTGGTACGGTTGTAAAGAAACCAAGTGGTGCGGAGAATCGGAAGAAAGCAAAAAAGAGACAAGAATGGGAAAATGAGGTCATAAGAAAGACACCTAAAATTGGCTTATTAGTCGCATCAGCAATTACTCAAAAATCGTCCGCTGATATGAATCTTACTTCGTCTATTCTTAGAGCATACTGCCAGCAAAACCGCCCGATAATACAGGCAAAGAAATCAGCGTCAACAACATATAACAGAAACATATTACAAGTCCCAAACGACCCAGTACAGTGGAACGTTGCTTTGATTTTAGAGAAATGGTGGCCAAAGATATATTAATGCAAAATGATAACATCGATTTAGACTCTAAAAGGTAATACGCTGATCAACGTCAATATTTCTCAAAAACAATGACAAATGATGAAGTAAAAAGGTTATGGTTAGTATATTTGCCATCTACAGGACATGTCTTTTGTGCTCCTTGCAAGTTGTATGGTGGAACTACTTTGCTTGCTACAACAGGGCTTAACGACTGGAAAAATCAACAGCAACAGAATTTCTCAACATTCTAACAGTTCCGAACATCAATGCGAAACAGCACAAAAATGAAGCGGAATATTTGAGAAATGTCTTGAAAAGAATTGTAGAAAGAAACGCTAACAATGAGATTGATTACAAAATAAAAACTTCTTAGGCTGTATATATCCAAACTTGATCTGTTTATGGCTGCCCATCTCATTCGGTATGGAAATAAAGGGCCACATTTGTGTGTGTGGGGAGGTAGAAAATGGTAATTCAGAGGGTATTCTTCAAATATTAAAAAAATTGTCGATACAAGATATACTTCCAAATGAGATTATTTTAAGACACTATTTAATGACGTCTGTGACTAATACAAATGGTGAAATATCTTTCTCTGCTTTGAAGCGGGTAAAAATTACCTGAGATCAAGTCTTAAACAAGATACATTGAATTCCATATCTTTGTTATACATAGAAAATGACATTTTGGACACGTAGAATTTGATGACACTGTTTAGAAATTTGCCAAGACTAAAGTGAGAAAATGAGATTCTGTATGACAACACATATTTTATATGTACACCTAAATGTTATTTCGACTTTCATGTCAAAATTTTTTGTAATAAATTGTAAATAATACTCAAATATACAAATTATTTTATAACTACCTTATATTTTTAATTTTGTGATCTAAAAATGTTTGAAGTGAAAAAATGAAAGTATATAATCAATTATTTGTATGTATGCAATATTTTCATCAGTTAATATTTACGACAATATTATATTCAAAATATTGTAAGTAACTTTTATCTTAAAAAGCAAATTAAGATAAGGGCGCGGAAACATTTTACAACCTAGGGCGCACATAACTGACCAGGATTACTGTCACAACAACTCGTCATAAGTAGGATAAAACTAACCTGTATCAATATGGTCTTTTTCATTAACAGAAAAGACCACACCACTATTACAGTATACCAACGTATGTCAAGCGGCGGCGATGGTGTGACGGTTAGCGTACCGGACTGTTATACCCAAGCTCGCGGGTTCAAACCCGATCGAAGCCGTGGATTTTTAGGGCGACAAAATCCTTCGGAGGGGAAGTAAAGTCGGCTGTCCCATGTTCGTAGATTTACTTGCATGTTAAAGATCCTCAAGCCTAAATGACGCCCCTGAGCTAAATTCAAATCGCCTGTTTCTCGCCCAAGAAATACCTTCTTTCTGCTACTTGGTGAGGAGCGTAGCGAAATTTGCGTGGTCAGTTTGCGGGCCTGATGGCCGTGGCGGTCTCGCCACGTAAAATAAGGCAAATTCAATTCAATTCAATTCAATTCAAAAAGCATTGTCCAAGTATCTTGAAAGGAACACTAGAACATAAAATTGTCTGTTTGCATACTTAAGTATCCTTGGAATTATTTCAAACTGAAACATTTTTATGCTTTTGGTTGTACTAAATTGTTATTCGCCCTATTTTCATATATTTACTTACATTTTCCAGTATGTGATTCAACGAAGAGTAATTACAATTTTTCAAAAAAAATTTTGTCATTTGAATATTTCTTCTATATTGTGCCTGGAAAGTCTCTCCAGAGTGGCACAAGGGGCTGGTAAGAGTGCTAGCACGACAGATTATGTTGGAAGCATGAAATGTAGCTTGTAACAAATGAAAACTTAAATTGCATACTCACCACAATCATAACAGATGCTGGAAATTTTGTTACCTTCACTTGCTTCCCATCTTCACGTGTTTCACAGATTTCTACAGACATAAAAGCAATTTGTTAAAAAGGGCGACCAAAAATGATTGTCTATCTAATTTAATATTATTGTATACAGTGGTATCCTCTCGTATTACAGACAATCAAACAATTCATTTTTAAGTTACTTATGTTTTACTTGTATCTTACTTAAACCACTACGATGAGTTTCAAGATGAAAGAAACATTTGTAATTTTTTTAAATCAGTGTTACAGTACACCCAAAGCAACCAATTAGATCTTGAAACACTGGTTTATGCAAGTTACAATTAAAACATAACTAAATTAAAAATGAATTGTTTGATTGTCTCTAATGTGAGAGCTTACCACTGTATGCAATAATAATAGTAGTAATAGTAATAATAATAATAATAATAATAATAATAATAATAATAATAATAATAATAATAATAAAAATTCAATTTGTAACAGACGCTTCTCATTCGGCTGGTTGCGGAGAGACTTTCCTGGCGCACGTTAGAGCCTTATAAAGAAATTTCCAAGTTCTAATGAAAAAATTAATTATTATCTTTTCTTTTTTCCACTATTGAAAATTGTAATACTTATAAAAGAGGGAAATAGTATGTTCTAAATTCCAGTTTCATTGTATTATTGTACTTTATATTATCTCACTTTTCCATTTCAGGAACACCTTGAACTACAGGCTTTCATTCGGCAAAACAAGAAGATTTTGCAAACTAAAGGAGAACTCAGTTCAGAACGTAAAGAAAGACTAGAAATACTTCAGACGTCCTTTAATCGAATTGCAAATGGCACTCAGCAGTTTGCTGAAGCTCTAGATGAAGATCTTCCTTTACTTCCAGAAGATGGTAAATTGCAACCTCTAGCTTTATATAATTCATTTTGTTTCATTCAAACTTTTATTTTGCTCATATTGGGTGGAATGTTTTTCTTTGCTTTGTTAAGATTGTTTGTAAAGATTTTAAAAGTGTATTGATGGTTGCTAAAAATGATTGCATTTTGTAATGTATTTCAATAACATGGAAGTAAATATTAATTCTTATAAAAAGTATGTTTTGCAGGATACAAAGAGAGTGAGCCCTGCATCCTTACCACAAATGTGTAACTAGTACTAAGTACAATTGGTATTGCTATGGTACTTTGCACAAAAAATGAAATGAAATTTAAATTATTAAACCCATTAAACAAAAAAAATTTAAAACTTGTGATATGAATATAATGCAATATCAATCCATATTATTGAATTCTAAGAGCCCGTACCTACAAAAATTCTAGTGTTGTGAATTATTATTATTATTATTATTATTATTATTATTATTATTATTATTATATTACTACTACTGCTACTGCTACTGCTACTACTACTACTACATTATACAGTAAAGATGTCCATGATGGAACTTGACGGTTTGTTTGCAAATTATCCATCTTGGCAAGTTCGTCATTTAGAGAGTTGCAAAAAATTGACGATGTATCTTAAATACATAATGTTCTATGTAGTTTTGCCAATGGAAATTGAGCAGTGTTTATGCCTTAGAAACGTTAGAGAAAAAGCAGTCAGCTAATAATCACAGGAAAGCACATGTATGTATTTAACAAAACAAAAGTTTCATTGATTTTCTAGAAAGATATTATCAAGTATTCCTCAAAAGCAGGTAGAAAAGAAAAAAAAAAAAAACTGTCATACAGTTTATTGTTGGAGGATGCGACCTGCCGTGCCATGCATTCCCCAATATAATGCTAGAAATTTAAAAATTCATCTCCTTTTTACCCAGGGTATAACAATCATTGCTTGAAAATCATGCTGTTTCCATGTTATGTAGATGCCCAGGTTATAGAGGTCATTCGGTGTTTCTTCCTACAGAGATTCTATCATTGAAATGTTTACTGTAACAATGTTGCCATATTGACAGAGCAGGAGTTTAATTTGATTAATCTGAATCGGAGGTTGGATAATGATTGAGCTTGTTTAACTATGTTTTTAAAAAAATAGAATTTTGCATAACTGAATCATTATAAATAATTTTGTCTTTAATATAAACATTGGCATGTTATACTGTTGACATCTTAAAATCTTGTCAGCCTTGCCAATTATTCTCTTGAACTTTTCTCCAGTTGGTTTGTCAATGAAGGATATTCCTTTTTTAGGGCAATAGCAATTGCGTTTTTTCATTCCTTAACTTTTAATATTTGGTAATAATATGACTTGACAATGAAGAGTAAACAAACAAACAAACATGATAATATTTCACTTTCATGTTTAAATTGACGACTACGTTATGAAAATGCTCGAATTCCTCCAAGAAGCCTTCGTGCTTCTTGTACGACTGTGTGTGTATGTGTGCGCGTGCGTGTGTGCGTGTATTGGCAGCAGCGACCAAACGTATATTTTATTCTTTGATACCTTTGTTTGATTTCCTGTACATCCCAACTCTTCCATAGTATCTAAGGATGTTAAATTTGAAACCATCAATGAAGATAATTATATTCCTTCACCCTTCACCTTTTCCAGCGTGTTCTACTGCGAACTTCTGTCAGTTTCTTCGCTTTTTTTATTTACGCATTGCTTTCTCTGGTTCTAACGAAACTTCGTTTGCAAATACTTTCGTTACTAGAATGTTTGCGAAATTTTTTTGAGAATTCTTATGTGGTATTGTTGACTTAATTACATGAAGAAATAAAAGATGTCATCTCCGTCAACTTAATGTTTATTTAGAGAGACGGCTTTCGACGATTTTGCCGTCATCAGTCTCGCTGTTGTGGCAAAAGTCTCCCGACTCTCAAAATCTCCCGATTTTTGCCACAACAGCGAGACTGGTGATGACGGCAAAGCCGTCGAAAGCAGGTTCCCCAAATAAACACATTAATTTGACGGAGAGGCCTTCGTTTTTTCTTCGTACGAAAATTTTACCAATTCGCTCCAATTCATGATCTGTGACTGCTCATGGCTTCTTGAAGTGTGTGTGTCAACCAAAACTGTGTAATAGTTACCGAAAATCTCGTTAGCAACTAATAAATAAAACTATTTTCCGATAAGCATTCTTGTCTTAGGTTTTTCATGTTTTGCTACAAGTGAATATATAACGACAAAATAATGACTTTTCCTTTTGCTGAACTCGAACCACCACTATTCTGATTTATAAACGAACACTTCAAGATCATGACTGCTGTCATCACGTTTCGGAGAGTTTCGGAGAGTCCCGCCTCGTGCATTGTATTTGTGTTCGTCTTTTCACCCCCTATCATCACCCTATCATGTCATCTTCACAGTTACCATACCGATAATTGCAATAGTGGTCATTAATGACCTAGATGTTGATGCGACCTTAAATAAATAAAAAAATCTTAAAACATATTGAAACAAGGTTATGTATTCGAATATATTAATAGTTTCCGCGGAATTTTAGAGACTTAGAAGAATAGAGGACATAGAAACATTGGAAACATAGACAATTTTTAAACTTTATATTTTCCAAAATTCCTCTTATAATTATCTTTAAATTTATTCTTCAGGTAGAGCATTAGACACTTTAAAAAGTTTCCGCAAGTCACATTTTAGGCGAATTCTATATTTTCGAAAATTGCAAAAAAAATTTCATAATTGCGATATTGATGATAGAGGTGTTTACCTTCTCGCCCGTACGAAAGTACTTCTTAAAAAGAGAAAGTTTTCTAATCGTGCGCCGGAAAACTACGAATTTTCGGCAGAAAAATTCTTATTGCTGGGCTCTGGTAAGGAAAAAGTGAATAAATCATGTTGCTAAATGTACCAATAAAAATCTTCTAGCATGAGCTGTAATCAGAATCCATAATTTTTGGGTTCTTGATACCGCAAAATCGATTGACGGAAAAACAGACCAGTCTGTGGTCAACGCTAGCGCCTAAACTGTTCAGCCGATTTTCTTCTAAATTGATATTCCCCAATCGATCTTAATGAAGTCGAGTCTTCGGGAGTTTCAAACGCATATTTTGATTTTTGAGGGTACTTCACTTGGAGCCTCAAAACATTTTCAAAATTTTCTCAAAAACGGTCTCATTATTTAAAATTAAATTTTGTTGTTGAATAGTGCGAAGGACGTTTTGAGAATGGTTCAGATTTCATTTTCGTTGACATGCCCGATTTTTCGAAGAAAAAAAATCTTAAAATTACAAAATTCAAGATAGAAATGTTTGCCTTAAACAAAGTATGTTGTACAAAACTAGCTCCTTAAAAGAGGTTGTGTACAAGTTTTTGAGAAAATGAGTAGATTTTGCGAAATTTGCGCTTGAAATGAAAGCAATTTTTTCCTCAAAAACCACTACAATTTTCTTCATTTCTATAATAAAGGTCTGTGAAAAATAAGGTGCTAGTCGCAGTTTCTTGTTTCCGAAAATTTGCAAAAAATAATTTAAACTAGAAAATTGTCGATAGAGATTTTCGTCTCAAACCAAGTCTGTGGGACAAAATTAGATCTTTAAAAAAGTCACACGTGTTTTTTAAAGTAATTTTTTCGTACTCTATCTCTTTTTTGAAAATACCAAAATAACGTGAACATTTCAAACCTACAAAATCGGAGATAGCGATTTTTGCTTTAAACAAAGTCTGCTGTAAAAAAAAAAAAAAACTTAAAAAAGTTTATGTACAAAGCTGATTTCACTTAATTCGTGTCTGAAAGTTTTGCTATTTCTATATATATTTTCTGAAAACCCTTACGAAATATTTTCATTGACGTTTCTCCTCGTATGTAACAGCGTATGATAAATAAAATAAAACTAGTGGAGCTATAGAATGGCACAGACTTTCTCGCAGTAGTTAGTTTTCTGATCTCTGGTCTGAATTAGGTTTTCGGTTGTGCCTGATTCTCCTCCCATTCCGTTGATTTTCTTCAAAATTGATATTCCCTGAACGGACTGGAGGCTTTGGGAGTTTCTAACGGACATTTTGATTGTTGAAGGGTGTTTTTTTACATGAATCGGTCATTCACCTTTTTTGCCTTTGCCTGAGTTCGATCCATACGGCGCTTCTGTGGCTTAGTGGTATGAGTGCCTGCACGTTAACTTTTGAGTTCGAGTGTCGGAGCGAAAAATAATTTGCTGCTTGAAAACATGTTTGCTGATTTATGTGCTAATATAAAGTTGTGGAACATTTAGAAACAATGCGAGAAAGTATGTGCTTTGGCAGCACCTCTAGTTTTCTTTAATGACGTAGGTGGGATCGAAAACATTTGTAACTTTTACAGTTTTGAAATTTCAGATGTTTTACCTCAAATCAAACCTACGCCATTTCATAAGCGTACTTTGCTTTATTCGAGCCAACATTTTGGCACTTTTTTGTAAGGAAATTATGAAAATGTAGGAATTTCAGGTAAAGTACAGGAAAACATTAAAAATCCGTTTCAAATTCGAAGAACCACGAAATCAGGAAGATCCTGTGTACTGTTTTGCGCTATTGCAGGAATAAAATTAGAATATAGTTGACAATTTGATGTAGAGGGGAATAGCGATGCCGCATATTGTGTGCTCTACCACGTGTTTTTAACACTAACTAGATAAACCCGAAGGAAGGAATGTTGAGTAACTCGTATCATGTGAAAAAAAGATAATAAATACGAAACTTACCTTTTCTGATCCTTCGTCAATTATTCTTAAACTCCACTATCGTATGACAAAGTAACAAACTTTGTAACTATTTATTTGAGGACACTGCATAGTGTGTACTCTCAATTTTTATTATAATTATTATTATTATTATTTTAATCCTCGTCTTTCACTGTCCACGTGCCAATTCAAATCGTCAGCTGTTTGCTGTGCTGTGTGGTTTTCCAATGTTTTTTGTCTTTCAAAGTAATCACGAACATTTACACTATTTTCGCGGGATTGTCCTTTCAGAGGGACGCTTCGACCGGACTTCTTTTTCCTTTATGGGATGAATCCTCGGCCGCGTTCGCTTCTTTCTTCTGACATGTCAGGAGACATAGCACTAACGAAGCGCTACCCAATAGTCGATAACAAAACAGTAATAACAAACAACGATAAGGAATGTTTAAAACAATTATAACCAACAAATCTAAATCCAGCAACACTGTTACTCAGAAATTACGCACACGTTACGCACGTTAAAACATACGGAAAACTCTTCTCTGAACTTCGCTCAGCTAAACCACATTTGAGGTAAGCGATTCATTTGTTTCGTCATTTTAGGTGACAACAATGTGCAAATGTCGAAGTTTCTAATTCGCTGTTCCCTAGGTTACGGCGCTGGCGTCATCACGTGACCATGAAATGTCAACTATTTGTACATTCTAATTTTATTCGGACACGGACGGAAAGGACGGTCAGACGTTTTGAAAACAACTACTATTTTTAGTTATTAAAGATCCCTAAAACGTGCATTTCCGTCAAAATATCGACATCGATTTTTGCAGCTTTACTTCACATTCTCTTCATTACGTTTACGCCGATAAAGGAACCCGCGCCATTGATATCATCATTCTTTGATACATACGAGGAGAACATTTAAAGAATCATTGAGTGCTTTTTTTTAAGGAAATAATTGTCTCAAAATTGCCGTTATTTAACGCAAATTAACGCGAAAACAAATCGTATTTTCGAAAATTTGTAAATGACCGTATTTCAAGATTGTAAACAACGAACTTCGTTTAGGGAAACATCTTTATCTTCAATATTGTAGGTGTAAGGAGGTGCCAATAAAAAGTTGAACATTTGAAGTTTTTGAAAAATCAAGGATTGCAATAAAAATGAGACCCATGTATTTTTTTAAAGAATTTTTTACGCTATCTGAGAAGAAAGTTAATTCAAAAAATTGAACACGTATTCATAAGTCACCACATTTGGTATTTTTTAAAATACACTGTGTTACATATAGGAATTGGTAGCTAAACGTAGCAATTGTGGCAAACATCAATTTTGTGAAGATGAAATCACTTTTCCTGAAATGTAACAAAAACATCATGTCTATTTATATGTTCACAAGGCATTTATTAACCATAATCCATAATAATTTTAACAATGTGATAAATGTTGCATGGGAGCCAAAGCAGTATGCTCCAGCAATAATTTAGAACGACAAGATCATAAAACACAAAGTCAACCACTTCTCAGCACTGATTTTGACACAACTGAAAAGAGAACCAAAAGTATAACAGTTGTCCTCAACAGTCTTATGTCTGTCATCACATCCAGGGCTGTTTTAACAGCATTGGGGTCCCTTGGGCTTTGGTTAATTCCCACTATTCTTACTTTCACCAATCTCTGCCTTCACCTCCAATTTCCCTGCTGAAATATGAAGGAAATCCTATCAATTTACAGTGTATTTTGTAATTTTGTTTAATATTTTGAAAGTATTTCTCAGTGTTTCAATTTAACATTATTCAAACAAAAAATTTAATCATAAATATATAAGTAAGAATAACAGATTTATAATTACACTGAAAAAGACTACAAATCAAATAAAGACAAGGTTTGTTTTAAAAAAAAAACAACTAAACTTCTCATCACTAAGTGACATTCTTGCATTAACCAGCAGCATTCCTTATTATAAATATTATCTAATGATGCATGACACATCACTCTGTTATGCCATTTTTTTGTATATAGTTTAATCATACATCTATTTTGTATAGGGTTTTTATTTTATTTTTTGAAAAATTTAGCATTCAATAATATTTTAAACAACTATCGGGAACCCTGGACTCCAGCCATTGAGGCACTTTTTTTAACACGGCACTGATGCCATCCCAAGAACTATCTTCTAGAAAGTTCTCTGATTGTTGCCTGAAGTGTTCCTGAGGACTCAAGGGAAATTTTCTGTTTGAAGAGGCTAAAAGATCCTTTACTTGTATTTTGAAATATAGTTTACTGTTGCAATTTTGAAAGTGACGTTCAAAATTAGGAGCACAAAATTATTCTGAAATAATTTATTTCATTAATTCAAATAATTTGATCATTGTTATTGACATCACCAGTTAACTTTTGCTTCACATAAAGAAGAAGTTACTAATTTTTTTTTCATATTGTAGTAACTATTTTGGTCAAATCTTTCTTATATTTAATTTAAAACATGTTCAATTTATTTTCAGAATCATTGAAAAATGAAACATTAATACTGAATGGAAGTAGTGAAAGTGAAGAAGGCACGTTAACAGCATCTCTTTGGGAAGATGAAGAAACAAGACGCTTTTATGAATATTTGCCAGATATGAAAGAATTTATGCCCAGTCTTCAAGTGCGTATAGCTGAGCCAGAACCTCAGGTAATAATGTTAATAAATGGTAAGACACCAGTATTTTGAAACATTTGGTAAAAATGCCCTCGTTATTGGTCCTAAAATTCTCTGTAATGTCATCCCTTAAAGTTTTCATGACTGAACTATGCCCCTTGAAAGGAGTGGGAATGAATTAAAAGTCTAACTAGTAGGATAAATGTCTTTCTTATGTAGTAGTCACTAATGAATTACTATGGAAATTTTTTTGAAAAATGTTTGCCTAACTAATTAGTTGAATAATTTCCATTATAGTATAAGTGTAGATTAAGTATCAACAACTGCATCAAGCCATTAGTCCTCAAAATTAGAAATTAAAATATTTTGTATAATATTTAGAATATGGGAATATTACTTTAACCTAATGGAATATCTTTCAATTGCACATAATTAAAATAATGATGACTATTTTCTTTGTCCATGTTTGTGAATGTATTTTTTTTATCAAAGCATTACCCTTAAATTCATAGCATTGTGACTGACAATTTTACAAATTATTAAAATGCAGTTATTTTTATGGTATTATAATAATTTGTCCTTTCAATTATTATTTTTTTTCAGATAAGTGAAGAAACACTGGATGCTGAATTTGAAGGAGAATTTGGTGGGGATAATGATAATGATGAAGAAGTTACTTTGGTGGAAATTGATGGTAAGTTAACTTCACCTGCAAAAATGCTCAGTCAGTGGAATAAGACTTTCATTAAGAGAGGTAGTTGTTTATGTCAGGTTGTCATTTAAGGTATATGGGCTAAGGAAAAAATGTTATTTTTTTTAATAAATAGATATAATGTTTTTGAAAGTAAAATTACATTTTTATTATATAAATGGGATTTTTTATTAAAAAAGGCGGTTTAGCCATTCGGAATATTCAAGTAGTTTATTAGACAAAATATGCTTAAAATTGTCTTACGAGCTTATTTGTGAAGTTTTGACATTTCCTCCCCAGACAGCCTGTATATATAAAATCTGTAGTTTGATACCTTAATGAAATTGTGTTCATGTGCCCATCAAAGCAATAATGGTGGTAACAATAATGTTGCAATATGGCATAGCAAATATGGCAGGTCGAGGTGTGGCCGACCGGGGGAAGCAGGGTAGAGCCCAAGTACAATGCAGTTAGAATTCATTCCTTTTCCTGTCTAATTCATGATTGTGATAAATAAATATGCAGACCACATGAGGTATTCTGCTAGTTCAAACAAAATTATGACAAACATTTATGTTATTAAATCTTGTTACTTACCTTTTACTATCACGTACTAACCAGTTATGTAGTAAAGAAAAGAATTGTAATGCTGCAACAGAAAGTTGCTATTTTTCATCATAAATAGTCATATTATGGGACTGTGATTTCAAAGAAGTGGATAAATCTTGTTCCTATGTGTAGTAAAGTACTTCCCGTCATGCTTTGTGTCATTAGAATTACTGTTTTGTGGATCCTGTGTGCGATATGCAAAACGGATAATAATATGAACCAATTATGTGGTAAATGTAATTCTCAACAAACCTTGTAATAAGGTAAATCAATATAAAATGCATAGTAACGCCGTTATTTACAAAAAAAATATTTTTTTCGTTATCTTTGAACTCTAATATTATGGAACGCCCATGTAAAATGTCAAGACAAAGGTCTCGATGGAAAAGCAGTTCAATTGTATTTTTTTCTGCAGATAAATCTCAAATTGATTGTGCAATCAACGCTAGTTCCTAAACTGTTTTATAACTTTTCTTCAGAATTGATTTAGCTGAACCTGAGATCTTTCGATTTTGAAACAAATTTTTGATTTTTGGGGGTACTTAATACGAAGCTTTAACATTTTCAAAATTCTCTCGAAAATGGCAACAAATATTCAGATTAAATTTTTTCGTTTAATAGAGCAAAGGCTTATTAGAAACATGGCACAGGTCTCATTTTTGTTGAAATCTCTGAATTTTAAAAAATTGCAAAAGTTGAACATTTTTTGCCATCTTCCTGCAACTACAACATTGGAGATGGAGATTTTTTCTCATTTATGACATCTGTTCTTCAAAAGCAGAATGTGAAGTAAGGTCATGTTCAATTATTTTCTCAAAAACGACTCCAAATTTTCTCTTTAATTTTTTCTCAAATAGAGCAAAGTATGCTTTTAAAAATGTCATTGATCCAATTTTCAGTGAACTCTCCAGAATTTAATAAATTGCAAAAAAAAAAAAAAGCAATACTATAATATTTATGATAGAGACATTTTCTTAATGGAATCTTTTACATAAAACTATATCATTTAATAAGGTCTTATAATTTTTTTTAAAAAAAAGCTTGTAGTTTTTACGTAATTTTTGCTTAAAGTACAGGCAATTTATAATTTTTTTCTAAAAAATGGCTCCAATTTTTATTTTTAAAATTGTTTCTTTAGTTGGAAAAGGATACTTCAAACAATTACACAGGGTGCATTGTCGTTGAACACTGAATTTTCGCAAATTACAAAAGTTACAAATAATGTGAGAAATATGTGCTGTTGTAGCTCATATTTGTTTTAATTTTTGTGGTAAGATTCAATATTTATTTGGTATTGAAGTAAATGATTTTTTTATTGTAATAAAATATAAATGTAAGTTGAGTTCCGAATTTACAGGATTCACGTGTGGGTCAGCCCATGTCAAGATGAGAGGAGGCATAGAAGGCTTTCATGTGTTTCTTTCTCCATCTTCTATCTTCTTGCCACTACTTTGTTTTCTTTGTGTCTCATCACCCTCTTTCTTCCTTGGCTTAGTTTTGTTTGCTATCCATAACAACCTAAGATGGAGGCAATGGGAGTTTAGGAGTCTGTGCTGCTCACTTGCATGCCACCTTGATACCAAAATCTTGTCAGTAGACTGTGTCTAATTCCATTCACTGTACAAACCCCACCAAGTTCTAGTGACTACAGGATGTATGTTTAATATGCTTTGATAGATTATCTTTGGCCTTAGCCTCTCCTCGATGAGTGGTTGAGAACTAATACATTCCCAATCACTTGGCTTGGGATTAGGGGAAGTGTCTTCATGACCCCCTGCAAGTGTAAGGCACGCTAGAAACCAATGCCACTCCCACTTTCCCTGCCTATGTCATTTTCTGCTATCCCCATAGCAACTGTGGCAATCCAATGGAGTGTCCCTTTGTAGGGTTCCATCGTGGATGGGCACTACAGGAATAACCGTTTACCTATATCAGTGAGTCAGTGGGCCCTAGGGCACATTTGCGATAAACTGAACCTGCAGATGTGTGCTACATCTGTTGCTAGGACTTAATCAGGGTTGATCAATAAATGGCAGGAGACATATCTGCATGGAAACACTCGTGTACTGGAAGTTTCAAAGCTAGTAGCACTTGATTTTTTTACGGCGAAGTAAATAGAGGAAATTTGCAATGTTTTACATGTATTGTTCATTTGGATGGATCCCAAGTTATGGAATACCATTAATCGTTACTTCAGAGGCAGTTTATGTAAATTTCATCATCAAGACTACAACTTAAGCAAGTAATTGGCATGAGTAGTTAAGGGATTTGATGTGTCACTAAACACTTGTGGTATGAACTGCTGAAGAGGGTATTTATGTTATATCATTTTAGATCTTGTTTGTTTTATGAATTCAATTGAAAACGATCATTTATGGAGAGTGTTTTGCTTTTTGATTTTAATTGTGATTTTTCTACACATTTACAGAATGTGAAGATACAGAACCGGTTGGAAATCCTAGTAACAAGATATTGCTGGATGCATTTCTAACAGCCTTACCAAATTGTATTAACAGGGAAATGATTGATAGTGCTGCAGTTGATTTTGTAATGACTCTGAATACCAAACATAACCGCAGGAAACTTGTGAAGTAAGTACTTTGTCTGCTTTCTGTCGCTTTGTAAATGTGTGCTCCAAGAACAAAATAAATATTTTCAGGGTAGTGGTAAATCTGGAAAACAAGAAAGCTTAGAAATTATCACAAAATTTGAAATTCTCTGAAAAAGCAAAGGGGAAAAAATCGGGGAATACGCGGGGGATTCAAAATAATTAAAATAATAAATTGTCATATTTGAGTTGGTCAGTGAAAAAGCATGTATTAAGTGAAATTGATTTTATTAATTTGCTGACATTGAATTCATGCCAATTATTGCTTCTAAAATACATTTTGCATTATTGTTATTATACTTATGTGTACATGTGTGGGATCAACTTATACTAAGTATGCATATGCTCTTAGTATGTTTTTGTTTATCCCCATTTTATTAATTTAGAATATATTCAAAATTTTACTATATAATTTTACAGACTTTTACAAAACATATGAGTTGCACAGATACAAAAATGATTTAAGTTTTAAAAATTATTACATGCACAAATTTGTTTTTATATGTGTTAAACGTCTACCGTCTATTTCAGCCTGGTGGATGTGGCCTTGATCAGGTCAATGTAATAAATCATTACAAAACCTTAAAAGAAGCTCAAGAATAAACAACCTCAACATTATGTGATTTAAACTTAAATTACTTCCTTACCAAAGATGTAGAGAAAAGAAAGAGAGAACTGTGCACAAACATTAGTACTTTATATTTGGATATAACATTGTGACTCACGAAACAGTCTTAAATGGTGTCTCCGTGTCAAAGAATGTAATCGACAACTGTTGTATTATCAATTTTGATGTGGGCTGTGAGCCCAACCTATCAAATTCTGTCAAAGAACACATCAGAAACAAATTTGTTACTATTTTTCTCAATCAAGATAATCACAATAAATTTAATAGGAATTAACTCACTTTTCTAAAATAACTAAATTTTGACATAAAAACTATGCAGTAATTATGCAAAAATAATAAAAAGGTGATTTTCACCCAAGCAGAGAAAGGTGCCATTATTGTAGCACTCGGTAGAGACAAACATGTTGCAAAACTAGAAACTATATTGAAAGATATCTACGGGGTAGGTTTTAATGAAATGTCGTGTTCTTTCTTTTCACTTTAGAGCAATGCCTTTTAGTGTAGTCATTAATTTTATGTTATGACAAATTCAAATGACCTGTTTTAATGGGGCTTTTGCATTTTTTGTCGATTTCAACCAATAAGTAATTTTTACATTATTTTTAAAGCATTTTTCACTGATTAAATTGGTTCTAATATAATTTTCATGTTACTTGCTACAAATAATATTTACGAGATGCAACAAATATTCTCCACAGAATTACTCAGTAGCATATTCGAGTTCTTCGCTCAGAAATTGTGATGTCATTAGAAGTATGTAATCTAAGGTTTCTGTGATGCCTATCAGTGCTACTGTTGGGTCAGCTAATTTTGGAACAACTAAAGACAGATTTTCTGGTAAAGAACAGTCCAAACCAAAAGTTGATTCCACTTGAACAAAAGGAAGAAGCCTTGATTACTCAGTATCATATCCAACAGCTTGAGTTGCTCATTTGAAATGGATTTAATCTAATTTTTTGCGTTATTTTTCTTTGTTTTAGGGCATTTTAAAAACATTTTAAGAGCATTTTATTGATCATTTTAGACAATGTTTTAGATCATCAAAATCCACCATAATGATAATACTTATACAATAGTGGTAATCCTATGAATAGAGTAATTGCAGATCTCAATGATATTTTAATTAGGTAAAAGGGTAAGCAGTACATTAATGAACACGAATACAATATATTTTTGGCCACACACACTTACTGTGCTATGCTTTACCTAATATACAGAAAAAAGATGACTCCTGTAGGATAATCATATCTTCTCTAAGTACCCCCTTAAGAAATATTGCTAATTTTTTGTGAAGTAGTCCTATTCTGTAATAAGCATTAAAAGAAGGTTCACTCAAAACTTTTAAAAACATATTTGATAAAATTAAAGACAAAAATATCAGTTAATCATAAACTGATTTCATTTGATGTTTTTTCCCTCTTTACCAATATACCAAGTAATTTATTCATTAACAGCATTGAAAATGGATGGAGACTGATGGCACCCCACTTTAAAATCCCGTATAAAGAATTTATAGTTATGATTCAATTCATACTCAATTCCACTTACTTTATTTACAATAATGTAAAATACAAATAAATAAAAGTTTTGTCTCACCTATTTTTGGAGGCATTGTCTTAGAATTTTAGAAAAACCTGCATATACAAACTTTTACCATTATTTGACTGTAGCTGTTGATAATACATTTGCTATTATTCCTGTGACCAAATATGATCAATATGGTTAACTGTTTCAATGAATATCATTCTGAATTGAAATTGACAGTAGAAATTGAAAAGCACAACATCACATTTTTTAGACAATAATTAAACATCAACAATTAATGTGTAATTGGTACTGAAAAGAAATATATTCAGGAAGAATACTCAATTACTATTCACTCTATCCTGTCATTAAAACATTAGTATGATCTATAACTTAATAGATAAAGGAATAGGACTCTCACAATCTTCCTCAGAGAAAACAATAAAATTATCGGAATGATTTTGTCTGCCAATTATTACCCTAGTACATTTATCAATAAATTTATTAATATTAGGCCAAACTAACAAAAACAACATTTTGAGCACTAAAAACACAACTTCTTTAATCAATATAACCTTTCCATATTTTAAAAGACTGGCATCTAAATTAAAAAAACATTTGCTAATGACGTTAGGTTCTCATTTACTCCTTCCCACCAATTTTCTAAATTTGTTAATAATATTAAAGATCCAGTTCCATATAATCTTAAACTGAATTTAAACCACAACATACAATGTTCTACCGAATAATTTAAATGTTGCTGTATAGGAAGATAGAATTAAAGAACCCATTCATATGTTTAGGAATATTGAAGGCTACAATACTGTAATTACTAATCACATGCTAGATTTTTATCACTGATTTGATTGGGAAGGAGTAGTTATAGAAAATAACCATTATAAAATATTTATTTCAGAAATGTTATACATCAAGAATAATGACCGAACTATAAATTTGCACAAAGATACAGAGAAACTCATTAGTATTTATAACATTGTAATATAATTCCTTCTGAATTTCATTTCTGTATTTTTCAACCTATAGGTACCTACTATAAGAAAACAGATTTGTCTTTGTTTATTCTTTGAAAAGACACACTGTTAGTTCTACGATCTGCATATCATTGGTAATACACTGTAGAACAACATTCTTTTGTGAACAATCTTGGTGCTCACAGTCCACGTCAAAATTGATAATGCAAGTGGATTGCATTCCTTGGCACAGCTCAAGACTAGTGTATTGTGGGTCACAAGGTTATATTCAAATATGTACTACTTTTGTTGATGCATTGCTGACACTTTCTTTCCTCTACATCTTTGGTAACCAAGTAATACAAGTTTTAATCCCGTAATGTTAAGGTTGTTTATTCTTGTGCCTCTTTTACGATTATGTAATGATTTATTAGTTTTAGTACATTGTCCTGACCAAGGCCACAACCTCCAAACTGAAACATAGACATCTAACAGTAATTAATACTCCAAATTTTTGTGTATAATAATTTTTAAAATGTAAATAATTTTTGTATCTTTTGTAAAAGTTTGCAAATTAATATGGTCAAATTTTGAATGTATAATAAAATGAGCATATGCACTTGTTCTACAGACGATCTCAACTTTTTTAATTAAATAATTTAATGTATTGCTGACATAATGAGTATTTGTAGTGTGAGCACTATGTAAATTTAATGTACTGTTTTGATGGTTTTGGCAGAAATCTGGAGCAATTTTATTTTGAAGAAATAAACTATGAAATAATCTTCCCACTTTGTAAAAAATGGCAAGAGATCACATGAACATGTTCATGTATGTTTGTTGGAAATCAATGTATGATGTTCATCACATGTATCATGTTTGTGAGGTGTTTAGAAACAATTAGTGTAATTTGTTCCAGGTTCATTGGCAAATCATTGAAGATGGTAAAATAATCTCTGAAACATGTGTATCTCTTGTAAAGAAAACCTACATTTTTACATTGTGGAAGATTTTTTCATTATCTATTCCTTTAATGCATAGGCTTAGAATTTTTGTTTTATTAGGTTAAAGGATCAGTTGAAAGGAGAGCTGACTGTCTTCAAAGAAGGAATGACCACAGTATGCGTCGGTCAAGATATCTGTTGTGGCCAAGAATGTTATTGAAATTTCTCTTCGTATTCTCGAATATTTTAAAAGATGTTCACAAGTTTCTAAGCTGAAAATTGTTGTGTTCTCTGTCATATTAAGAAGAGTGAAAAAGGAAATGAATAAAAGAAAAGACAGGTTCAGTGTATTTTATAACATCTAGTCTTTCAGCTGCCAACCTGTCAACTGCCGAACCAGAAATAAATTGTTTATTTCTTAGCAATATGTATATTTTAATCATTCACTTTTGTCACCTGATACAGTACACAGTGAGAATGCAATGCAGTCCCTGACCCACCTCTCCTTTGTTTAAATCACATCTGCTATGTAAAAGCATCCACTTTACATAGAACCTGGAGAGCACTTCTAATATCGTCAGCTCACACTGTTTATTTTAAATTATAATTAATGTATTTTTGTAGCTAGATATCTCTTACACAATACTTAATCAGCCGACCGGCTTTAACTGCATTTTAATTACATTGACTCTGCTTGAACAGAATTCCTTCGAGGAGAGGTTTTTGTTTGTTTGTAACCAAAATATTGTTGTTGACCATTAACTGGAGGTGTCCCATTAGAACAAAGGAAAGGTTAGCCATTTCACTAAGAACTTTGTAAATTTCTCCATGTCCTTTGTCTGCCACAAACTGGTCTGTACATCACATTTGGCCGTTATTTATTTGATGATAATGATTCAGTCTTTAATACAAGGACATATAGACTGATAGCTCAAAACTAGGCCAAATGCTAAAAAATAAGAATTCTTGAAAATAATGTGTTATAAAATGTTTTATTCATCATCATAATCATCATGAACCACAGAAATTAGGTTTTACTGCTTATTTCTGTTGATTTATTATAGTATTCTTGATAGATTATTAGTCTTCCAAGTGGTCCTGCTCTTGCCATCTCTTCAGTGGTGTGCCTCTTTCTCTGATCCTCCTTGTTTGTACTTCCAGATTAATTTTGGCAAACTGTTGTTATTTATTCTCTGTAAACGATGTTTCTATCTCCTTTAAGACCATTCTATCTCTTCTACTAAACCTTTGGTTTTCAATTTCTTTCTGATGTCTTTATTTCTTATTCTACCTTTTCTTGTGATTCCCATGAGGTGTCGTAGAAATCTCATATGTTTCAAGAATTGCATCTGCGAAATGCACATGTTTGGGAACTTTTATGTTTAAAGTAAATTTATATTCTATCTTGTATGTATGTATGTGTATAATCTATCTATCTATCTACTATCTATATACTAATATAATATATATATATATATATATAGTTATATATATATATATATAATATATATATATTATATATATATATTATTATATTATAAAATACAAATAGAAAATAAATTTACTTTAAACATAACAACAACAACACATACAAATGAGAAAGGTGTGATTTTCATTAAAAATCTCTGAATTTTCAATAATTTCAAAAGTTACAAATAATGCAAGAAAGTATATGCTGTTGTAGTACCACTGAAGGTAACCCACTAACGAAGTTCCCTCTGATTGGGCATGTGGGCATTTTGGGGAGGAGAGAGGTTCCCCTCCCATTACTCTCTTTGATTCCCTTCTTACGCAAGCTTATGTGTGCATTCTTGTTTGGTTGAGCCCTTGGGCGATCCTGGTAGCCCACCCTTAGTGAACATTATCTTCAAAATCTAATGAAATAAAAGATGTCCAGTAAAAGATAACCCACTGTCAAACCCACTCCAACTGTTCAGTCATCTCATTCTAAATTACTGTGACTTCTTGGAAGCGTTGAAGCATTGTTTTCTAGTATAGGCTGAATTCTGAACTCTGTTGTTGTTTTTTTTGTAGTAAATGGAGATGCCAATGATCTTTCTTTTGGAAAATAAAGTGATAAGTGTTCATTGATGCTTCTATGCCATGCTCTGCGACCAGCAGACCTTGCTGGAAACAGGCACGAGAAATCATTTTGAGTTCATGAATATTTTAAGAACCTAAATATTATGTTTAAGTTAAAGTGCCAAAGCTTCATTGATGTCAAGGGAAGCGATTGGTTTATCTGACTTCACTGCGAAATCCTCCCTGGACGAGATGGGGGAATCATAGGCAAAGAATGCCCCCTTCCAAAAGGAGATAACTAACTTCTTGAGCTATAGTTGTGTGATTGATTCAAAGCTATTTCTTGTGGTACAAACTGAACTTACATTGTTTCAAGTAAAGACATCAAACATTTCTGGTTTTTGGAATTTAATTGAGAAAAAAAATATTGGTTCTGTCCCACAAGTAATAGCTATGAATTGGAAAAATTGTGTAGAAAATTGAGCTGGGAAATCAGAATTTTGGCTCTAGAAAACCTGGAAACGTCTCTGAACATGAAAATTTTGGAAATACAACAGTTAGATTCAATTGTTGAGATACTAGGAGAAGAGAATCAATGTCATGTTTCATATCACCCCAAGCAGACAAGAAATCTTCCAGTACTTTATTTACTACCATTTATTTATTTGTATCTATTTTTTTAATACTTAATTCTATAATTTCAATCATTATAATTATACAAACATTTAAATTTACCGGTTAAATAATAAAGAAAAGTTTGTCAAAAACCTTAACAAAATTGCAGATATAATCATAACTCAGGATATACAATCAGTAGTAATTTTACTGTTATAAGAAAAGCATTTAGAGAGATAAAGGAGAGAATTAGATGAAATAGATGAGGTATACTTTCTATATTCACAGAAAATTGGTTACACATTATGAATTTATCTGCGGTTCAATGATGAGATAGCATTTTTAGAGGAAGGAAATCTGTGAAGAAACAATAAACTTCATTTTTGTGATAAAAAAATATATGTATCTTTGTTTTTAAGGCCTCCTAAAAAATAGAAAAATATTTTTCTAAATCCAATGAAAAAAATAAGCTTGAATACATTTTCCTTTTCCCCTTCACATTATAAGTAAAATAAAGAATCTCATTCATGAAGGTAAAATTACACATTGAGGATTTGGGTTACATTGTACATACCATAGTGAATGTAGCAGCTTTATGCAATCATAAAGGGAAATATTACAGTTCTGCAGGCATCAAGAACTACAATTAAATTACTTTTTGTTGATTTACAAATGAATGAACATTTTTTAATAATTCAAACTTAAATTAATAAGAAACAAACTCTCGTTTATTGCGAATATGATATGATTTTGTTAAGAAGTATCTAAGGTAAGTACTGAAACAGGAATGTATTAAGTACAATGCAAGGTAGGCGTACACGAGATGTTTCACTCAAATCTTGTTTTTGAATTGTTGAAATTTTGGGATATATTTTCCTCTAAAGTGAGTCAATGCAAGGTATTCATAGAAAATTAAAAGCCATTGATCTGTATCTTTCTATTATTATGATATTAATACAATTTTGTTTTAATGGAATTAGTCATTTTCTCTGGATAGTAATAAAAAGTTAAAAACAAATTCAGTGATTGGTAGTGTCAGTATCAACCCCATGCATTTGCAGAGATTTTAAACTGTGATACCTTCTTAAAGATGATGTTGAGGCCTTCATTGCAATATTTCACTTGGCAGATAATGCACAATTGACCAAAACAGACACATGATAAATGCCTACTGGTGGAATTTTTATAATATATGTTTATAAGAAATTATCTCACAAAGCATTACTTTAATCATTGAATTTGTTTTTTCTTACAATTTTATGACCATCAACAGTTGATCCATTCATAAAAGTTGATATGTTTGTAGTCATTTTTTTGGTAAAAAGTTGATCCTGCTGAAGAGCTTTCATCAATTTGCTTTTGTGAAAACTACATCTTCATATCTTCTATATTGCAAAAGATATCTAAAGGGAACACCTTAAGCATTCCATCCTGAATAAAAATATGTAAGTTTTTACAATAAGTAAGGCAATAAAAAAGATTTTTTGAATTTGTGAGTTCCTGTTTGGTAGACACATACTATTACAACTGGTTTAACAAGATGGAAGAAAAAGTGTACCTCAGTTTACAATATTACTAACAGTGCCCATGAGGCAGTTATCAAACTTACATGCATTGCCAGAGCACATTTGAAATTAAACTCGCAAAGATCTTTAGAGGTTAATATGTAATATAGCTTTGTAACAAAGTAATTGTATAAGAAGAAGAAAATGGGGCTATGTCAAATTTTGTTACTGTTTAATATTTTTCAGAGTAAATATGATTTAGAATGAAAAACTTATAAATATCTAACTCTCTTGAAATGTTTCTTGCTTTTCACTCGTTCTAGGTATTTTTATTATAAATCTAAATTTGTTAGACATTACCTAATGATTCTATTTTGTTACAGAACGCTATTCAATGTACCGCGTATTCGACTTGATCTTCTTCCATTTTATGCAAGATTAGTTGCAACTTTACATCCTGTAATGCCTGATGTTGCATCTGATTTAGCTCAGATGCTTAAGCAAGACTTCAAATATCATATTCGAAAAAAGGTAATATAACATGCTTATTAGGTACTGCCATTATTTATGTAAGCTTAAAACCATAATTTTTATTTTTGAATGCAAAATGATAGTTTATATATTTAATTAGTTATATAGTATAGAGTTATAAATTTTATATTTTGTATTATAATACTTGGCAATACCTGAAGATCTACCCTTTCTCTTCCAATGGGAAATTATTGTTTTCTCTTTGTATTGATGTTCAGAACTTACTTATTGTAATCCTTGATAAATTTTCTCATTGAATTCAAACTATCTTTATCACTACAACCAATTTATCTTTTCGCTACAACCTACTCTTCTGGAAACAAGTCTACAGACCAATTTCCATTTATTTCTTCAATGTATGGACATATTTTTAGTAGCATCAGCAGGAAAGGGGACTGCCCCAAGTGACAACCAAGCATCCTACCTTTTTTAAGGGCAAATATTATTTACAAAATTTAATTTTTCATTTTGAATCATTGTTAATTTTTAATCTAATAGCTCAAAAAGAACTTTAGTACCACTCGTAAGTTTTGGTTCATGAACTGTTAATTTTCTAAACTGAAAGCACTTGAAATCATTTTCTCTCAAAAGTATAATATACTGAATATATATTCACTCTCTATCCAACCTTTGTTCATATTAAAATGGTTTGCTATTTCTTTGTTACCTATTTATTTTGAGAGTAGCTTTCTTCATGGTTATTTAAAACAAATCTCATGTAATTAGTTAAGTTCTATAAAATGGAGTATATGACCTTCAAAAAAGAGTGGACTAAATTGTTCTATTCTTATTCAATTCTAAGAAACATTTCCCAGTTTTCTCCAAACCATACAATTCTCTCGTAGGGGTCGGCCGTAAATTACGTAATGGTAAAGAGGTGGGAAGGTGGTTTGAGGCAGCATTACGCTGCGTTACATAAGGTTAGGGGGGTCGGAGTTTAGTGTTATGTAATGCTGATATTTTCAACATTTACTGAAATAATTTCTTTTATTAAGCCATACACTAAAACATTAAAATAATAACAAATCAAGTACAATTATTTAAATAAATTAGAAAGTTATAATTATTACAATTTGAGGAATTATTGTTTCATCAATGTATTCATAGATTGTGAAGAAAATATTCAAAACTAATCTATAGTATACTCTATAATCCTATTAAATTGGCACAGTACATTGGCTTAGGGCCCATGCATCATCCACAACTGAATGTGCATGGCGTGTGGTGATATATTTTTTCACATCCGCATCTCTCATTTAAAAATAGTCCTCAATTGTATTGTCAGGTGCAGTTTGCATCATCAATTATTTCTGTCTTTAATTATCTTAAATTCTAGTATAGAGCAAATAAAATTAATTCAGCTCATTGTTACTGCTATATAATTAATTTTTATGTATTTTAAATGGCGCATTTCAGGGACGTTACAAGGGGGATAGGGGGTACTCAAAATAGAGGAAATTTGATTACTAATTGAGGATATAGTTGTTCCTATTTGCAGGTAATGAACATTTTATTTTAATTTATAAATGTAAATGCTATATTCAATATATTTTTGTTTATTGTAAATTTGTATTAATTTTAGGGAGAAGATAGGTCTCTTAAGAGCCCGAATCCTTTAATGGTGGGGAAGGGGGGTATATTAAATATTTTGTTGTACATTTTAAAAATATTTGTAGTTAAGATAGGGTTAAGTGCTAGGCTAAAGGCTTAATGAGCTATAACACGAACTGCCAGAATTATATTTTAAAACCATTTTACCCACACAGTAAACGTAGGGTTAAAGGTTTAATCTCGACCTAAATTTGAAGATTTTTATCCCCTTCAGAAGTAAATTTGGGATGGAAATATATTTCTCTCTCTCCCACTCCCTCTCCCTCCCTCTCCCT
>BOPP01000018.1:12183195-12195328 GCA_017312745.1 Gryllus bimaculatus | reverse complement strand
CCCCTCTCTCTCTCTCTCTCCCTCCCTCTCTTTCTCTCTCTCGGGTTGTTAGCCCTGGGGGGTGAGTTATGCAAATGGTGATGATGAAACGGACAATCACAAACACGCACACACACAAGGACAACCATGCCCGCATCGGGACTCGAACCCACAATCTTCTGGTCCGAGACGACCACAGCACTACTGCCTTAGCAATCTCGGCCATTGGAACAGCTTTTAATTTATTTTTTGTTGTTGTTTTTTGTTGTTATTATTGATTTGGTTTTATTGTACTATTCTGAAAGTAAGATGATTTTAAAAGTGATTGATTATTTACCACAAAGACTTTAAAGATTACCCCTTTATTAGATGTCCTGCATTTTAATGAACTACTGCTGGGCATAAAAAAGGTGTACAGACCAATAGTGTATCTGTCGGATAATATTGATAAAACAGTATTAATAAAATAATGAATACAAATATGGATAATAATTTAATAGATTTTATCTGGGGAGTGAAATCAGCCTAGTTGACACGTCTATAATGACACCACTGCATATACAATTCTTTTGTGGACTGCAACATCCTTCTTTGGTAATTTGAAATTGTTGATCTTTCTTTAACTATCTTTACTTTCTTGCCTACTATGTACATACATAGTAAAGAAAAAGTATTGAAATGCTGCAGCAATAAGTGGTGATTTTTCATCAAAAAGCTCTTATTGTGGGTCCCTGGAATTGAAGGAGTGGATAAATCATCATCTTTTTTCCTTCATTCTCTCTTTTTTCGTCCTCTTCCTTCTTCGTCTTATTATTTTTATTCTGTTTTCTTCTCCTCCTCCTCCTCCTTTCATGGTTTAGGCCAGAAGGCCTATTCCAGCTCCACTCTCTTCCCATAGCAAAATTCCCATGTTCATGTTGTATGGCTGTATGTTTTTGATTACTTCACACAAAACCCAGAATGGGGTATCTTAAAAATTGTATCCATGTTATTTTGATGCTATGGTTCTTCTAGTGTTGTCAGATGAAACAAATTGTTACACTTTGTCTCTCGATTAAAGAATATTTCTAATATTTTGTTTTCTGCTTTCAGGACCAAATGAATATTGAATCAAAAATAAAAATCGTTCGTTTTATTGGTGAGTTGGTAAAATTTCGAATGTATTCAAAAATTGAAGGATTGTATTGCGTTAAAGTACTTGTACAGGACTTTACACATCATCACATAGAAATGTGTTGTAACCTTCTGGAGTCCTGTGGTAGATTCTTCTTTAGGCATCCAGACTGTCATCAACGAATGAAAGTGTATTTGGTAAAAACATTTTACATTTGTACTTTTTGGAATATTTTAAATTTTGAAACATTTATTTGATTTTTGTTATTTCTGATTTCAAGGATCAAATGATGCGGAAGAAAGCTGTCATGGCATTAGATTCACGATATGTAACCATGATAGAAAATGCATACTATTATGTAAATCCTCCTGAATCAACACAAAGTGTGGCTAAAGAACGTCCTGTAGAACATCAATTTATTCGTAAAATCTTATATCAAATGTTGATGAAAACAAATACTGACAAAGTTCTGCGTTTAATGAGAAAGTTAGATTGGAATAATGCTGACACTCATTCGTATGCAGTGAAGTGTTTAACTTATGCCTTTAAAGTAAAATACTTCAATATTCGCTGTCTTGCTAGTCTTTTGGCTGGACTAGCTACCCACCAAGTAAGTTTTTGTGTTTGCCTTTTTTAATAGTTCTTGTAAATTACGCAGATACTCAAAATATGATTGGAACTAAAAATCTTCTTCTCCTCCTCCTCCTCCTCCTTCTTCTTCTTCTCCTCCTCCTCCTTCTTCTTCTTCTCCTCCTCCTTCTCCCTCTTCTCCTTCTTCTTCTCCTTCTTCTTCTTCTTCTTCTTCTTCTTCTTCTTCTTCTTCTTCTTCTTCTCCTTCTTCTCCTTCTTCTTCTTCTGCTTCTCCTTCTCCTCTTTTATTATTTTAATAAAAGGAAGCAGTTGGTGCGCAAGTTGTAGATGGTGTCCTTGAAGATATTAGGTTGGGAATGGAAATGAATCTTCCAAAATACAATCAAAGAAGAGTTGCCATGATCAAATATTTGGGAGAATTGTACAATTACAGAATGCTGGAGAGCAGTAACATATTTCAGGTAAGTTTATATTTTGATAAAAATAATATTTGTAATAAAAATGATACTTCCTGTGATGTATGATGAAAATAATTTTTTCAGAGCAGAATTTAAAACCGTGCATATTAATTGTGTCATTTTTTTCTATTTGATTTTGAAGGAATTTTTTTGTACTCTGTTCTTGCTTTTTAATATAGATGTAAAATCATTGAAGCAATAATTTATTGTAGTAATTACATATATTTAGAGTGTAGTTATAATTTTTCTTAATTTATTATGCAGTTGAATCTTGATAAGAGGAGAAACTTCATAATTAGTGAGACTAATTATGAAGTCCTGAAATTTTTATTATAAATAGCCCGTATTTGTGAGAATGCAAAACTTACTTACGTGAAACTGGTTTCTCAGTGCGTGTCTTTCTTAGTATTTGCTAACTGAAAATTTGACATTTTTGGATTTCTCAAACACATACCATTTTCCGAACTTTTTGAACGTTATGAAATGTTCTTCAATTCTTATTAACAAGTACTAATGCTTACCGAAAATTCTGTTGAAAACCAGTAGGCAGATCACACAGAAACACACATCATTCAATCCATTGTACATATCTTGCAGATGAAGTGAAAGTTAAATTTGTTTTTAGCTAGTGAAAAATTAAAGGAATTGTGAGAATATGATGAGACAAGAAATATGAAATTAGTATAGATTGTAATGTGCCAAAATCAACTCTTTTATTGTAATTTTTAACTTGTAGTTTACATGGAGTAAAACAATGTAATACTTAACATGTTTGTAAATAAAGTTTTTTATAAAAGTGTTGAATATTTGTTTAACATTCGTGTTTGTAACTAGAAAAAATATGATTCTAATGTGCGTAAGTGAATTTCTGTGTAAGTGAGACACTAGGTTTGTAAGACACTTCCTTAAGTAGAATATAATAACTGCACCCTGAATTACCACTCAGCCAGGTTTTACTGTAATTTAATTTAAAGACCCGAGTCTCTGCAATACAACTTTGTTGAAATGGGCAGGGATCGTAATGTTAATGATTCTTTATGGTACATTGTTAGTATTTGAAGTTTGAAATACAATTCAGTTCATTAATTTTCGTGTTTTTATATTTTAATTTAATCAATAAAAATTCAAGACCTAATTTTAATTATTAAGAAAAAATTATTATTTGAATTAAATTATCAATTTTATTTCGCATTCCAAATTAATTTTGATGTATTGCATGCATGGGCTCTTGAGGGAGCTATGACTAATTACAATTTCAAGACTGTTCAAATTGGGATTTGTGGTTTACCCTGCAATTCATTATGTATATTTCTTTGTAGGTTCTGTATTCATTGATAACATTTGGTGTAACTTGGGAACATGAGCATCAATCTCCACTAGATCCACCAGATAATTTGTTCCGAATAAGACTAGTTTGTGTATTGTTGGAAACTTGTGGACAGTATTTCATAAGTGGTATGAGCAAGAAGAAACTAGATATATTCTTGGTGTACTTCCAAGTAAGTGAGGTTTTGATACTTAGTACAGTAAATGCATGATTAAATAACTGAATACTCTTTCCTATCATCAGTTCAAAAATGAAATGAAACCTGATGAAACAGCAATAAAACAAACATAGATGATGTTGAATACAATGAAACAAAAATGTTGTTGATTAAGCGGTCATCTCCATTAACAGTTTTTTCAGACAAATTTTTGATTTTTCCATAAGGCACATGAAATTATTCCTTCTTTTATGTGGTTACCCAGCCTTTGCAATCATTGGCCATTTACTGATGGTCATTATCCTGCTTCCACAATTGAATCTTCCTTTAGTGATTTGGAACCATAACACTAAAAGAAGCAAAATAGTAGTGGAGATTACTGTTATTACTATTATTCATTTCTGTTTCAGATAATTAACAATAGTTGATTTTCATGCATATTCTGATGTTTCCTCAATAAGTGAAGTCAAGGAATAGAAAGAAACTTATAGTAATGTGAAAAGGGAAAGAGGAGAAAAACTTAAAATTGAATGATGCTTTATACACGTTGTTTAATGTATGCAATTGTGCAAACAAATTTCCAGTATTTTGTAGTTAAAATATAATTAATACTTTGCATTCTGGCCTTTGACACTTCCGGCATACTGGGACATATCGGGCATTTCTGGTCTTATGTTAACTTACTTGTTATACATACACAACTCAGCAATGTTGTATATATGTCAAAAAGAGGAAGATTCTGGCTTAAAAATGATACGAAAATGTTGTACAATTTCTGCAAAGACTAGACCCAAGCTTTGTTTTTGTTTTTTCTCAAAATTAATATGAAAAAATCAGTGCTTGCAGCTTTGGTATGAAACAGTTTGAAACAAACGGAGATCTACAAAGCAAACTTGGCACCATCACACAATCTCATAGAAGCTGATGGGGCATATGCAGCTATGGTCTAACGATTTTGCTCCTTCTTCTAGAAAAAAAAAATGCTCATGTAAACAGCTGGCGCATAGGAGCTCTCTAGTAGTATAATTTAACAACATAATAATGGATTAACACTGTCATTTTCAAAATCATGCCACCAAAGAGCCTTAACAGCGGTTACAGACAAGGAGCTAGCACTATGCGTACAAAATTAATTTGGGCGTTAATGGGTTAATAAAATCCATTTTTCAAACTTAGCAAAAAATTGAAATAATCGTGTTTCATTTGTTCAAAATATCACTTTCCACAAATTCATACACAAGATTTTTCCAAAAAGTGCTCCAATTTTTTTCTTTAATCTTGCAGTAGTCACACATGGACTCTTAGACTGCAGTATATTTTTATTGTTCTTCTAATATCTATTACCTTTGGATTTGCATTATTTCAGTACCTTCTTACAAAGAATAGATTTTAACAAATCTTTCATGTCGGATTTCGTGTTTGATTAGTGCAGTGATATTGGAACTATAAGCAACCGCAGTCTAGTGTGACTGTTGGCATCAGAATGTGTCGAAAAGGAAAATAATAAATATGCAAGAATATGGTGTACTGTTTTATATTGTTTTGTAATCTCATTCGATTTGTTAAAAAATTCTTGAATATAGTATATACATTTTTAAACACTTCAAAATGCATATAAGTTACAAAATTGGTTTTTCATTGTTTTTAACAACTTATCATTAAAATATTTTTAATGCTCCATTTTTGGTTATGTGCAGTCTTGCAGCCTACAGCGATTACTGATATTTATTAATAGATCACAACTATTGTAGTGTTAAACTTTTAGTAATGATAAACTAGACTACACAGAATTCAATTTAGCACATACCATTTTCCTTAAAACATTTGTATCATCAAAAAATTAAATGTACCTATCTATTTTTTTCAAATATTCTATACTTTATAATAATATTGCATAACTGTTACAAATAATACACGGCCCGTTAAAATGCCACTAGCTTCTGAACTAGAAATGTTTATTTAATTATTACATTATTTTATATTATAAACATATTTGCATTGATTAATAAAATTAATGAACAAGTTTTCCGTTTGTTAGTGATATAGTTAAAAGTGGAGTGTTAAAATACAGTTGACGAGGTGCTTTTTGTAGGATGAAATTTTGCAAGAAGTATTAGTGGTTATTGTATTTTATTTTATTTATCAAAAATGCAAATTTTGTGATATAAATGTGAGATATACATATATGTGAAATATGTGTATAGGCTTGGTTTGGCTGCTGTAATTAAATAAATGTGAAGTAACTGCAATGCATTCTGGCCAAAATATTTGCAATGGGAACACTGGAGAAGCTATATTTGACCAGTGCAATTAATTTTTGTTGTATTCTCATGAAATTTTGTCAAGTTTATTTTGATGCTACTTTCATTCATTTCACATTTATTTCCACACTCTTGTTTACAAAATATAGGATGTATAATTGCATGTAAAAAAAGAAAAAACAGTGAATGTCCATGATCATATTATTTTGTATCATTTGCAACTTACTTCAGGATATCAAGAATGTTCTTTGAAATATCTTGTCATTTTAGCACTATTTCTGGTTCAAATACTCTGATCCTGTATGGACAGCAGAGACGCCGTTTCCTGTTGGAATTAACTACATGTTTAAAGACACAATAACTAGTCTCCGACCCAACATTCATCTCATCACTTCATACAGTGAAGCCACAGAAGCTGTAGCAAAACTTAAGTTAGAAGAATCTACTTCTTTGTTTCCTCAATCTGAAACATCAGCTGCTGAAATAAAAGAAATGTCAGAAGAAAATAATGTGATTGCTCCAGAAGAATCAAGCAGTCCTATTCCTGAAGAGACTGGTAATACATATTTACGAGTTGACTTACTTCACATTACTCCTTTGATCAAGATTATTCTCAGGTTTTAATGATATGAATATTTTGTTTTCAGCGTTCTCTAAAAATGAAACCGAGGAAGATGATCTAAATGAGGATGAAGAAGAAGAAGATGGTATTTGTGGTGACAATGTTGAGAGAGAACCTGATGATGATGAGGATGAGGATTTGACTGAACCCTTGTCTGGGGACATGGATGATGGTGACATGGATTGGGCTGGAAATGGTGATGCAGCTTCACACATGTCAGAAGGAGATAGTCAGGTTAGTTTATGCTTTATTCTTGTAACAGAAATGTGTTTTATTTGATCTATTGAAAATACTGTGATAAAAATAAAAGGTGAGTATATTTGTTGTTGTTTTTTATACATCTTAATGAAGTAAATATTCACAATAGAGTCTTACAATAACATAATGTGGCTTGTTTCTTGGAAACTGGGAAAAGTCATGGAATATTGTTAGAAATCAGGGATTTTAAAAATTTTAATTGTAAGTTTTTCCATTTTAGAATAGTTTCATTTTTCATTATAGTTTGCTGCTGTTAGTAATTTGCATCTCGAATTTGTTTAAAAGACAATGTAATGCTCTTTTTCTCCTATTGAGTTTCTCAAAACTCTGTCAAAATTGCTGGGACTACAGAGGTCCAAAAGGCAGCTGTCCTTCTGACAATTCATTTGCTACCAGTGAGGCGGCACCTTGCCAACCAAGGTGATAAATGGCAAAGCTGTGTGAAATTGTACTCTCCAGATGCCATGGCTCAGAATGCGATATAGATATCTGAAGTAAAAAAACTGTAGCTGAGATGCATGCTCTCAGCCATCTTGCATCTTAGATTTGTACCACCCAAATATCAACTTGTAGTTCAGAGTTTGTATCTCTGTTGTTTATTATTTTATTTGTATACTTCTGTAATAATCTTGTAACAGTTGGCCAATGTTATACAAATATTGTTTCAAGAATTGCATCTAGGGAATGCACATGTTTGGGAACTTTTATGTTTAAAGTAAATTTATTTTCTTTCTTGTATTTTGCAAATAAGAATGTAAATAACTTCAAGTGGCAAAAACTAGAGCCACCTAGAATAAGGAAAACTTCTCTACACCTTCTGGACGGAGTACAAAAGCCACTAGATTAGGATCCTCTTGCACAAGGGAAATGTGGGAGTGTTTATTTAATCAAGACTTTATTGAAACCATTGTTTTGTGTGCAAATACAAAACCGTTGTTCATCAGTTCTAAGCTCAACCCCACAACAAATTTTCTGAATTTATAATTTCTGAATCACAGACTTCTTTGAGATACAAGTTTTGGTTGGTCTGCTTATGTATGTGTTAATTTTAAAATTTGGACTTGAGAGACTTCTCCCTTATGGGAAAAATACTTGAGTGAAAGGCCAATATTTAGAACAACTGTTAAAAGATGATTCAAAATACTAAATACACCCATCACAGAGACGATTTCAAAACACAAACATTTTTAGAGAAAGCAATGCCCAGTTATGGTTAATAAAAAATAAATATTGACTCTGTGATTATAATTATTATGTTCATTGCAAACACATTTGCTTCTTTCACTGACCAATATTTTTATTAGTGATCTCTTTGAACAAAAATATAGTGAATATGAAAAAAATTAATTCTAAATTTAAAACAATCAAAAACAAACTAAAAAACTGAAATGCTGAGAAAATGTTTCTATGAATTATTACAATGTACATATATACACAAAAATAATAAATGCAAATCGTGTATGTACAATGGAAATGTAAGGATAAATAAAGAGTGGTCTATAATATTAATACAACATAATATACTAATTTGAACATAGAAAATTGTATTTATTTTGCATGTGGGCTCAGGTGCAAGGGATAGTAACACGATATCATGGTGTAGTAATATCACAATGCAATCTGATAACGGCGCTTGATGTATTTCTTCTATGATATAATCGCATACAGTTTTAGATAAAAGATTTATTATTGTTTTGGATTTTGGGACTAGCACGGGGTCCCAAACATGGTGCTGTCAGTCCCTACGGAAGTTACTCAACTGACCACTCTATATTATGAAGGATTCTATTTTCAACATTTTTCCACCAAAATCTCATATTTTGATAAAATTGTCACGTCTAACATTCTTCCACAGAAGTACTCAATTAGTTCATAAATGTGGAAAATTAGACAAAAAGAAAGTTGACAAGGGGGCTGGGGTTGTCTCTACATGCTACTGCAAAATAAAATATAATATTAAATGACCTCTGACGAGGTGCGTGACATTTTTGGTGTGGTCATCGCTAATTTGCCCAGTACCCAGAACTCTCTGGCCTTTCTGACGAGGGGTTCGGCAGGATGTTGCAATGTTTGTTTTTTAAATGCTCAAAACTAAGCTCATTTTTTTGATCTTTATTCCTTTTTGTAATAAATCTCTTGGACTCCCTTAAAGCAATATTGAAATGCTTTTGAAATTTTGTTCTGAAGGAAAACTAAAATTCAATCAATCCAATAAATGTGAAATTAATTAATTATTTTAAAAAACTTGGATTATAATATTGAAAAAGATTACTATTGAAAGATAAAGGTGTTATTCCTGGATCTTCAGAAACATCTCTCTTGTATCAAGTGGTGGATAATTAAATTGTAATTATTAATATAATTTTTGTCATTGAGATAAATTATGTTAACTTCATTCACACAAAAATAATATTGTATGTTTATTACAATATGTAATGTGTTTTGCATAAGAAATGTTACATTCAAATAATATCTATTTCAGAGTCAAGAAATTCCATTGCCTGTAGATAGTGATGGTATTGCACTTGGCCCAAAATTATTGGAATGTCCTGAAGATGAAGACTTTTTAACAGCATTTGATAGAATGGTATCGGACAATATTCAAGATCGTATGCGTGAAACTGTGAAACCTCAGCAGGTTGATATATCTGTCCCTCTCCATATAAAAGGAAGTGCTAAAAAAACTTATGGTATGCCTTATTTTTTATTTTATTTTCTCGTATCATTTACATTTGAGAGAATTTTACTATAATTATTAGTGACATTAGGCCAATGAGCAAATTTTATGTGCATTTATTATGAGCAATGTTCATAATACCACCTTATTAGAAAAAAAACATGGAAATAAGAAATACCAATTTCAAGAGGAATTGGATACTAAAATGCCATCTGCAGCCAAAACCCATTTGTTTTGATTTTTCTTAACAAACTGCAGACTGTTAAAAATCCTTAATGGATTCAGACTGTTAAGAGTGAGTTTTTGTTCCTCTATTTAATTGTGTTAAGAGTACAGTATTGTAAAAAAACTTATTTAGCTGTCTAAATCATGTTACTCGTATTTAATTATTTCTGTACGTAAGTACGTCAGTGCCTATTAAGACTGGAATAGTTACTTTGGCTGAAGGTTTAGTATTTTCATTTGACTGCACTTGAAATAATTTATTTCTTTTCTCAGTCTGTGCAAGACTTAAAGTTCTCTACGCCTCTCTTTACATTGTAACTCCGACGAATAGTATTGATCCTAATTCAATTATTCACCAAAGTATTACTCTTACGGCCCATTCACAATGTAAACATAAATTTTAAGCATGGCGTTAACATAAAAGTTAGGACTACGTCCATAAGTGGACTTATTCACAGTGCATTCGCATAAGCGTAACATGTAACACGTTAACTTAAAAGCTTATAAACCTCAAGCTTTTGTGCTTATGCTTAAGTAAGACATAAGAAATGAACCAATCACTGAACGGTAACTCAAAATCGAGAATCGAAATTGGAGCGAAGTCGATAGAAGAACTAACGCCATATGGGCCATGGACACAGTTGATACCTTGAAATCGATTCTCACATCCAACTAATAGTAAACCAGAATGTCTCACAGCCAATATTTTGCTTACGTTTATGTTAGGCATTGTGAATACTTCAGTCTATCACTTATGTCTATGCGCTATGCTTACGTTTACGCTTGCGTTGTGAATGGATCTTTATATTAAAAGTTATTTTGGCGAGTTAATATTTTATTGTCCTTTGTACTATGGATTCAATTTTTCTTCTTACAGATCAGTTACGAGAAGAGGAATCTTCAAAGTCAAGTGTTAATTTTATATTAATGTTACGGAAAGGACACAAGCAGCAGTACAAAAGTTTAGAAGTTCCTGTGAACTCGGAAATGGCACTAAATTTGAAGAACCGGGAAGAGGTTTGTATACTGATTCTTATTATAGTTCTGACAGAGTCTTTTTATTTCTCAGTTTTTCTAGACTACTGTTTATTCATAAATGATGAAGAATATAATTTGGACAATTTAGTAAGACGTTGTGTAATTAGGCCTTGCCTTCCATGACCTTGATGGAAGGTTAAAAACACATGCTGTAGAAAAGACTTTCACTTGCAGTTCTTGGGATAAAAGAATAGTGACCTGTATGTGTACTATATATACACATACCGACTGACTGGCCCACGCACGCACGCATTCACACACAAATTGTAATGGTAATTGTAATGGTATTTGTAATTGCAATTATTCTTGTACCAATTATGTATTTATAGGCTGAAAGAGCTGAGAAAGAAAAGGTGAAACGACTCACACTTGACATAAATGAAAGATTGGAAGAAGAAGACTACCAAGAAATGCTAGCTCAGGTATGGTAATAAATCTTTGTATTTTAACAATTATTAGGCTGGAGAAAATTTACTTTTAGGGGTCTCTTTCCCTCTCAGCAGGCTCCCTTCCATGACTGCTAGTGCCTCTGCATGTTCCCCACCTAGTTTCGTATCGTGCAAAAATCTCTATCAGTAATATTTTAGTTTTGAAAAATTTTGAAGTTTTGCAATTTTCGAAAAATTAGACTTTTCATTGAAATTGAGACTGCACAATTCTCTTAAATGCCCTTCACACTATCCAATAATAAAATTTAGTCAAAAACGATGGAAACATTTTTATAAACTTTTGAGAATGTTCCAGGGGCTTCATGCGAAGCCCCCCCCCCCCCCCTGACATCAGCCACATCTGTTGGGAAATATCAATTTTGGAGAAAATCAGTTGAACGTGTTAGCCGCTAGCGTTGTTCACAGATGGACATACGCGTTTTGCCGTCATTGGATTTTTCGGTTTCAAGGACCTACAAAAAGAAAGAGGATTCTGGTGTGTTACTTCACATGTTAGAGAATTTTTTTTTTTTAATTTAGCGACTGGATTTTTCCACTTTTTCATTACTAGGGCCCTGTAATATGAGTTTTTCTGACGAAAATTCACTGTTATTTCGCACAGCATTACATAACTATCTATTCTGTAGCGAGAAAGTAAAAAAACAAAACAAAAAAAAATACAATATACTGCACCTCAACGCCAGAGCTTAAAAATCGTGTACACGTCGAGCAAAACTTAGGATGGGACTGCCTTTCTTGCATCCCCTCGAGTCCCAAAATTGAGATACATAAACAGCAGGGGAAGCGAAATCAACTATGCTCATACTTCGCTGCAAACAGCAGGGACTGGCACTCTCAGGAGGGATATGAAATCGCAGCAGAACACAGCAGAAACAGTTCGCAAGTTTCAAGTTCACACACCAGCACTGGGGGTTGTGTCATTGAATGAAATACTATTTTGCTTATTTTATTTTAACATCAAAGAGATATTAAATAAT
>BOPP01000018.1:12107905-12183169 GCA_017312745.1 Gryllus bimaculatus | reverse complement strand
CCCTCCCTCACTAGGCGCCACTGAGGTTCTAATGGTTCTACAACAGTTCATAACTTTTTCATTAGCAACTGCTACTTCACGTGGGGATTGCCTCATTGACCCATCACATGCCTCTTCAAATGTTTCCAAACTATAAGAAATGGTAAATAAGTAAGTAACTAAGAGAATTGCGCTAGTCTCATTTTCGTTTAAATCTCTAGATTTTCGAAAATTGTTCATTTAGATAGTATTTGCACTAGCCCCTCTAGTTCTGAATCAAGGGCCCACAAAATAAGGATTCAGACTCCTCAATGTGTTAGAAGAAGTTATCTATGTATGTATGAACAATATTTATCTACTGAACTGTTTTTCGATAGCTTTTCTTTTAATAATAGTTTTTCTGTCGAAAAGCATCGCTCTGGAGACCTTAGGGACAAGTCATTATTTCTTTTGAAAAGTTCTGCTAACCAGCAATTTCTTTTTTATAACCATAAATCTTAATATTTAACGTTATTTGGCAGATTGATAGGTGAGTTTGCAGCATTTTTGTGGTCAAACCATAAAACATTTTGTATCCAGCAATCACATACTCTTGGACCTAAGTAAAAACTTGTTAATGGCTTGTAAAAACTTGTTAATTAATTGAGTTCAACTTCTGCACCAGAAAGTGATATAATCTTGTTTCCCTCTTCCAACACCACATTTATCAGCTACACTTCTTATGCTTCTACCTTCTGCAACCAAATTAATTGCTCTCTTCATATAGGTTTCCTCATATATCCCTTTGGTATTTTTTCTGTTGTATATTTATGCTATATCTGGTAAACTTGTAAAAAAGCATTACAACATATGACTCATCGTCCCCCATCTTCACCTGCCCCATTTTGCCCGTGTAGTTCCATCATTTTCAAAGAGGGTCAGAAATGATTTAAAAAATTAGTTACTGTAACTTACCTACAATGCATGAAGATAATAAAAACTTCAGGGAACTGCAATCTTCAACTTCAATAGCAGTATTAAAATGACAAATAATAATATTAATTCAAATATGTGTTGCTAGTAATTTACTTCAAAAGGGAAAGCTCAGTTAACACTTAGACAATGAAGTCAGATCATGGCCACCTGGATAATAAGTATGGATACACTATCAATGTTTAATCATGATCAATTTAGCCAACCTAAACACCCTGAATATCAGCAAACATTCACTGACTCATCATACCCCATAGCCCATGGTCTCCCCTATTATGATCAAAAAATGTCTGCATTTTTCACGTTTTCTGCCAATTTTGTACATGGGAATTGTTTAATCGAAAATAGGCTTTATAAATATAGGAAAGTAATCTGTTTTTCAGCATGGAAGTTTTTGAGAGAATAATTGAGAGTAGGTTTTAAGAAAATTTCGTTTCAACATCTTTGAAAATTCACCATTATTGTACTATTCTTTTACTGAAGTTGTTTGGGGATTTCGAAAAAACTTAATTAGAGATCAATTGTTGCTTTTGTATCTACAGATCCATTAAATCATGTTAAATTGTAATATATGAATCATTTTTAAAAATTCAAAATTTTAATGAAAATGGGTCTTCAGCCATATTTTTAAGTGCAAATTGCTCTATTTGCAGAAGAAGTTTACTAAAAAATTGGAGCCCATTTATAGAATATTTTTTTAAATGTCATATGAGCTTCATTTAAAGATTTGAATTGAAAGATCCAATTCAAATTTGCAAGTTACCTAAAATTGAAAGATCCATTTCAAATTTTCAGTTCCTCAAGTAAATCCAAATCAATCATAGAATATTCATTTTGGTAAAAATCCTAAATGCAGTATAGGCACTAATGTTCCTAAACAGATGAACAGACATTAACAAATCCTCTTTTCTGGAATTAAGGTCTCACAAAGTGAGTTTTTCTGTTGGAAAACCAGCATTTTTTTTCCTACAGCATTACAAAACTTTCTCTATACCACATAGTATATGGGAAAATTAAAAGAAGGTGAAAATTCATTCAGCAAATAAAAATCCAACAGTGCCATAACCTACTTGAAGTTCTGAACTTTCCTTTATTAAAAAATGCTTTATGGATGTATTATCTAATTATCAAGAAAATTCTGGTAATACACAAAATTGTTTCAAAAATAAACTTGTAGTCTTTGTGTTAAGAAACTGAACTTTCATTAAGATCACATTCCTGTTTTTTTTTCAATTTTAAGCATTTTGATAGCAAAAAAGTTATTAATTTTGATTTTAACCAAATGAAATAAGTTAAAACTGAAGTTAAAGTTAAATTTTTTTACTTGAGAATCATAAAACACTGAAAACATTATTTTGAATTGGAAAAATCTTCATTTATGCCAAGACCCAAAACCTATTTTTAGGAAATTTCATTACTTTATATGTAGCAGATTTAGTTTTAAAAAATCACTAAAATGAATTTTCTCTGTGGTTTTTCATTACTTTGGAACCATTTTCACCTGTTTTAAAAAAAATGTTTTAATGTTTATAAGAAGAATGTAATAATTGAGTTTTGAAGTAAGATGATGAATAATGTGCGAGGCTGGTATCATTCTTCTTTTCCACTTCTGTGTCTTTTCTCTAAACTGAAATGAAATTGTTTTGTTGTTTGTGAAACTGAAATGATTTGTTTTTAGACTTGCTCTCTAACAAATAAGAGTAGGTATTCTGTGTAAATGTGTCTCTGAAAGTAATCAAATCTTTGAATAAACATTCAATTTTCCTTTGAAGGTTTGTTTTATTTTCTTTGCAATTCTTGTTAAATGAGTTTAGATGTTAAATGTATGTATTGAAATGATGTCTTGAAATCATGAATTTATTAGAATATGACTTGATATTATTTTGTCTTTTTATTTGTAGGCACAACGACCTGTTGTAATGAATTTAAATAGGGAGCGAAGACATAAATATCAACATCCTAAAGGTGCTCCAGATGCAGATCTCATTTTTGGACCAAAGAAAGTCAGGTGAAAAAACATGAAGAATAACTTTAGGTTACTTGCTGGCCATAATGTGAAACATTGGAGTATAGTAGACGCCAGTGGCCAATATCGCCAATTGTTTGGTGACAGAGGTTGTACCTACTGGACATTGGCCAAGGAAGGATATACAGTCTGGCAAAGTTTGCTGTGGCGCATTAATTGTTCATAGTGTTGATTGGTGTGTACAAATGACATGAGGCTAGTGAACTGCCGAAATTGTAAAAATAAATGACTTGTTTTATTGCAGAATGTTTCACTTCTTGAATACTCTACTTTTTACTTTGATGTTGGTTGTTTCAAAAAGGCTGCAAGATCCCTTTCCTTCTTTTTTTGTGCTTTACTTTAACACATATACTATACAGTATTTCATTTTCACAGGTATTTTGTTTAATTTGCTTACAATTTAAAAGCAGCTTGGCTTGTTTGTTGTTCACCCTTTATACCTGTACTGGATACTGTCTGGTTTAGGAAATCCATCATAGGGTATACAACCACTCAGAATGTCTCTTTAATGGTGAAGATAATATTGTAATATGACATTGTAACATAACATGGTGCAGCATGTGATGATCTTATGAATAGGTAGATGACCATTTGTTGTTTTAGTCTATAGCTTATGTTATTTTCCATATATGAACGTAATTTCCATCAATTTCAATTCTTTTCCATCAAATTTTTTTTGGGAAAAGGCCATGAACCCCTGAGATCCGTTGCACTTGATCCATCATTGTTGCAAAAAAAGTTATTCATACTTTTTACATTTACCACATTTACTGCAAACATGTATGTACAAATCCACTCCCATCTTTAAGTAAACTGAAAAAAGATGACTCCTCAAAACAACAAATTGGTTGCAACCTCAACCCCTCTTCCAAAATTGCCTCTTGGATCTCTCAAGTCACCATGTTGAAGATCCTATTCACCTGTCAATAAGATATATATTTAGAGGGTCAAGAAGTACAATCCAGGATAGCAACCTTCTCTGAAAGTATACAGGACAGCTCAAAAGAAGATAAGTAGAAAAACCCTTGAAAACAGTTTCACAAGCACGACAGAAAAAGAAAAATACACAACCTAAAACCCAATCCCCATGGCTTTTCTCTCCTGGAGACCCAAATGCTTTCGGCCCACTTTAATGAATAATTTCTCGCCGTTTATTCTCGCCTGTCGCTGCCTCGTTGATATGCCCCTTTCCAGGGATGGCAACAGAAACGAGTCTAAGCAAAATAAGGTATTTTGTAATTGTTCCTTGTGCACATGAACTAAAATAGTAGCGAAATTAGTAGTAAATTCTGAAGTGCACCAGATGAATTCTATTGACTCGAAACAAACCTACCTCTGGACCGAAAATTCTCCACGGTTGGTATTTCAGTTTCTTTATTTACAGGTCATGAGTCATATAGTCATCTCGTGGCTCAAGAGCGAAATCGCTCGCCTTTGCCAAGGAGGCCCGGGTTCGGATCCCGGAGAATCTCGTGTGAAATTTGTTCCAACAAAACATGCTTGGCTGCTTCACAACGGCTAGTCCAACACCTGCGAAGCTTTCTAAACCCTACCCCTAACCTAATTACTTCCCAATTCTTGTCGCTGGGTAGTGACGCAGGAGCGCGTAGTAGGAGGCGCATTCGCGGAGATGCTACTTGGTGGTCCTCTTGACAACTGAGTATGACGAGACGTGAAGGATATTACGATAATAATGGAGGATCTAGCGTAATTAATGAAGGATTGATTACTCAAGGGGCTTGGAGCCCAAGGGACGCGTTGCTACGATGTACACGCAACAAATTAAAATAAATTTTACTTTCCTATTGAAGGAAGTGAATTCAGGATTTGTACTCTTTTACTGTTATTTGTACATTTTACGAGCTGGAGCAGAGGCAAGTACACTCCAACGAATGAACATGCTGACACACCTCTTGCCGGGTGAAGGGTCCTTCACGGGTCCTTCATGGACATTGAATCTGTTCCAATTGTCATACCAGCAACCGGCGTCGGCCAAAACTTCTTAGCAGACCGTTAGACGACCAAGATATGGACAAGAGTATTATCATCACTCTTCAAAAATTAGTCATCAGTACGAGCTCATTGGTCAGGAAGTTCATAGCGGACATGTGGAATTTTGAAGCTTCTAAATTTAGCTCTAGCTTCTTTATTTTTATATTGTAATTTCAAGTTTGATATTTTATATTGTATTATATTAGCATATAGACATCACCACGTCGTATTTCGGTCTTCTCAACCTGAGAAGTGAATTTTCTCATTGTCACACAGCAACTTATACTGGGACATTGCAAGGAGAACGCACACTCTAGTCTTGGCTCGAGCGGGAATCGAACCCGGGACCATGTAGTGGAAATAGAGCACGCTTACCAAGAGTTAGCCACGAGCTAACATTAATTGGGAGTTGTCAATTTAAGAGATTAATGATTTTTATAATGCAAATAATCATAGTGGTCACACTGTGAACAGTTGCCATCTGTTATTGATTGAAAGAAAATATCACCTTCAAGACTGTTTTGATCTGTTAGGCAGGGCCATTTTAAAAGCATTGGCGGTCCTTGGGCCTAGATTAACTTGGGGGGGGGGGGTCCCCTATTCTTACTTTCACCGGTCTCCACTGCCCCAATTTCGATGCTGGAATATAAAGAAAATTCTATCAATTAAAAAATATTTAAAGAGAAGTTATTTTAAACTAACTAAACTTCTCATCATTGATTGACATTATCGTATCAACGAGCAACATTCCCTATAATAGATAGTATCTAGCGATGGACGGCACATCACTCCATTATGCCATTTTTGCATATAGTTTAATTATACATCACTATCAGGGGCCCTTAAAAATTGGGGGCTCTTGGCCTAGGCCCGTCGGGCCTGTGCGTTAGCACAGGCACTGCTATTAGGAATTATACATAAAATTAGAGTTGCATTACATGTTTTAAACTGTGACTAGAGAATCACGTCGAGAGGGGGGGATCTTGAGCGGGATGCGTAGACCACGTAGTGCTAGGTGATGCAATTAGATATCGCTTGTGGGTCCAGCGGCCATGTTACCCTCGCGCAATGCACAAGGAAAAAATACAACCTTGAAACAGGCTTGGAAAATTCATGGTTGGCCGTTGTTATGAATAGTTGGCATTATAACACACATGACTATAGCTCGATAACAGCAAAATTCCTTGGGGGAGGTTTCCTCTCTTAGAAGCTCAACTTCCTCGTCTGAGGAGGAGCCGCCGCCTGCGCCGTGGCCTGGGCGGGATGAAGACAGCCTGGCCTTGACAGACATCCCAAATTCCAGAGTGTTGAAGCGTGAGAACGAAGTTGCAAGAGCAAAGTTGCAGGCGGTCCTTGAGTACAACTAGGCTCCGCCTCGGGAGGAGTGGGGGATGGTTTCCCCACTCCACCTGAGGTAAGCAACGCCATGATTTATTTATTTATTTTTTTCTAAATGGTCGAGCTATAGCAGCACATACACACACTACAGCCGTACGACAGTATACAGCACACTGAATGTAGTATTTGATCACGAAACTGTCATGAGTTAAATAATCTACTCGCGCAACTGATTCTCACATGCCACATTTGGAAGTACGTGCTTAACAGATAATTGCTTAGGATATAACGAACTGTTTCAGTCATTGCAGTCAGTTGAAACATTTAACTAATAGTGCACAGTCCAAAGTTTAATGTTAATTATTTACAAAACTAATCAACGAAAAGTATCCAATTTGAATACATAAATTACGTGAAACAATATACGTGTTATAAAACACAGTTTGTAAAATACAGTTATCCAGAATTAGCACGTGGCTGAACTTGAATGACTTGTTATTGAAATAAGTTCGTGAATAATCACACACGTCAACTCCATATGTGATATATGATTTGAGTCGTATACAGGATGATTCAGTCCTCGTTGCTCATACGCCGGGACCTTATCCTATATGTCATGTATGGAATGAATTTTCCAATACTGGATACTTTTCGTTGTTTAGTTTTGTAAATAATTAACGTTAAACGTTGAACAATGCGATTGTGCTCGTGTAACACGGGCTACGGCAAGTGAGTGAGCAGTCTCGCCACTTCTCTGGAAAACTTGATTGCTACTACTATCCGAGAAGACCCGTTAACTAACACAAGCGCGCGAGGTCCAGACATCACAGTTCCTCGTAAGACGAACAATTCATCCGGAGAGATAACGACTTTTCCATTTCTTGCGGGTGCAGCATTTGCGAATTAAACACCCACACGTTCTCAATTCTCTAGGCATTTTCTGCGCAAATGCAAATAAAACTAGAAATTTTATTTTTTTTGGTCAGATGAAGCCTATTTTACAAGAACTGGCTTAATTAATGTGCGCAATTTGCATGTGAAGGCCGAGGAAAATCCGCATGTTGCACGTAGTGTAGCTCATCAAGAGCGATTTTCTGTAAATGCGTCGGTTGGTATTGAGGATAAATTTATCCTTAGTGCTCATTTCTTACCAGAGGCATTCAGTATCTGAATTTTATAATTCAGGTATTCCCAACGCATTTGGGGCTGGGGGTTAATGAAAGGCCGCGTTTACCGCTACCAAAGTAGAGGATCGCGATGACCTTCTTCGGCGCATCGAATGTGTGGCGGCAGAAATAAAAGTACCCAGCAAAGTTGTGCGCGTCACAGAGGCGGTGCGGCGCAGACGTCTATCTTGCGTTCACGCAAGAGGAGGCTATTGTGAATACTTGTAGAGCCCTTGTTACACGAGGTGAAAATTCGAAATTTTGGCTGTATAGCAAATATCGTTAACTATCGTAAATAACACTTAAATAATAGTTTTTCTCTCATTTCGTATTAGTTAGATAAGTAGGAAATAATAGCAACAGGAAACAATATTTAATGTAATATTAGAGCCACATGTTTTGCAAAATATAATCAATGACAAAACATTTTTTCCAAAATTTTGAAATTTTTACACTATTTCCTTTTGGAGTCATGAATAACTTAGTGTACTTTATCAGAGGGTCCTGTATGAGCTACGAGGACTGAATCACCCTGTAGAGATGAGAACACTGTTTAACAGTATAAAAAATGATCGAAGTAGTTACAGTTAAGTGGTGCAACTTCGAGAAGCCATGCAGCGCAAACACGTAACATCGGTTCGGAGCGAGGCCTTGCTGGGAGGGGGTTGAAATTGTAACTGACATGCTTGGCTGTGAAGCGGCGAAGGCGGCGGGCATTTGACGTCGATTGCCCAATAGCGTTTGACAGAGAGAATTCATACATTTTGATTTAAATAAAATGTTAGGGCGTACCTTGCATCATATACCTTGCAAAAAATACGCATCCCTATTTTTCTAGATCCAGAGAAAGCGTTGTGTTGTGGCTGCTCTTACAATTACTTTTACAAAGAGAGAATAGACTTTGAATAGAGTCACCACTTTGCCTGTGTGATTTTGATGTCATTTCTTAACATTGTGTGAGTAAAAGATACTAAGGGGTAGCATAACACTCACGTCAAGGGGTTGCAAACCAAGTGTGTGAGTAGGGATTACAACAATGTGGATTTACTTTCTCTTGCCAATTCAATAAATTTCAAGTTATTCGCGTGAGTTGCAAGCCCATTTAAAATAATGAGAAAATTATAATCTTCTAATGGTTTGAAAAATTGATGAAATCTTTGAACCACAATACAAATATATTTGCCTGCATCCATCCTGAGTGGTGGGCAATAACACCACTTTCGGTTGATAGTCCTCGCTCAAACTTAGTGTTCTTTCTTACTCGAGGCAATATCACAAAAGGGGAGATATACTGATCTGAAGCACTGAAACACATTTTCACGAACACGAGTGTTCCTTTCTCGGCAGAAGACAGAGATCCCACTTGCTTCTTTACCTTCAGAAATAAAACTCCTGGAGCCCGGCAAGAGAGGTCCTACCAGTAACTACGGTACTGCCGGCATAGCTCTCAGAATCATGGGGGTACTCAAGCTCCATCCCAAAGCGACAAGGTCATGTAGGGCTACCCCCTAGGTGGGGTCATTATTTCTAACTTATGCAATTGTCGATAATTGAGAGAGGTCAACGAAAATGAGACCTGCGACATTTGTTTAAGAGCCCACCAGATGTTCTATTCGTGAACAAATTTTAAAAGAAAATTTTGAACCGGTTCTTCTTTATCTGAAGATCTAACCTTTTCCTTATACTCAATATTAACAAATATCTCGTTGAAATTGTCTTTGCAGTGTTCTTCTCCATTGCTTCAGATATTGCTGCACAGTAATTTCTTAAAAGATCTAACAAAGCCAAATATTGCCAAGAGATTCATGCCTTGTCTGATTTTACGAAATTATCTGTACTGTGCCGACAAATCTCTTATGTCTTTGCCAGTTAAAGGGAGAGATGAAGGTTGAAAATATTACTCGCCCAACTTTTCTTGGACGATGGATTGAAGAAATGCGGGTAGAGTGGGGATATTAGTTACGAAATTGGCCACTAGATTTCATTAAGCAATGCCAATGTCTCGAGAATTAGTCATGCCTTCGCTAGGTTCTCAATAATTTGCGTTCTAACTTTCTCAGGTGTTTGAGGTATCTCCTGTAATAGATCTTTACCTGCTTTGGTCATTTCTTTAGATTTTTGGAGAAAATAACTGATAGACGTTCTCGTCTTCAAAAGAAAATCGTTTCTATTTCGCGCCAGTGAAAATGTGTTTGGAATGTTGTCATTAGTGCTTGCTGCGAGCCTTTGCCTTTATCTGTTTATTGTGTCAAAGAAGGGGAAGCAAGGTCATCGTTCAAGAAAAGTTGCGCTTGTAATACCACCATCATACCCTAGAGGCGCAGGGTTGCCACCTCTCCGGTTTTGGACTGGAGACTCCGGTTTTTGAGCTTCATCTCCGATCTCCGGTTTTTGAAAAAATATCACCATTTTTGTTTCAATTTCAATACGTTTTTAGATTTTTTACAAAATAAATAATTTTTCCAACTTAAAATTTATAGCTTCTATTTAATTACAAGTCTGTACTTCATTAGAAAGATGGTGAGAACATGAAAATTGGTCTTGCGTTTCTCGTATCATCGCCACCCGCTGTCTCTTTCTTTCTACGCATATCAGACATAGACAGCATCTAGCGATTATGTGAGAATCGCATCGCGCAATAGTTTCAGGAATAATCCCCCGGAAATACTTTTCGATATCTGCATTTTGAACAAGATAAAATTTTCGTGCGTTTTTTCTTAGAAAATTATTTTTTGGAAACATTAAAATAAAGGTTTGTGATTCTTGCGAACTGCTCTTATGTATTACTGGTGCGAAATCTAAGAAAACGATTTTGAATAATTGAAAACAAATAACAGTAACATTTCGTATCAAAGGCTGGATATTTAGATACAATTTGAAATAAATGTTAAAACGAATAATTATATAAGGTAAGTTTTACATACAATTTTGTTTTACATATCTCTATAATCTGAAAATAATTAATCATAATTCTTAAGATGCTTAATACGACGAAATCCAGCTGCTTTCCGAAATAGTGCCAGTAATCAAAGATCTTGACGAGCCGACAGATATAAAAAATGGGTGAAGGTTTTTGCATCAAGTGACAAAATATTTAGAGTTTCCTACACTTGTTGGGAAAATTTTATCTATCCCTGTAAGCAACGCTCCTGTTGAGAGGATTTTTTTCGATACTGTTTAATGTTTGGACCAATAATCGAAATAAATTAAATCTAAGCGTTGTAAAATCTGAGTTATTTGTAAAGTTGAACTACGACTTGACTTGTGATCAGTTTATTGATTTTCTTAAAAAAAACACGTGCAAATATCTTGGCTAAAAGAAACTCTCAGCAGCAAAAAGTATGGCTGGAAAAAATAGAACGTTAGCGAAGTGTAACACTATTATATTAAATTTTAATGAGTTATAGATCAATAGAAACCAAAGACATGTAGATATACATTAAAGAAATGAATAAACGTCTGCGTCAATTTTTTTTGGATTTCAGTAATTACCCCCTCCCCCCGATCGCAGCGATCATCGGTTTTCTGGAATTGGCAAGGTGGCAACCCTAGGCGTTTTTCAGGAAACCTCCGAAAGTGAATTTCTCTAAAGAAAAACAGCACATAGAATCATTTATTATAAAGGCAAAGGCAAAAACGAAAACAACACGATTAAAAAAAATTATTGAAACCCTAACTTGCTAATTACTAAACTATTTTACCCACTTGAACTGAATAAAATTTTAATCATTTGAACGTAAATGTACAACACAAAAACTTCGATTCACTATTTCTACAATACGTATTAACTGTCAATTAATACTTGTGCACACATTCAAACGACTTTAAAAAGAACTTGGCATTACTTTATTACCCGCAGTAATCATCTTGACTAATCAACTTTGTGATATTGTCCTTGATAATGAAATAATTAAATGAGTCGTCATTGCCAACAATATTATTTATGCCAACGAAAACTCACCACAATACCAATATTGTCCTTGATACTTTGCCTATGAAATCCACTCCAATTCTGCCATTAATTATTTGTGAAACCATCTCCTAACCAAATGCTGCTGTAATATGCATCCACAATGTGGTTCACACACGCACTCAGTCTGGTATAATCAGAGCTCTCGATCTCTGATGTCAAAAGCAAGCGAGTGACTTTCTCAATAATTGTTTAATTTTCCTCGGTGATACTGCTCACCCCCAAAAATTCTTGCAAAAGTCTTTTGTCTATTTCTTTCTTTAAGTTAAATACAATAAATTGAACAATTTAACCATTTTGTCATGTGCCCATTACACTGTTTCTTCACTGTACTTCTGTAGCAGTTAGTGATGCCACCTGCCACAGAAGTACTAAATAATTGAGCTGGAAACTCAGTGTTCATTGTCTCGGATGCATTTGAATTTATACGACTATTGGCAAATTTAGGCAAAAGTTCTTTGTGAAACTGAGTTATTCTCAGGATAGAATTTGGACATGCGATAATTTAATTTGCTCTGCAAAACAAACAGCATATTCCTGATTATATATATATATATATATATATATATAAATAAATAAATAAATAAATAAATAAATAAATAAATAAATAAATAAATAAATACATAAATACATAAAAAAATAAATACATAAATACGAGACTCTGGATGTGACTTGAGGATGAGACCAGCTTTACATATACAGGTGTCTTATTTAACTTGACAACTCGAAATAACTAAAAAAATACGCGATGTACGAAAAATTGAGACGATACCAAATCTTAACAGTTTTGAAGGGGGAATAATTCTATGCTAAATTCAACCCCCAGCGGGTGGGGCGGTGGGCAACATTGATCGTAAATAGGAACCCCCATTTTTTATTTCAGATTCGGATTCTACGGACAAAAATACATAAGATTTGTCTTAAACGTTTTTTCTGATTTGTGATAGGTGGAGCTGTAATCGCAAAAATTTAATTTCTGACGAGTTGGAGTGGTATAATTGGAGTGGTTTTGAATGTGGCCTCAGGGCACACCCGTCAATTTGTTGGTAGCGTCTCTCCATGGTCCGTGCCTACAGTACTTCAGACGCGACCGGATATTTATTAAACATTTACCTTTCTGAACTAACATTCCTCCTTGTTGCAACTTGGATTATGTAAATGTGCAAGAAAAAATTGCAATGATTTTCATTTACAGCGGAGCTGGGAGAAATTTCGACGCTGCTATGTATGCTCAACGTTTTCCTAACAGAGTACGATCGCGTTCTTCTTTCGTTAGAATTGTTCAACAATTCTCTACTGACGGAAGTATACAACCGAAGAAAAGAACACGTAGAGTTTCTGCTACTGGAGAAAGTAATCAAATATCAGTACTGGCTGCAGTAGCTCATAATCCACATGCGAGTGTTCGAGAAATATCTCAACAATCAGGGATTCCTCGTATGAGTGTTTGGAGGATCCTGAAGAGGACGAGGATCCGGATAAATTTCATCCGTATCATGTATCTTTGCATCAGGAATTAACTGACAATGACTTTCAAAACCGACTACAGTTTTGTCAATGGGCAGTTCAGAGAACACAAACGAATCCGAACTTTTTTACTCAAGTACTATTCTCTGATGAACAAACATTTACAAACCACGGTGAAGTGAACCGCCGTAACATGCATTTTTGGAGTTTAGAAAGCCCTGGATTCGTCAAGTAAATCATCAGTGACCTTGGTCGGTTAACGTTTGGTGTGGAATAATTGGCGATAAATTTATCGGACCATACTTTATTGACAGTAATCTAAATGGTGAGAAGTACCGAAACCTTCTTGATAAAGAAGTACCGAGAATGTTCGAAGACGTAAGTTTGGAAATGCGACAAAACATATGGTTTCAACATGAGGTTGCCCAGCACATTACTCTTTAGTAGCACGTGAGGTATTGGATCGGGATTTCAATAATCGTTGGATCGGTAGAGAAGGACCAGTGCACCGGCCACCCAGATCACCAGATTTCTTTTTGTGGGGTTATCTAAAAGATGTCGTTTATAAAGAAACACCTACAACTCGTGAAAACATGATGCAACGAATAAGGGCCACGATTACACCAGATATGCTTATGCGACGTGTTCGTTCATTTGTAGGACGAATCAATAAATGTATGAAGATTCAGGGCCATCATTTTGAGCACTTACTTTAAATAAACGCTGAGGTATTTGTAGAATCATCTAAAACCAACCGATAGTGAGAGGCAAGGGGACTCACTGAAAACAAGCACTCCAATAGTGAGAGGCAAGGGGACTCACTGGAAACAAGCACCCCGAAGGGAACAGGAAACTACTACGTCCACGTCGTTGTTCCTGGGTTACGCTAAAAGTAGTTTATTGACTTCCGTAGAATTTGGACATGTAGTAGAATATGTAGTAGAAAATACTGATTTTTATTAACCACCCAGAAATAATCGACCACGCTCAAAACCACTCAAATTACTCTCGGAAATCATTTTTTTGCGATTAGGCCGAGGAGATCCAATTCTCTGTAAAACAACCTTGCATCATAATCAAGATTGACTGTTTTCAGGCATTTTACAGAATTAGAAACCATTCTCAATCTCAACGTACAACACGATTAAACGACGCGATCTGGACGCAAAGATCGGAACACAGAGCTCGCACAGTTTGTCTACGGATCGGAAAGATGATGCCGACCATACCAATTGCACACTACTGCACTGAATCCTTGTGAAAGGGGAGATCAGTTAATCAGAACTCCGGCAGTTAGTACTGGCCTGGACGTAAGTCAAGCAAAAGGAATATTGTAAGTTTAAAAATCGATCAATAGATAGCGCCGGGCAACGAGGTTGCTACCTCCCCTGTCAGGCTGCTGGGTGGCAGCATACGACGCCATTTGCCGAACCTACGTTGTCATATGAGCATTCATTGGTGGCCTTTTTAATGTCAGTATGTTCCGTAACAACACCGCGTTTTGGACACAGAGACGAGTGTCCGCTGCCAATGAAAACCGTTCTATGGAACAAGCGGGAGTATGGAAGGTAAAGATGCGTTCGATTCGGAAACAACCCTACAGACCCACAGAGATTATTTTAAACAGTGCTGTAGTAGCGCCTCTCTGCCGCAGCCGCCACTGACCCTGTCAAGTGAATCTTTCGGAAAGGCACGCTACTACGTGAGGTTTAAAGATGATCTTAGTAAGTGTAGTCGAGTTTTATTTTTATGCAGAAAAGTGAAAGTTTGCACTGTTTTAGAGCACTTCTTGAATGAAGGGAAGACGAATGAACAAGCATCTGAAGTATGATGGAAGAAACGAATTTGACAAGAAAATTTCTCAACTGCTAGCTATCACCATGGGTAGCCCGCATAACCACATAACCGCATAACCGCGCCGTACACACCACAGTAAAATGTTTGCGGAGGGTGAATATAAAGCATCGTCGAGTACGCACGTTCGGCGTTGAAACCAAGCAAATTGTTAAAGGGACCGTCGATAGAAGTATGCAATACTGCCACATACCTCCTGAATCGAACTGGAAAGTCCTGTGAAAACAAGTCTCCCTACGAATTGCGGCATGCTCAGACAGGAGGAATATTTAATGATCTAAAGATTTTTGGAACGGAATGTTACGTGCACATCAACATTTGCTCGAAGATTGACAAAGCTGTTCATGGGCATTTAGTTAGGTTCGTGATCGACAGAGATGGATTCAGGGTGAGGATTCCGACTCAAATGAAGATTTTCTGAACCACGATGTGAAATGCTAGCTTGAAGTTGTCTGCAATGTGTCCATCGACCTCGAAAAGTGTGAAATTTCATGTGAAGAACAAACATCATCCGATTTACTGAAGCTAAAAGAAGTCAGTGGCAACGAAAGGGAAGAAAAATGGAGCGAAGCTGTAGAATTTGCTTCAGTGTTTAGTCTCAGAGGAAATAATTTTTCAGTTGAAAAAGTCGAAGGAAACTGGAACTACAAGAAAAATTAAATGTGAATCGAAGTGATCATTATGGAAGATCAACAGAGATTTGGTGTACATGGCTAGATTGTCGATCACGGGAAACAAAAACCCCAATTCTTACCTTGAAGTTCTGCAAACAAAGAAGAGTGTTGGGCGCTTAACGAGGTGTTGGATTCTTTAGAAGAAAATAATACCTGGGCATTGGTCGAACGTCCGAAAGATGTACAAGACTTATAGAATCGCTGGGACTTATCCGAAAAACCTTTGGATGCAGGAAAAATCCACTTCATTGCTCAGTTGTTTGCAAAAGGTTTCGTACAAAGACAGGGAATTGATTATAGACATTCAACTTTGTTGCACGATATGAAACCATTCGAATGAAACTCGCTCAGTTTGATGTCAACACCACTTTCCTATGCAGCTCTTTCGAAGAAGACTTTTATATGCAACAGCCGGAAGGTTCATACCTCCGGAGCGCGAGAGCACAATTTTGCTACATTTTTATATTTTTTATTTTGGCTAATTGGTACTGATCATATTACTAATAAAAAATTATTTATCTTGTAAGAAGCTTCAACGTGCATAAATAATTATTGTTTCATTAATTATCGAATTATTTTTAGTTCATTTAGTCCCTTCCTTAATTTACATGATTTTTAAAGCTCTGGTGGGCGAATGATATAGTTAAGATGCTGTACATCGTATTGTTCTGTTTTTTTTTTCGTTACGGAGTAGAAAGAAAGTTATGTGGTGGTGCTGCGTGAAATAATGGCGAATTTTCAACAGAAAATCTCTTATTACAGAGACATGTTGTTGGTTGAGGATCTTTTCCATGCAAGTAAATCCACTAACATGGGACAGCCGGCTTTGCTTCCCCTCCGAAGGAAGGCGTACGAAGAGACACGACTTCGATCGGGTTTGAACTCGAGAACTTGGGTATAACAGTCCGGTACGCTAACCGTTACACCATTGCCGCCGCAAATCGGGGTTGTTAGATTTCTTTGAACTCGGTTTAGAAGCTGCGCTTATTCATATTGGAAATAAGAAACCAGCAAATCCTCATGCTTATGCAAGCCCATATTAGAGACGAATGGCATCATGCAACCTTTCTTATCAGAGGTATAATATCAACAGCATTTGCGGAATATATGAGACAATTTGAAAGTTATCACAGTTTTATTAGGTATCCGACAAGGATATACTTAAATTTTGTTTTCTATTGGAGTGGGAAATCAGAGCTCGCAACAAATAATTTTGTGAAGAAGCAATGGTCTCAACGACATCTGATGCCTGGTAAAATGTAATTTCGCAACCACTTGTAAATACTGCTCACGTGTCTTCTACTCTCGCACTTCAAATTCAGATACATGAACATTTTTTGTGAAGGGAATGGATAAAGCTGGGTCAGGTTTCTTGTATTCCAAGAACAAATTTTCTAGAAGCAGTAAGCTGAAAAATGGAGTGTGTATTTGTAGGACCAGAAATAAAGAGGCAGGGATCATGACACTAAGGCAATTTTGAATGTTGTTCAAAATGTCGTATTGAATTCCTTGATAACTAAATTGCTACTACAAAAAGTACTATGAACTAGGGTCCGAACTCATTCACAATTATAAAGCTCTGGGATGTTATATGTCCCTTCAAATACATATTCTGGATTCACACTTAAACTTCTTTTCTAAAAATCTCGGCGGTGCGAACGCATTGATCGTTTCCACAGAGACATTACAACAATAGAAAAAGTTGTCAAAGAATATGGAATCGAAATATTCTAGCAGACTATTGTTGGACACTAAAAAGAGATGTACAGTAAACCGTCATCCAAAACTACATTTTGATAGGAATTATTATAAATAAGTAAATACAATCAATTACTTTATAACACTATCTACTTTTTAATTGCCTATTACAAAGAAACGTTGCCAGTTACAAATATATACTCTGCAAATTTGAAATCAAATCACCATTTACCAAAAGAAACAGCCATTTAATAGATAGACAAAAAAATACGTTTTGTCGACCCGTCTACCAGTTAAGGGTTAAGAATAGTCTGCACGATACTATCATTTATTTGGGAATCTTAATCTCAGGGACAAGTTCATACTGGTTTCGCCGATTGCCAGTTTAAATTTCGCGCTCGGAAGTGACTTCGACCAAATTTTCTCGAAGGCAATTGTTTTCGTAAACACTGGACATGCTACATATATACACAACCACAATTTTCCCACTTACGCTTGTCCCGTTGTTTGGTCACATGCTACAATTATAAATTCAATCATTAGAGTAGGAGTGTCAGGACAAATTAAAATTGTTGCAAAATTTAATTTAGGCTGTCAAAATTCTCTGATTTCAATTGATCCAATACAATGTGCTGTGTGTTTACCAATGAATAGATACTACCTCCTTAGCAGGATTGTAGCTTCATATCAATACCAATTTTGAAAAGATTTCAAGGATATGGTATATTTTGTTCTAAACATGAAGTCATAATGTTCATACTGAAAAAGTATTTCTCTCAAGAATAAATATTTGGGAACTAATTTTAAATCTAATCAAATCAATTGGAAATTCTTTTGGTGGCCTTGGTTCTAGATAGTGCTATGCCACGAATTCATTCAGAAAAATAAGAAAGAATTTTCAATCCTACAGTTATATTCAGTTTAGTGTAGAATATTTTCCTCTTGAGAAAAAACAAATAAGTTTTATTTAATATCATAATTCTAAAACTGTGTTATTTCACTCAAGCAGTTTGATTTACCTCGATTTTCTTTAATACAAAAATAAAAAGTAGTCAAGGCACAACCTTTAAAATATAGCAGTGTACATAGGATGCAAGCTTGTGATGTCTTTCTAGACAAAATCATTTAAAAAGAAATTCGGTATTCTCACATTACTGTTTAAATGTCATGCTACATGAATGGCCTTGTATTTTTTTCTTGATCGATAGAGAAGAAAATATAATAAATAAAATAAAAAGTGAAATCACATTTACCAATAAAAACATATGGTAAAAAAAAAAAGGGGGGGGGGGGATCCAATAAGTTCATGAATGAGTGAATGAAAGCAAAAGAAAGTTATGAGGTTCATCCAGATAGTAAATTTCCCTAGGTCATCAACAACAAAGAAAACAATTTCATGGAAAAACTTTAAAGGAGCAGATACAGTACAAGTTATTATATTGTTTCACACAGAATTGACATTTGTCATATGTGGGTCTGTGTCAACTGCAACTCTGCATCACTATGATATGTGTAAATGAAGGCTAGAAAGGATGGAAATCATTGGAGATATAATCCGGTCTGTACAGTGGATGGTCATACAGACACACATGGCTTGGCTGAAATCAGTTCTTCTGCAGTAGCTCCACTGGAAGGTGTTTGAGTGTCTGGCCAATAGGATCTCACCCCCAGCGATTTCCATCTTTGCTTACATCTCAAGAAATTCCTATCCGGTCAGCGTTATGCATGGGACAGTGATGCAAAGTTGTGGCTGTTTAACATTTCTCCCATTTCTAACAGGTGACAGACTGCTATGACAGGGGTAAAAATATTTATCCCATGATATGACAAAGTCTCAATTCTGGCAGTGATTATGTGTAAAATTAGAGCAACATGTGCAATAAAAATGTTTTTTCGAGAACTTTTCTGTCGACAACCTAGGGAAAATTATTTTCTTGTTGCGCCTTGTATGTTCTGTCTAGAAAGCAACCAGAAATGAATCATAACAAAATATCTACAAATTGCCTCAAACACTTCCAACTCTAAATTACTAAATTAAATTTCTGACTAGCCTCTACAACATTCATCATCAAATATATCATCCAATTTATGGAATGAATCTATAATGGGAGGATATGACAGGGAAATCTACAGTATTATAAGGAAATAAATAAAAATGATTGTATAGGCAGAAAATAATTCTTCATAACAATGTTTTCCAAACCACAACTAATAATGTAAAATAGAAAAAAAAATCTTTGGTGCATGTCAACTTATGAAGTAAGTACCATCATGAAATGTAATTCATACTCAATAAAAATTTCAGTACTCTGACAGTAAATTATTAAACCAAATACTATCTTTTACAATTCACTGTAAAAACAAAAATGGCAACATTTGCAATTAATATTCTTGAGCAGGGTTGTCCAACTGGCAGCCTACGGGCTGCATGCTGCGATGCCATTTTGTGGCCCTCGAAAGGTTAATAGTTAAAAGTGAAAGTCCCTTGCATCCACATTGGGTGAGAACATAGCACGCATAGCACATAGGTCTTTTGGGGTCAACACCCTCTTAATAAAAAACGTAGAGGAAGTTTAGATTTTTCTAGTAAATGCAGAAATTCAAAAATCATCCCAATGTATTTCACTGCTTAATGCATGGTATGGCCAGATATGCATGGTCCCAATCCCCCCCCCCCCCCCCCCCCCACACATTTAAAACCTTCAAAGCAAATTGCTGATATCAACAGTATAAAGAAAATCAGGTGTGGATCACCTGAGTAATATTAATAAGGCCTGCAACCATATTAGATTTTAGTTGTGGCCCTTGAGGCCTTGCAAGTTGGACACCCCTTTTCTTGAGTGTCATAACTGAATGTAAAGCAATGTACATCAATATGCAATGTACATCAATATTGTTTTAAATCAAACTCATTCCTTAGGTAACAAGCACATTGTGCAATTTATTCATATCAGTAGTGTTTCTCAGTCTCCAAACGATAAACTACAATTTTACATTAACTAACAATCAATTACACTGATACTGTCATCACATTCGACTCTGTGATTATAAATACTGTAAGAATGTCTGTGATATAAACAAGCCAGCTGAATTGTCAAGGAGCTAAATACACAAAATCATACACTCATTTTTTACAAACAGAAGGGGAAGAAAAAAAATATTTAAATAGCACTGTCAGCTGTCATTCACAATTATTGACAGCCTTTCATAATTTACACCTTTCTCTTCACTTCAACACATCACACATTATAATACATAGTACTTACAATATACATCTCACAATAAAGATGCTCTACTGTCCCCTCCCATAAAATGTATAAAATTTTGTTGGAACTAATGCACCACCACATTCGAAAACAAAGTACTAACTTAAAATCCATAGTCTTAACAACATATAAAAATTTCACGTACACAGGTAAGTTCCTTTTTTAAACAATAATAGCTATTTTCGAAGCACTTCTCACAAACAATGCCCATTTCAAGTGCCATTTCAGCAAAAGCAAAGCTTTCTGGTCATCTGTGTCAATGTCTGAGACAAAATAATAATGCAATTGTTTAACACAATCATTCACCCATCAAGCTCTCCATAAAGTACAGCTAATAACATTGTAATTAAATATTTCTGATAATGTAACTAAAATTCAGTTAACCAAGCTCTTCCAAAGGCAAGATCAGTTCACTGAATTAAAAAAATAAGTTTATGAACACCTGAACAAAAGCATCACAAAAATTGATAATACTTCTCGAAATGCATTGTGGTCTTGCAATTGCCATATTTTCCAACAATGGAAAAACACTCACAGTACCCGGCAATGGCTGCAACCAACACCAGTTATCACAAATGTCCACAGACACACGCACACACTCTTTTTCATTTACAACTATACATTATTTTCCTGGACACGGGGCACGTATTCAGGATGTTGTATTTTGAACAGATACGCCAAAACCAAATTCAAAATATATACAATTTTAATTCCAGGATAGGAATGCATTATTCTTTAATCTGTAAGCCAAGATAAATAAAAATAAATATTTATGTAATTTGTAATTTCCCTGATACTCTAGAACTGAACTTTCAATTTGTCAAATGATATTCAGATCATTGCAGTAAGTGCCTATATTTCAAGTGTTCTGCTTTTCCTGATGCAAAACAATGTGAATCAGAATGGTTTCTTTGGTGTCTACATTCTCACGTCACTATAAGATTGCTGAATTATCGACGAGTGGTGAGAGTGGGCTAATACCATCATGTTTCTTGCTACGTTCCACTTCGTAATGTACTTCCATGGAGAGACCTGTAAACATAAAAAAAAGTTCACCTTTTATTAAACTCAATAAATACACTATTTTAAACTTTTAATCACAACTATTTAAGTTCTTCTATTTAAACTTAACTTCCAATTTTGAATAATCATATTTTCCAAAAGCAAGAAATGGGTGATCATGAACAAGAAACACAGACATTTTTTGGCAACATCAGGATGAATCACACATTTTAGATGGTGCAGGGAACTAATCAGACAACTCTTAATAACCTTTTTTATGTGGCAAGACTAGAAGAGCTTTCTTTTTAAGTGGAAACAACAACAAAAAGGAAAACCCAAATGTCGTTTTAAGAACTGCTACAAATATGCAAACACATAAGAGAAAAAAAAGGAACTATGAAGTACCCAAAATTATTATTGTTAGCATTATTGAGACTTACAGGAAGATTTTCAATACTTGCAATTTTGAAGATAAGAGAAACCACACATCAAGATTTTACCCAAAAACTTTTTCAATCATAATGAAAATTTTGAAACCTTTGCAATGATTCACAGTTATTATCAACTATTACCTTTGTGCCACAAAAGAAAGCTACTACAGCTTTAGAGCGTATAAAAAACTTCAACTAAGCATTGGTAGTGATGAGTTAATACTCTATAAGCATGATCATGTCATCCCAAATAAGATGCCAATGGCATCACCGGTAGTCCTGCATCACCATCATTTCATAGCCACAAGATGTCAAGACATCATAAATTTTGCTCACTGGGAAAAGCATTCTGATATGAGAGAGATTTGTCAAATGCCAATGGTGTTATTCTGCAGAGATGTGGGTCATTTACAATTAACAAGTAATAAGAGATATTAATAAAAAGTTTATAAATGTTGCTGTGGAGAAATTAACAAAAATAACATGAAAAAAATAAAAACAAACTAGTACTCAGAAAAGGAGAAAAAGAAACTATCTAGGATTATAAAGAATAGAAGGATAAAATTGGTGTTGGGCATATTTTTTTGAAATTGCTATAATAAATATTAATAGAAAGCAAATTTGGTAGGCAAAAAGGAAATGGAAGATCAAACTACAGTTGAACTTTCTTTTTCCACATTCATTTCATAAGGAAACTAGTGGCACTACAACAGCACGTACATTCTAACAATGTAACTTTAACATTATTTTTTACTTCAACAGACATTTACATCATTTTTGAAAAATTAAGAGGTTCAATCAAAATAACTATGTCATGTTATTCAGTGCATTTAGGCAAAATTTTGATTTTCAAAATTGCCTTTATTTATGTGGTCGTTGATTTACATTTACTGCATTTCTTCAAAACTACTGGATTGGGAGAAATAAAAGAATAAGCAGTAGTTCTAAAAAATCTACCATTTATAATACACATGTTCTCCAGTAGTCTAGTAAAAATGGAGTTAGCAAGTTATGTTTGGGTCAAAGTAGTTTTTGTTAAAATTATTGCTTTAATGGGATCTGGCAACTGTCAGTTGTGGAACCACTGTTTATCAGTACATTGTATTACTTTGTGGGACAACTCGCAGATTTCTTTTACAAAAATGTTGAACATTCATCCCTATAATTCGTCTGCCCTGGCTGACGAGATCGTGCCATTAGTGGCACAATGCAATTCAGTTCTGTCTTCTAGAGATACAGGGGGGAAGACCAAGTGCAGTGTGCAATAGAAAGCTATGATAATTTGCAGCCCAATTCCATTCCATTCCATCAACATACAAACTTTTCTTATTATAGCATTCATATTAGGAAAAAGTGTTAATATCTTTGGCTTTACTTGGAGCTTTGACTTGCAATTCTTTGGATGGTCTTTTATTACACGCTATTTATTGAATGAATAAATAAATGAATGAATGAATGAAATTCCATGTATTCATGGCAGTAGCTCTGCTTTTCTAGCAGATATGGACAAATGTATCAGCACTCAAGTTTCTATATACTTTACATTAGTACATTCCTTTTTGTCCAAATAAACATCATTCTTTGATAGCATATTATCTGACATCTACAAATCTACAGAAATAAAAATGAAACGGAATGAAATTGGACTTAACTCCTCTTAAAGCTTAAGACTACAGTGATTTCAACGAGACATGGGACGACGAGACATGAGACATGGGTGGATAATGTTTCTCTCATGATCAACCATTGACAAGGGGTGATTCTTAGGACTAATCGTTTTTGGGCTTTATCTTCTCTAAATGGTGCTCAGGTTTGGACTTAATTAAGGAAAAAATACCTGTAAATTGTGGTACACTTCCAACATGGAACTCAAGAAAGTATATTTTATGAATAGTCAAATCAGAAGAGAGAGTACTCCAGTTTTAAGTATTTTCAGGCTACCACCAAACGATCAAATGTTAATATTGTAATAAATAAAGGGGTTAAACTTGATCATGTAGAAATACTGATCACAAGAAACAAAATAATTATAAACATTTTTTACTCAGGAAAGTCTGGATCTAACACCCATCACTTTTGAATTGTAAGGTACATTTTCATTTGATTTCCTAATCACAACAAAACTGTCAGATAGAGCTAGTACATAATAAAAAAATTGGTAATTAAATATACAGCCTGGTAAAAAAAACCCAACAACAACCACAAGCACAAAAATTCCCCAGCAAGAAAATTGACTTACTATTTGAATAAGAATGGAATTTATTAAAAAATTTGCATGAAAAAACTCCTCTGCCAAACACAATTAACAAAGTTTTTGTAAAGAAATCAGTAATAAAGGAGGTTAAAACAAAACAGACTGCACTATGTTTGGCTTTTAGCTGACATTGAAGTGCATTTTGTTTAAAGAATTCATTCCCAATTATTGTAGTACTGTTTGATAATCGAGCTGATACACAGAAACTTGGAGGTAATGTATGGTTCGATTAAATCTTGATACGTTTCTCAATAATATAACTGTTTAAATAGATCGCTACAAGGAGGTAAATTTACAACTTATAGAACCTTGGTATTACAGAAAAGGTTTTGATTTGAAATTTAAAACAATTTTTTGAGGGCCAAACATCACTAAATTCACATTACATTTGTGGTGTATTTGGTAACCTGGACAATTCAAAATTTTTATCATTGTCTTTGAAGAGACTAAACAGTGACATTTTTTCCCAGTTGAGCAGTTATTTTTTTCAAGAAATTATTTTAGACTTTTTAATCAGTTTTACAATATTTTCTTCTGCCTTACAATGCTTTCTTCTTTCAGAAACTCTTTTTGAGTGGCCAATTTAGTATTGACATCTATCGGTACATAATGTTTTTCACTTTCACTTTCCATACTCCAACCAATCTCTGAATAAGGTATCCTTTGTCCATAACACCGAGAAATGGTCTTCTTTCTTCAATACTGGTCTCTTCACTCTACTTTCCCATTCAAGACTCCATGCTATTTCTTAACAAAATTATCACTGGGAACACAGCAGTCAATATATTAACAAATCTCATCTTACTCAGCAGTCCGAGTCTTTTGCATGTATATTTCCATGTTCTATTATTTATTTTATTGGATTTCCCTAGCCGTCAGGGTCCCGCTGTACAAGGGCTTCTTAAGCAAGAAACAGAAATTAACAGATTTTGCTTGTGTAGTGAATTCAGAATTGGGCCCAGTCAACAGTTCTATCTTTTTTTCCTTTCTCGTCCTCTTTCTTCTTTGTTTTCTCATTTATCTTACTTCCCCCATCTGTTTATTTTCATCTTCCTCCTCTTCTTCACCTATATCATCATCACCACCACCACCACCACCACCACCACCATCGTTACCATAATCCTTTTTCTCCTCCCGGAGCCCCAGCCGATTAAAGATCAGGATTGCATGAGGCACTGCAACGTGGTGAGTGTGACGTCTTAATGTCAAGCGGGTTGCATTCAGGATGACGATTTTTAAGGCGCTCAGCCAATCTGTTATTTAGACTTGCATTATCAACACTTTGATGAGTTATTTTATAACAGTAATGAGTCATTAAATAAAATTATATTCATGCAAATTGTATCTCCAATACCTCTATGTATAATACTTTTGTGCATTATTGTATATACTACTTTTACATGCACTTCCAATGATAAAATGATTCATGTGAGGGTTTAAGGGGATATATACAGGTATCGGGGTCAACAAAATTATTTTTTAAAAAGCAATACCAATAAAATCTGTGTATCATTATCTTTATGTTCATGTTGGTTTCATAACGATACGTTGATTGGTTATGGAGTTATGAAGGAAAGTATCCAACATTGTGTGGGCGTCATCCACCTTTAGTAAGACAGGCCCCTACTCCCTCCATGTTGTCCTGTTGTTCTTTTCTTCTTTAAATCTTGTAATCTTTTTGTGAGTCATAATTTACTTGTATTACTAGTGTGTTGTATATTTAAACTAGAAATTTTTCATACCTTCTACTTTTGCTTTGTTATTCTTTTATATTTCTTTTCTTATTATTTTGATAGTCATTACGACACTTTTATCATGGAAATGCAATAAGAGCAAACAGCTCCTCTGTTGAAGACAACAGAGAGATGAGACACCAGTGCATTATCTTTGCCCTAAAGAACAAGATACCTGGTACCCATATCAAAAAGCAGTATACAGACACAAAAACAACACACCAGTGGCAGTCATGGAAACTACAAAACTAGTTTTCCAAGTTCTAAGTGATCCAAAAACTCTTAAAAAGAAATTGGTGGTATGACACAAAATGTACATTCAAATGCAAATTCCATTCCAAAATTTGGAAAGTGTGTCTTTTTCTTAAAAAAGAATTTCAGAAATTTCGATAAAGATGGTGTTATTACATTTAACAATGGTATGGGTGGAAGAAAAAGTGAAGAAAAGGCTGAAGCGCCAAGAGGACATTATTACATGATTAAATGCTTTAAGAATGAAGATGCCCAAAGAGTACTTGCAAGAGAAAAAAGAAAAATTGAAAACAAAAGAGGCAAGAAGCTCAAATAGGATATTACAGCATAGAAAAAGGAAGGAGGGCTTATCCTCCAGGCCAGTTTTAAACAACATACTTTATTGTAATGTACTGTAATATAAATTTCAAACTTTAACACAGATTTTCTCAAAATGTCTATATCTTCGAATTTTCAGCAAGCGTTCTATATATGGACATGAACAACATCTACTACAATGATATCTTTACAAAGAAAATAGTAGAAGTTAAGACTTTTTAATTATTTTAAAAAGTGTAAATAAAGTAAATACAAAAAGAATAATATTTTTAAAATGTTTACATAAGAACTAGGTTTATGATTGTAGTAAATGTTGAAACCTGGTCTTTTATCTACATTTCCAAATAAAAATTAAATTTAATGTTGATTACAACTTGAGTTACAGGGGAAACAGTGGATAGAAGAATCATCGTAGAGAGCATTTTACATTGCTAATTAGTATAGTTTAAATCATAATTTTTATCAAACAGATATTTTTCTTATTCCCTTAATGTTTATTAAATCATTGTGAAAAATTTACGGTAAAAGCTTGCACAGTTTAGCAATGAAAATAATTATAAGAACCACCAAATTTACCACTTGATAACTGTATGTACTCCCTTAACACGATACCCCTTACCATTTTGTTACCTGTTAAACTTCTGCCAATCAAAATTGTGTGTGTCTTTTTGTTACTTTCATTAGTATGAATACCACATTTGCATTATTTTGTAAATTAATTCAACCACTTATGCTCTTATAAAATTCTCGTTTATATAGTGCAGATAAAGAATTGTAATTGTGTGAAAATAATTTCCCAACATTTTGAGAGAAATACACATATAGGGAGCTTCCTATGCTCAAAAAGTGTTGTTGCTGTTTTCTTTTTGCAATATGACTGTGTCTATTTGTTCGTTCATCTATGAAAACTAGCTGACTGTCACAGGAGTTTTTTCAAAACATATATAACGTCAATATACAACATACATATGTCTCAACTGAAGTCATGCTACTTTCAGTGGCATAGTTTGATTTTGAAGTGGCATAGTTTGATTTTGAAGAATACTTGTAAAATTATTGCATTTCAAATTTATTCTTCAAACTTTTTCATGAATTAAAATAGGCAAAACAACTGAAAAAGTTCCATTTTTATTAAAACTTTTGAAAATTCAAAATTTAAATATTTGAAACTTTTCTTTGTGAGAGACTGAAGGTGTCTAATAATTGATATCATTAAAGAGCTTTCATACCATATAGCAGCCTTCTTCAGTATCGTGCAGCTGAAGGCAGAGAGAGAATAACATTCAAAAATTATCTACGTTTTGACATCTTCAATCACTCAAGAGAAGATCTAAATGTCGTGATTGAGCTATTTCACATTCCTCTCAAAGGCTTCATCATTGAGTTTCTGGTACTGTTCTGAGCAGAGTGAAAGTAAAATTTCTAGATTTGTAAGATTGGAAAAGTAAGATTTCAATTTTGGCAATCTACCGTCTTAACTTTTTTATTAATCTCTATACAGACAGATATAGGATTATAAAATTCTTCTATGCCAATTGTTCAGTTGTCGTACTCCCCCCCAAATTCTGAATTCAGCACACTCGGAAATGTGAAATGAAGGATATTTTAAATCTCATACAGTCAGCATGTAAATACAATTTATGTCCCATTGATTGGGTATCTTTCAATGATTGCAGAAACTAGTAGAGACCCCTGGAATCTGCTTGGCAGCTGCAAAGATGATGAACTGTTGGTAAAGGGGAACCAGTTGGCGGTGAATGACAAATGACATAAGCCTCTCAACATAATTCTACCCTAAAGTGATATCTACATATAAAGACCATATTAGCAAGAAAATGTATCAAGTAAGTACATGGAAGAATTTTAGGTTTTCAAAAGAAAAGGAATAATCACTATGAGTCCATTTTCTTACTCTCAACCATTGAATTATCCCTAGCAATTTTCAAAATACTACCAAAAATGTTAAATTCAAGTCAACATAATCATTCACTTTACTTTTGAATTTTTTGGAAAACACTGATCTTTAATTTCCATCTTCCAATATGTGCAAACAAATCCATAAATTCTGTTCTGCATTCCAGTATTACCAAGAGAGACATGAGAAATTAACATAGAATTATAATTAGGAAAATAAAGATACCTGACTGACGGCGTGAACTGGTACGAAGGTTTGACCCCACTGGTGTACCATCAGGAATGAAAACTGCTACCAGCAAAGCACATATTACCAGGAAAGACCCAAACACAAATGGCGGTCCTGGAACAAGCTATAATACAAAACAAAATTTTAACACCTAGCATCATACCGTACATACAAACTGAAAACAATTGCTAATTAAAAAAGGAGTGTTTACATCAGAACACTTTTTCCCATTTTAACTCATTATTATTCATATCATGAAACAATCAGTAACACCTGGAGAGAGAGAGAGAGAGAGAGAGAGAGAGAGAGAGAGAGAGAGAGAAAAAGAGAGAGAGGGAGAAAAAGAGAGAGAGGGAGAAAAAAGAGAGAGAGGGAGAAAAAAGAGAGAGAGGGAGAAAAAAGAGAGAGGGAGAAAAAAGAGAGAGGGAGAAAAAGAGAAAGGGAGAAAAAGAGAGAGGGAGAAAAAGAGAGAGGGAGAAAAAGAGAGAGGGAGAAAAAGAGAGAGAGAGAAAAGCTTCGAATTGGAACTTTTTTTAAGATGGTTTAAAGAAAATGACTTTGTAAAGGTGTTAGGTCGCAGAGGTACTGCGGCTTGTAGAACTGACACCAACAAATACAGAATTTCTTCATACAAGAGGTGCAAGACAGCAGACGTATTTCGTAACACACAAGTTGCACAAAGTTTCACAAGTGCAAACATTATAAATCTTAAAACAGTTTCATGTTTTACTCGTACGTCATCTCATAATTTCGCGGTCACATAAATACAGAATTATTTTGAGACGGGTCTCTCTGAAATGTTGAAGTTATTAGTAATCACAGTTCTTTTGCATTAAGTTGCGTATTTTTATTTTATTTTATTTTGTTGACAACCCAAACTAAATTACAGAAACATTTTAGAAGATATACTAATTGAAATGACAAAAACATTTTTTTTCACAATAAATATGATAAAATTCATAATGAATGATAATATACTATTCTTGCCTGCCAGAAAAAATAAAAATTTCACACATTTGTGAGAATTCTATACTATAATCTGTAGTACAATTCTCCCAAATCATTTGGCAGAGAGATATCGCAAATACCGCCTAACATGTGAAGTCAGTTTTGGGGGCCATTTTAAATTAAAATTCTGACTACGTAACAGTATAAAGGCTCCCAAAGACCGGCGCGGAAGATCCGCAGCCTACGCGGAAGTTGGCGTCACGTGTTTCGTTATGAACACGTTCAGAGCTGCGCGGTAGCGAGCGTCGCGGCGGATGGGCAGCGTTTAATCCGCGGCGGATTTTGTAACGCAGTCTGATGCGCTTTTCCGCTGCCACTTGAGTTTCGTTAAAGTCCGCCCGCTTTCAGGAGCATTCGCTCCCCTAAAGGCCGAACTCCCTTACGTGATAACTTCGCGCAGAACTCTGACTCGACGAAAAATGCAAAAAGTGACGTATAAAATTGGGTAATTTTCTTTAGTCATACCAAAATTAATTTTGTACTAAACAGCATTGTTCTAAAGTGAAAAAGGAAAAAATGACATTCCATTAAAATCTGCCCCCAACCGATGACCTTCAACTGCCAATATTTTCCGGATACAGCAGGGATTTCCAATATTTTTCTTGCATAGTTCTCCTTTAAAATAATTGTTTGCTTCATCGATCCCCTTACATTTTTACACACCTTTACACTACACACCTTTACTTCCCCTTAAATCTTTTGGGACACATCTCCAAATGTGCGTGTAATTTAAGTAAAACATAAAATGTAAAAAGAAAACAACAAAGAAAATCATAAATTTGAAATCCTGCTGTATATCAGATGTTCTGTTACAATCAAAGAGCTGCCCTATTTTTATTCCAATGCTACTCAGCATTAACTAGTGTTGCTTCTATAGCATACATTCTTGCATTAGTAAAGTTATGTATGTTATAATAGAAAATCTGTTCACATAGGCACGTATTAGCCATCGCTTGTAAAACTCATTGCCAATCGTAGCGCATGAGATTCGAAAACATTCTTTGAAAGCTAATATATCACAAAATCGTCAATTCAAAATTGAGGGGTTGGGTGGAAGAAGGGTGTAACTCGAATTAAGGCGTTAATTCGTAAAACGTTTCAAAACTTTCTTTAGGTGACTTTCTACCATCCCTCCAGATGGTACTGCGCTATTCCCAACAGATGTTTAGATTTATTTAGTTAAAAAACAAAAACTGTATGTGACGTATGAGGGAGAAGATCTGCGCACGTTTAGGTTTTGGACTGATTTAGGGTTATAATTTTGCACAATTCTCGCATTTGAAACGGTAGACTTCCTTCAAATTGCGCATGTTGATTCTTCGAGATGCTAGGTACCAAAAGAAAAGTTTTTAAAAACATGTTCAACAGCTAATTTTCTCACAATTTTAAAATTTCAGGTCAGATCTCTCAGGTCACCATAAGAGCCCATGTTAAAACAGCAAACTTTACGGTCCCGTTGCGCAAAAACTGGACGGTGAAATCGATTCAAACTCTATCAGAACATAGAAGAACCTCTCATCTTTCGATTAATACAATAAAAAAGGCATGTTAAACATAACACATATCTCGCTCTAACCACCTTAAGGTAGGTTTCCAGCTTGTACAGGCTCCAGTTTAGAAAGCTTTTACTGTCATATATACAGAGTATTCCATTTAAAACTAGTTTTGGAAATACCTAAAAAAACTCGCATTGGATCAAGAAATGTGGGTAATGAGAGTTGTTTGTATCGAAGGACCAATGATATCAAAATCAATCCCTACCTCTAACTCCAGGGGATGGGGAAAATATCGAAGTTAAAGGGTAACCTCCGTTTTTATTGCAAATTCGGATTCTCCGAAAAAAAAATCTGTATTTAACGTTTTTTCCCGTTTGGTGATATGATGGTGCTGTAATCGACAAAAATCAAAATTAAACATAAAAATAAGTTAGTTTTTCTCGACAATTACACATGAAACAAACAAAAAATTGTCACTTTACCATCGTAACTAGCAACATTATTACATAAACCCAAACTTTTGAAAATGGCAGAAAGAATGGACTGCATATATATAGGGCACACCACACTTCTTGTAGATATCTTCCAGTAATATAGTGTACATATTGTCTATTGTAATATGATGTTGGATCAGAGTTTGACAAAGTATTTGGAACAAGTTACTACCCTAGCGTACTTTGTTAGAAACTCTTATGGGAACATGTCTTAGTCTTTATAATAACTTAAAAAGATAAATATTTATTGCAAAATGAGTGATGAATACAGAATTTAAGAAACTAACTTCAATCAATGATGGCCACTTGGCTTACACCATAAGGCTGTGGCCCCGCAGAGCAAACGAAGGTAGGGCAGAGCGCGGCACGGCGTCCAAGGGGAATCTTTTCCTTTAATCGTCTCAAACTAGCTGCAACTTAATTTTATGAATTTCCATTGTTATTGAAAATGCACAAGGTCAGGCAATTCTTGACGGTTTTAAATACATCATTTATGATGTTCAAGGTATATAATTTATTTTAATTTCATATTAGGTTTGTCGATTCAAGAAGTACATTTGATGAGTCTTTCGTGCACGGTTGGCCGTTCTGGAAGAAGTCCCTCTAGTGCACACGATGCGTGCAATTTGCAAGCCCCGTTGTGAATGTGTGTATCTCGAAAGTTAGTTATTGTATAAATGTTGTTCTTGTTGCTGCAGATCATGTCCAAGGAAGTAAGAATTTCTACTGATTTAAGAGAATACGTACACGTTTCAGAACGAACGTCTAAAGAGAAGTTCCGGCTTCCGCGCAAGAGCGCGCTCCGGAACGCTGCCAGCAAAAGCGTAGCTCGCATTTACACGTGGTTTTGTTCTAAGTGGACAGTGACCAGCCGGGAGGTATTTTGAAATTGCGGATAATCGCTGCTGGTGCCGGGATATGGTGAGGGAGTTTCTTTCCATATATAGGGAGTGCCCTAGTCTATGGAAGCTTTAATGTTCTGTGTATACTAATAATTTTTTTAAAAAAAAGAGGGGTACGGGAAGTTTACATGATAGTTCTTTAATTCCTTCAACAGCGGCATGTGGTCATTTTTGTCTGAAACATTTTCCCACAACCGTGCGTTTTTTCTTCGCCATTTCCTCTTGGAATTAGTGCCACAACATTATGCCAAGCCCTGCTATAATTTTCCTTTTACGATAATCGTGAACGGACATTTCTTAATAAGCTTATCGAAAAATAGTAATCTGATTCACTATACACTATATGAACACTACAGGATAACACACAACACGATCAGAACATATATAACTGCACCATCACGCAGTAGGAGCAGCAGCGAGGAGCGTGTGAACGCACGTGAGGACCGTCGGATCTCGGAAATTCAGCGCGCCCTACAACGCTGCTGAGATCTTTACTTGGACGATTTTACTCTAATAGTTCTTGAATGGCGCGCAGAAGCGTGGCAGAAATAAGAACACACACCTGCGCACCACGGTCCTGGCCGCGCGCTCTAGCTCGTGGTCAGGAACGTCCCTCGTCAGACGCGCGGGCCTAAATATACCCCTTGAAAAAACCATATCTTTCATTATTGCAACATATACCAAGGTAGTGCAATTTTCGATTTTTTTTATCACCACCACTAGTAACAGCAATAACAATGAAGATCATGAAATGAACTAATGTAAAAGGTCTCCAAACAATATTACTTGTTAATATCTACTTGGCTACACCTCATACGCCGCATCTTAGGCAAAGGTGCTAACGTTTCGGTCACTATTCGGTGACCTTCCTCAGGGCGAAATGCGCGGAAATGGATTACGCACGAGTTTACATAGAGCGAGGTTCCCTCCACAATCTTGCCCGGGCGATTGGCCAAGGCGGAGAAAGTTCCTTCTAGGCTGTCTGGGTGACGCCGCGTCGTTGGCAGATAGGCCGACGTTTCGCCTGTCATGTCGCAGGCTTCTTCAGGGTACTGACATAGTAAAGCTCCGCCTCCGGTGTTATATTCGGAAGCCTACGTGTACAAGGCGGAGAAAGCTTCGCTTTCTGCGAAGTGCTGGAATGGATCTCCGTATTTTCGGAAGCTAGTTCGTTTTTTGTATGAATTCTATTACCGACAATTGTCTTAATGCAGAACAAACACAAAAACTCGGGTGCCACTGGAAATCAATGCCAAACGCGGGAGGTGAACATACATAACATTACAATGACATTATTAAACTCAATGTAATTATTCCATTTACTCCCAACAAGTTTGTGCGCACAGCGCTCGGTCATTGTCGTCGCGTCTGTGTGCGCAGAAACTGTTAGCAACATTTAGGCTCAACATTGTTATTGTAACAACACGGTGCGAGTGGCCTGTAATAGAACTGCAACTGTCCCTATGAGAAAAGTCTTAAGCGAGGGTGTACTGCCGAGGGGCTGGAACGCGACAATAGCTCTCATCTTTTCAATGACACTCGCGATCCAACCGGAAACACATTAGCATAGCTATGTCCATTGCTAACATCGGGAGAGAATCTTTGAGGGGCGACAATGTTTTTTTATACAAAGGCCAAGCCCTTGACTTCTATACGTGAGCGCAAAAGGGGTGGCTGTTGACTTTCTCAGAAAAGCGGAGGGACGATCTTTTCTTCCTCCAGATCCTTTCGGCGTGGGTGGGTCACGACCAGATGGCATCACGCGCCTGGCGGGCGTTCCGAGGAAGGCGGCAGAGTTTGAACGCCGGGGAGGCCGCGTGTGTGCTTAGGTGGGGACAAACCGCGAGCCCTTAAATAAGCAGAACACAAGAACATCGAGAGCCACCTTTTTCAGACTTTTGTTTTTTGGTGATGGCTCTTGTTATTGGGCTCCTCTTTGATTTTGATTTCGGCTCGAGCTAAATGATGTTTCCTGGGCGGCTTTAGCACTTTTGTGTTCTTGGCTGTTTGCTTCGGCTGGCCAAGTATGGAGACTGGTCGTTAAGAAACTTTGGTGTAGACCAACCACCTTTTACACCGGTCTCACTCGCTGTCTTAACCTCAGACATATGGCAGCTAGGCACGGGTTTAGATGAAGATTCGAACCGAAGCAAGTCATAGATTCTCCATGACTAGGGGCGTACAATGTTTTAGCGATCTCTGATAAATTGACATTTGGCAATGAGGAAAACTTGCGTTTTCACTGACAGAGACCGCCGACAGTTGAAGAGGGTCATAAAGTGTAATAGGCAGACATCTACCCAGACCATCAGACATGAATTCTCAACTGCATCAGGATCCACTCCAAGTACTATACTAGTTAGGCAGAAGTTGGGAAAACTTGAATTTCATGGTCTAGCGGCTGCTCATAAGCCACACACCAAGCAGGTAAATGTCTGACTACGTCCCGCTTGGTGCAAAGAGCGGAAACATTGGACGATTGAACGGTGGAAAAGCGTCGTGTGGAGTGACGTATCACGGTACACAATGTGGCGATCCGATGGCAGGATGAGGATATGGCGAATGCCCGGTGAACGTCATCTACCAGCGCGTTTAAAAATTGCTTGCATTTCACGCAAAATTACATGAGAACTACGAAGATTTTCAAAAACTTGTACATGATCTTATTTGACGGTGTCTTCAAACAGATTTCATTACTGAAAAAAAAACAAAAAACAACAACAGAGACTTCAACGAAAATGACAACTGCAGCATTTTTTTTAAATGATCTTTGCTCTATAAAAAAAAAGAGAAAATAATAAAAGAATTTGGAGTCATTTTTGGAAATATTTGGATAATGTCAAAGCTTCATGTAAAATCCCCCAAAAAATAAAAAAAACATTTGTTTCAAATCCGCAGGGTCTCGAGTGTGTGCATATCGTTGGGGAATATCAATTTTGAAGAAAAACATCTGAACAATTAAGGCTCTAGCATTTCACAGAACAGACGGACAGACATGCCATCAGCCAATTTTTCAGTATCAAGAATCAAAAAACACACCGCAACACGTTAGAGGATGTACTTTCTTACACATACGAACAAGATCTATAAATTTTTTGGTGGTCAGAGCCGCGTTTTTCTGTTGTTTCTCGGAGTTTTTCTGTTTAAAATCCTCATTTTTGGCAGCATTATTATAAATCACTCTACATGAATACTTATTTGGATTTTCAACTAATATAAATACAATTTTCTTAGTGATTAATATTAATCAGATTCCTACTTCTTATTTGCATTTGTATAATCCAAAATATATTTTAGTGCCAATTACTTGAAAAAATTAAGGGAAAACAAATATTTTTCACGAAAAAAAGTGTTCATACTTTCATAGTGAGGCTTTTCTCTCCCATTGAAGAAAAATACACCGCTATTAACCAGAATCGCGATCTACCCAGACGTCAAATTCACTTATTTTTAATTAATTCTAACAATCAAAACAGTACTTCTAAATGGGATCATAATTTTAAAAAATAGACGTAAATGGTATTGAACAATTTCTAGGTTAATGTTCATTCATAAATAATTATTACACAACAAATATTGGTGAAAAGTGTTTAAGAAATTACCATAAAATATTTACTATTTGTGGTCAATTTAGAATAATCCCAAATGAGAATCCACAGTAAAATTATTTCATATAATTAATTTTGAAAGTATTAGAACAAAAGAGTAGTAAAGAAAAATCTGGTCCAATTTGTACAGTATGTACAATTTTTAGAGTATGCTTCTAGTACAATTTATATTACCAATTTCCAATGCACGTAGAAATTTAAAGAAAATCATGCAGTCTTCTGCCATGTGAGCAGTGTCTATGGTTTCATTAGATATCCAGGAACTCGGGAAAATCCAAAACAAATTGAAAAGTTATGATTTTGACTGAAAATGCAAACATTTGATTGTGTGCCTATTCTCATACAAGTATGGATTGAATTCTCAACTGCTGTCATAGCTTATGGCAGCTGATGCCAAGTGACAACAAGGCTTGAAGGAAGGGGTACTCGCCATTCACATATTGCATTATGGTACAGCAGGTTTTTCAATATCCTTGTTATGTAAAGAACTGTTGAAGTGTGTATCCACACATACTATCTTATGTCACTGCAGTGATATACAAGAATATTTTATTTGTAGTTCTTGACCAGTATGTGTACTTATTTTGGAAAACTATTTTGTGTTTTTATTCAGCAGCATTTTTGATGTACCAGGGTATTAGTTTTGTGAATTTTCAAAATTACTCATTATTACAACAATGATAACTGGAAAAAAAAAAAAGTACTCAATTATTAAAAGGTGAAGGATTTTACTCTAAGGCCAACTACAGAAAAAAGAATTGCTAATTTTCGATGATGTAGAAAAAACACCTGTTTATCAAAAATGATTATTCTGATATCGGTCATGAACGATCTGTTATTTAGTGATGTGGTGGTCATTGAAAACTTAAGATGTAATAGTTCAACTGAACCATTTGCAAATGGCAAATAATACGGAAACACAAGAGTGAAAATTCTGTTATCTGCTTGGTCAAAATACTGTTTTTTATACATACATCTTATATGGAAAAAATAAATAAGACATCCTAACGTGACTACTCCCTTTAAGATTTTTAAACATACCTGTCTGATGACAGACCACAAAGGTTCCTGGTCAGCCAGAAACAATGAAAAACACTGAATTATTGGACGAAGGTAAAAAGAAATGAAAAGATGACTGAATTTAACTTGAAGATTGATATTAAGCCGAATGCAATTAACAAAATTTTGGGGTTCTCAATGCTTTGTCTTTTCATTCTTCATCTAAATTTCATCTCAGAGTTAGATCATGTTTTAAAGATCTAGAAAGCAAGTGATGACAAAACAAGACATGAAAGGATTTTAACAGATTATGAACTTCCTGCCTGAAGGATGTTTCAACAGGAAGGCATCACCAATTATGAGATCTAGGATGGAGGTAATCAACATGCTGTACCACCATAAACAATTTGCATTTCTATTTTAATATGCAACAACCCATAACTAACAATTATGGACTGTTTTAGCAGCAAACACTTTGCACCAACAAAAGACCATGAATTTACAATTAAAGTACACATTCACACAATCTCTGGGTCAAGAAGAGAAGAACCCAACAATTACACACACACACACAAAACAAAATTTTGAAATAAATGCACCATTAATTATAAGAGAACAGATTCATACATTCCAACTCTTTTTCTCAATCTAAATAATGAGTAGAACAATACAGATCAACAAACAGACTACAATCAAATTACTTCACTTAAAATATTGGTTGAAATTTTTTCACCAATGTTGAGGAATAAATACTTAAATCATGATACTCAGTTTTGTATAAACATAATAGATACCAAATTTTAAGTAAAAACTTCAAAATAAAATACAACCAAATACCTTTAAAATGTCTACTATTCTGACAGTGGTTTTAAATATTTTTTCGAAGTAATGGCATAAAGTATTTGAACTTAATTAAACAAAATATCTTATTCAATACCTGAATACCTGAAAGGTATCAAATAATCCATATTGAGAACAATGTATACACAAAAATGAAAGGAAAGAATAGAGCAAAAACTTACTGGTTGCATGGGGTCAACCATCTGCCCTGTTGTTCCATTATCTCCTTGTATTGTGTTTCTTTCTGCATCTTTAACTTCTCTTGCGTCTTCATTGAGATCTACATGGAACAAGTAGAATATAACGCCAAACATGGCAGGGCCCAATCCATTACAGAGTCCACGCATACCTGTAACCATCCCCTGCACCAACCCTGAAAACAAAAAATATTAATAATATTAGGAACAAGATGACAGCATTCGAAAATCACAATGTTCACAGTTCCCAATGTATAAAATTCAACAACAGCTTAACATACAATTTCCAATCAAATGAACAAAGAAAAAGAGGAATATTGATGGAGGAAGGAAAGGTGATGAAACACATGAAGAGCTATTACGTTTCCTCCCAAAGAACAAGAAGAAAATAAAAAAAAAAAAAAAAGAAAAAATAATAATAATAAAAAAAAAAATCAAGAAAAGAAGAATAGAAAATATAATAAAACCCTTTGCTTTTCGGTCAGAGCTACTTTTCAAATTTGCCTAACCCCTTCCTGCCAGCCATTTTTGGGTGACTAAGGGACCCATTAGGGTCTCCTGCAGTCATTACAGTTCCCATGGAAACTCTTCCCAGTTGTGAAGTCCCAAAACATCATGCCGAGGTAGCCCTTAGGGTAATCTCAGTTCTGTACCATTACGATTATGCCTGGGGTGGCCAATGGGCTCAACTCAGTAATCGTTTCATTAATATGATGTGTGGTGACACTTCCTCATTTATTAAATGATTCATGCGAATGCCTGTTTGAAATACAAAACTACACTGAAACTAAGGATAGGCCCTAAGATTGAATCCCGGAGGACACAATGCACCATTATAAAAGAATTTGAATGATTAAATGTGTGTCAGTGTAGGTATGTAAGTAAATGTATTGTCATATCTCTCTCTACATATATTTAGAAACCTAGCTACACCTCTGGATCTTACACACAGTTTGGTCAGTGCAAGGGGTTAGGGAAGGATTAGGGTTTCAATAGGTGGTACATGAAGTACTAGGTGTCCTATGCCACACAACTGAGGGATCAAGGATGCTGGCTGACTGACACAATGGGTAGGTCACACAAGTTCCTCCACCACCTACATTGACCAGAAATGGCAGGACATTATAGGAAAGTGATGGAGAAGGTTGCACAAGACAAAGGTGAAAATGCCTAATCCTAGGCTAGACTTGAGCCTACAACATTCTGAGTTCACTTCAGAACTATTGGTTTTAACAACTGCAACAATTTGGGTCATTGGAAAAAGAAAAGAAAAAGGAAAGGAAACAAGTCAATCCAAGAATGAAAGTAAGACAAGGACCAAAAAAATTATTGAAGTTGAATTTAAATAGTTCAAAACAAATACCTTGTTTATCAGCATCTGAATGCATGGACACAAAGGCACTGATGGCCGGATAAGTGATACTGGAAACAGATGCTAACACACCTGCAGCCCACATCATCCTGCAAAATAAAAAATTTGTTTAATGTAGTACCACAAACAAAAACAATAGTAATATTATTATTGTTTATAATAATATATGATAATATAATTATGCTAATACTTTTTAAATGCATATCTTTAGTGGGTGAGACATGAATAAACATGATTTTAATTTTAACAATAATGACAGTATCAAATTTTAAACACTAAAATACAAATATTACAAAATTTATAAAAAATTATTTCTATGAGACTAATTATTCATATCTGAACGATTTCATTTTATGATCTTCATTCAATTAAAAGATCATATAGGCAACAATAACTTCTCCTGCCTATGTTTTTCACAACTTTAGGAGTGATAATAAGCACACACTTTATCATGACTAGATTCATATATACATTATTCAGGTAGGAATAATGTATAGCAGCAATTTTTCATAAATAAAATTTTTAATGGAAATTAGATTACTTTCCTTGAATAAGTTCTCACAGTAGTATTGTTTGTCTTTACTGAAGATATTCCTAATAATTTATTTTTGGACAGTTATTAAGGGATTAATCACTCTTTCACGGGCACCACCCCAGGCAATAATCCCATATGTAGTCAAAGACCAAAAGAAAGCATGATAAATCATAAGTATAATTGTTTGCTATTTAATGTAGTTGATAATTTATTTTAAAAAAGTAAACAAGTGACCTTAATTTAGAGGATATTTGAAAAATATGGTGTTCTGACTTCAAGTTGCAGTGAAAATACATCCCCAGGTATTTGGCACAACTCTTTCAATTATTGCACAATAACATTTAACGGTATCACAGTTTTCCGGATGAATTTTAAGATTACAATAGTGCAGTATATGGTCACTGTAACTATCATAAGTTGAAAAGACTGTTTTTCGAATATGAATGATGCCACGGTTCCAAATGCAGCATGGCAGTATTTCATCATGTTTGAAGAGAAATCAAAGAAATGGAAACCTACCAATAGGCAGAATGATGATGTTTGAGTTTGTTTTTAGGCATGATAGACACATAATTGATGGTGCTTTTGAGAAAAGCAAAGGTATGTTAATTGTGATACATAAAAAGTTTTCAGTTAAGGTACTTGTCCACTAAAAACTTCTTGGAAATGTCAGGGGGAAAATGTGTTTTTCCTTCTTCTTTATATTTTGATTTTGATTTTGATTATTTACAGACACTGAAATATATTTATCTTTTATTTCCTTTTTTCTTTTATTTTCTCTCTCTTTTTTCCTTTCTTTCTCTTTCTTTCTTTTTTTTTCCATTTAGCCAACATGTCTCTTATGAAGGCCTCAAAAAATGAGGATGCTGCATTAAACTGCTTGTATTGTAAAATTAAATGTCTTTTTAAAAAATATCCAAAGAAAAATAAAAAATGAGACAATATTTCTTTTAAAGAATTGCTACGTTTGAAAATAAAAAATAATAAAGAAAATTTTAGTAGGTCGTAAGTGTGATTACAGAAAGAATTCGAGACATGTATTATGTAAGACACACTTGAACTGTGCACAATCAAACATAAATAAAATTAATATTGTTAATAATTTTATCTTTTAACATACAATCTCATAAATATTTATGATATTCTAGAATTTAAGTACAACTGTGCCATGACTAACATCAACTGACTCTGACATCAACATGTATACATAACAATACTGAATATTTGTTTGTCCAAATAATAATTCATTTGTATGAATTATACCTTAATTTCATTGTAAGTATTAAATGTAATTACCTCAATCCAAGACTTGATGGACATCGTTTGAAACTAATACCCCAAGTAATTTGAACAATAAATTATCATTATTTTTATTTATATTATCATTATCATCATCATCATCATCGAATTCTCGGGGCACCTGCCCCTTCCGAGAGCCCAGGCAGGATAGTTTAAATCACCGGGTGCGTAGCGCCGCAGTGTCACTGCCCTGAGGAAGCCTGCGACATGTCAGGCGAAACGTCGGCACCCCAGCCTACGACGCGGCGTCTCCCGGATAGCCGAGAATTCATGAATTCGAGCCGCGGAAGCTTACGTATACATCTGACTAATCTCTACGGAGAGAATGTTTTTCATGATACTAAGACTAATTTGCGAGACAAAAGGGCACGACTTCTCTGCCAACTGGCCTTCCTACTGAGGTGCAGGGATGAAGACGTGCTTCCTGAATTCGTCTCCTTAAAGCACCACATTCGATCGGCGGCGGCCTCTCGCAGGGCTGGTTCGGCTTTACTACATGAACGAATTCACCAAACCAGGACTGACTTAGCGAAAACGGAGTTCACTCTGTACCAACTTCATCTACGTCTCACCTTCTTACTTTCATGCGAAGACTGGATCACCCTGGACTTCGTGTCTTCGAAACGTGCCGCACAGCAGAATGAAGAAACAAAGACAAGACAATCTGGGAAGTTTGACACTAGGTAGAAAACAGCATCCGAAACAACGCGCCGCCACCCTGCCCAAAGCAGTTGTCAACCTCAGTGGAGAGGAACTAGACAACGCAACGGTTGCTGTACTCGCCAAAGGGCTCAACTTCGCGACAGCCCCCAAGCAAATACCCATCGCTGACATCGTGGCGGGGGTAGAAAGTGCGCTCGTGGGATTACCCGAAGAACAAGCCGAGGACATCCGACAAAACACGGCCAGGATAGTGAAACACGCTCGCGCTCCTCGCACTAACTTAGCCAAGGAGGAGCGACTGGCCTTGCAGACACTTCGAAGCAGACGTGACCTTGTCATGGTATCAGCGGACAAAGGCAATGCTACGGTCGTCATGAAAGCTGCGGATTACCACGACAAGGTGGCTGCCATTCTTTCCGATAACTCCACGTACTCGCTTCTGGAGCACAACCCGGTACACAAGATAAGAACCAAAACCGCCGCGAGGATTCGCAACTCGCTTTGCATAGAGGCTTCGAAGAAGTTGGCCTTGTGTGGGAACAACTAGTCGACGCCAAGGTTTTACGGCCTACCTAAGGTACGCAAGCTTGGCGTGACGCTACGCCCCATCGTCAGTGCCATCAATTCGCCGACCCACGCCCTGGCGAGACTTGTCGCTGACCATCTCGCGCCGCTCGCCGAAGGTATGCAATACGCCGTGCGGAACTCTACGCACTTCGTTGACATCATTCGGCAGCAAAGACTGAACGAAGGTGATATGCTGGTCTGCTTTGACGTGACTTCGCTCTTTACAAAAGTTCCGGTACATGAAGCTGTGGAAGTTAAACGTTAGAAGTTGCAGAATCGTAGCCAGCCGACAGAATGGGCTGAACTGGCTGCATTCTGCCTAAATTCCACCTTCTTTCAGTACCTGGACCGGCACTACGCCCAAGTGGAAGGCGCGGCTATGGGCTCGCCACTGTCTCCCATCGCTGCCAATCTTTCATGGAAGCTTTCGAATCAGAGGCTCTACGGAACGCCTTGCACAAACCGTCTCTCTGGGTGCGGTACATGGACACCTTTGTTATCTGGCCACACGGACCGAAATTATTAGAAGAGTTCTTACTGTTCCTTAACAGTATCCACCAGAGCATCCAATTCACGATGGAGACTGAAATAAACAACTGTCTGCCGTTCTTAGATGTCCTGGCTAGCAAACGCGAAGATGGCACCTTGGGGCACGCGGTCTACCCGAAAACCGACGCACACTGACCGATACCTACACGCGGATTCACACCACCATCCTTCAATAAAACTAGGTGTACTGAAGACACTGGCCACAAGAGCTGTGAAGGTGTGTGACGAGCACTCTCTTCCCGCAGAACTTCAGAAGCTCGAACACACTTTCAGGGCCAACTTCTATTCCCAAACGGCGATCAAACGAGTGCTTGCCAGCGTTACGGGCCACCCCGGAGGTCGCAATCGTACCGACGGGCGCGGTGGCGCCGAAGACCGCGGCAACGCCGAAGACCGTCACGATTCTTCGGAGTTAGAAGAGAGGACCCGCTCCAGATTAGCCGTGATTCCCTACGTCCGATGTGTCACCGATCGTGTGGGTAAATTACTACGGAAGAACAACATCCGTACGGTGTTCACGGCGCCCGACAAGCTGCACAACGCCTTGGTACGCATGAAAGATGCGTTACCTCCTCTCCAGTCAGCAGGAGTTTATGAAGTTCCCTGCAGCTGCGGCAGGACATATATTGGCGAGACCGGGCGTTCTATGTCCGAGCGACTCAAAGAACACATCGCCCACTACAACAAGAACAACACCAACCGTTCTGCTATTGCGCACCACTTGGAAGTTACGGAACATGCCATTGACTTCGAGAAGACTCGGCTCCTGCACAAGGAAAACCGATACTGGCTGAGACGCATAAAAGAGGCATTAGAAATACACAGACGTCCGCAAAACATCAACGCGGACGCAGGCCTCGCTCTTAACCACGCCTGGAAATCCCTCGCTCCATCTATTCGGGACCGGCAGGGGACTGTTCAACACCGTCCGACCACGGGGACGTCAGGCGCAAGGTCCAGGTTGGCCCAGACCGCCGGCCAATCAGGGAGACCTCTCCGCCAATCACAGCGCACCTGCCCCTCCCGAGAGCCCAGGCAGGATAGTTTAAATCTGCCCTGAGGAAGCCTGCGACATGTCCGGCGAAACGGTGCACCCCAGCCAACGAACGTCTCCCGGATAGCCGAGAATTCATGGATTCGAGCCGCGGAAGCTTACGTATACATCATCATTTATTATTATTATTATTATTATTATTATTATTATTATTATTATTATTATTATTATTATTATACCTACTTTAGGAAGCGGTAAAATCAATCGCTATGATTATATTCAATAAACTGTGTATATCCTATAACATTACCTCTTTGATTTTAAAATAACATTGTTATTTTCAGTATTTTGTGCATCTTGGATCTCTGTTGGACATAATGTTCAGGGAATAGTCCTATTAAATACCACTTGTGCCTTACAAATTCTCAGATAAATCCACTCCCCATCTCACACAAAGGGGAATTATCATACTCATGGTATTATCTGTGATAAACTTAAACCAAAAATTATTTACTACCTCTGAGGATTTATGCCAAATAAAAATATCGAGACATGTGCTTTTCTATACTCAATAAAACTTGAGTCCTTGTACAACCAGAATCAAGTTGGTTGTATGTACAGGGAACATCCAGGGGTTTGAATGTCCACGATAAATTTTAAAATGTAAATCTTTAAATAGATTATTTGAGGAGAAGAAGAACTAGTTGAGATGCACAGCACACAAAAATTTTCCTCCTATTATTTTAATAACACAAGAACTACTCAATAATATAAATAAAAAGTACATATCATTTAAAAATCTTAAGGGATAAACTGCATTCAGAAAGAAACTTCTGGTTTTAATATTAGATGTGTAGGAGAGGCTTCAAAATAAATTTGAGCTTTGAGATTTTTCGAAAATCTTTTTTAAGTACTCCCAAAAATTAAAATATTATAATCTCCAAAACGGCACATCTACATCACATCCCTGACATTTACCACATTTCAGCTGAAAGAGTAATGCGTAACACATCCAGACATCACTATATTTGGATATAAAATGGGATTGTTCTCCTCATCACCAGCAGCAAAGTTAACAATCTTTGGAAGAGCACAAATAAACTTCAATCCTGACATGTGAGCGAAGTTAGAGCTCAAAAGAACATGGATTTTAGATCCGAAAATTCAAGATCCTATTATTGAGGTGATTCCGATACTCTATTCTTAGGGAAAGAGATGAAAAGTTAGAGGAATTTCCATTTCACAAAATTTGAGAAATTCAGACAGACCAACCTGTAACCAAGGGATGATTTAAATAAAATTAGCAAATTGATTTGAGAATGAATTTTGAATTTATCACTGGAAAGTGCTGCCCTTGCTGCTCCAACTTTCACAGAAAATTAACAGAAAATGTTAGCATATAACTATGTTATTTGAACCATCTGCATCAGAGGATGAGAATGAATTACTAAATAGGATAGGAAATTTATTTTTTTAAATTTTATTTTAAGGCTTATTACTATCTGTGAGCATTCCTTGTGTTGCAAGTGTTGATATCTACATTTCAATTAATAAAGTCTCATATTTATAATTAAACTAATAAGATGTGTTTTCGTAATTATTTTATTACATTGTACTAACACAGAAGGATTAAAATTTGAGAACTAAAGATTCCCAAAGATCATGTCGATTTTGTTCCACTGACACTAATTCAGCCTAATCTCCACAGTTTAGATGTTTCCACTCCCAAGATTCTACTCTTCAATTTCATGTAATTTCTAAAGCGTGAAAAAAATTTCAAATTATTATCCCTTTTGCGCTCCTAATCCTTTGGGTTACTCATTTTCTTCTACTCTTTATTTAAATTACCTTCATGTGCTACCTCGGCGTGCTCGCAACACCTTGGCAATTTCTAAGTTTTCAGTAAATTTTGGTTAAGGAATTATGTTTTAAAAACTAGTCACTACACTTCTAACCAGTTAAGACTAAAAAATCATCGACAACTTGAAATGGCGTAAATCAAACCTAACATTTGCATTGTTGGCATTGTTCACAGTATTCACACTCCTATGTTCTGTAATGGTTGGCATCTTTCTTCGGCAAAAACTTTGGACATGAAAAATCAAACTTAAGTTTCCCATTTGGTTCATCACACTGTAGCTATTGTTGTAGCATAACATGATATGGAACATGTGTACCTGGACTATAACAAGATAGATTTATCCAATTAGTAGTCTAATACAGTCTAACAATCCGAAATCATAAAGCAATGGGCATGAAGTATCAATGGTTTGTTCTACAGTTGAGTACAGTTTGTCAAAATTCAAATGAATTCAGAGCTCAGAAAAAGATGAAAAGTATATGTCGACCCAACATTGGAGTAGAAGTTCCAATTTTTCAATGTTGAACCACACTTGATATAGAAGAGTAAAGTGTTAAATAAATAGTGTAGATAGAGAAAACTCTGTTCAAACGTCAATACAAATGTTAATAGCTATTGCAACCTAATTTAAAGTCCTGAGTTTATCTCCTGGACCTCCATGAATCTTCTTTCTATTTTACTTGTTTGTTTGATTTCCTCCTTTATTTGTCAAGCATGCATGTTGCAAAGATTATTTTTGTGAAAAGGATACCAATCTCCTTCCACTGGTTTGAATGATTTCTTTTTTCCATGTTTGCATATGATTGCATTTCCATGTTTGCAGACATGCATTGTTGTGAAGTCATTTCATTACGTTCAAATGAACCAGTGATTTTTTTGATTTTTTTCAGAGAGAATGCGATTGATAAAGGGAAAAAATACAAAATTTTAAGAAATGTGTAACTTACCATGTCTGAGAACCAAAACCATACCACATAAGTTGAAGCATTTCAAATACTAATCCAACCATAATAGTATGTTTACTTCCAAGTGATCTCATCAAAAATCCCAGGACTATCTGGGCACCAACTGATAAAATACCCACTGTTGCAATAAAAACAGCAACCATGACAACACTGAAATCCATTACCTGAAAAATATGATATGTAAAGAAAAAAATATAATTATATGAAACAGAATATTGTACATTAGACATTCTTATTATATAGATGTGATCAAATGAAAAATTGTTATGACAAAACAATTGTTATTACAGCCCATTTTCCAGCAGTAGCAAGTAAAAATTACTATAAAGTACCATATTACACGACATATACATATTTCTTCCTTAGTTAGGAAATGTGTGAGACACGGAGAGTCAAGCGGACGGGCGGACGGACGGACGGACGGACGGACGGACGGACGGACGGGCGGACGGGCAGACGGGCGGACGGACGGGCAGACGGACGGACGGACGGGCAGACGGACGGACGGGCAGACGGACGGACGGACGGACGGACGGGCAGGCAGACGGACGGACGGACGGGCAGACGGACGGACGGTCATGTTCACACTAGTTTATGGCGTAAACTTCAGACATAGGAATTTTACCCGTACATACCAACAAAGTTATTTTTTTCATTACTGAACAGAGTAAGTAAATTTTGTTAATTAATTGTATATTAATAGTAATTATAAATAAATTATTTTTAATTTCAGGTGACCACATTTCTCTGAAAAATCTTAATATACTAACAAAGAGAGACTGAACTCATTTATGACGCGTGTTAATATTATGACTAGGGCCGGGATAATTATGTAATAACTGTTTTTTTAATGTATCTCTGTCAAGTAGAATCAACGATACATCATGTTTTATATTGATGTGTCTGTAAAAACATTAACTTTTTGATGCAAAAATTACTCAAAAGAACATATAATTACACATTATACATCAAATTTCAAATATTTACATATTAATGAATAATTCCATCTTCCTGCAATGTTTTTGATAAGGTATCACCCCAGACACACAAATTAGGATTGTCAAGAATCTTTTGCATAGCCTCCTTTCTAAAATGCTGCTATGGCATTGCATTGAAATAAATCTTTCCATAAATTCCGACAGATTTGCAAATAAAAGGGCAAGCAATCCTTATCTTCTGATGTGTTACATTTCACTGTCAGTATAGTAAAGAACAGGAAGTAAGTTTTATTTGTGGAAATGACATGTTTAGCAGGCAATATCTCACACCCACTTTGCATCTTTTGTAGGTCTCCATTGACCCTGAAACTCTTCACCAGAAACCACATTCACCAGCTCAGGAAGGGTGGTTGACAATTTTTTCCCCCGAGTGCCATAAGCCAGCATCTGCCGTCTTTTGTATATCATCTCTTTGGGCCCAAAACATGAAGTAAAATCAAGATAAGGAAATGAAGCTTTTCGATTAAACAATATGGGATAATGGCACCGCTGAGTGAGAATTGGGCACTGGCAAGTACAACTTCTCAGAGCAGTCTGGCAATATCAGTTCAGATAAGAACATCATAAGAGGCATTAATAGGATCAATTGGTCAAATTTGAACCAGCAGGTTTTATTCGCTAATCTGTGAGAACACTGAACTGGAGAAAAAACCAGGATTCTATCCAATTTGTGCTATTAGTGTAGTGCTGTGAGGGGACTAATCATTACACTGGATACTGACTATTTGCCGAAGAAGTTTAAATATGCACTGGCGACTGTGTGTTGTGGAATGGTCTTTTAGTCAAATATTTATTTATTACAATAACAGAGATCATTGTAAATAATAGAATTACGAGGAGTAAAATGGTTCATTTTGGTCCTTATATTATATGAACAGAACAATACATACTAAAATAAAAGTATAATAAAAAGAGAATTGATATAATGATAATTAAGGTTACATATTTTTTTTACTTCTGGGTGCATATTTCGGTCTATTCTAATACATATAGATAGGTACATGTTATCCCAATTTTAACCCTAATTATGACACATGATAAATTGAATAGGACATATTTGGATAGACTTTTGTTTGAGATATAAATTTACCTAGATATTAATTTTTACTGTAATTTTATACTGATGTAAACTTGAAAAACAAATGTAAAGATATGATTATCAGCTTTTGCTGCTGAGCATAAATAAATTAATAAATAAATAAATAAACACAAGGAATCTACAAAGAACATGCCTTTGAGTAAAATGAAAAATGCCATATTTAAAAGTTTTCTCAAGCAATACACCAACAAAACTGTTTAGGATGAAAGCACACTTGCACCAGTGCTACGAAAAAAACTCTGCATTTATTATAAGATAGAATCGGCAGAATTTTTTTCATGTGATGGTTGATGAAACAATTGATGTTTGAAAGTCCTATATCAAGATAAAAATAAAGATTATGGATTTAAAGTAAAATGGAATGATTGGAATACGAAAGACAAGAGTTTTACTGTTGGTAACAAACAGATACATGTCTACTGCTGATCCACGCCTGAAGGCCTTTTAAAAAAATTTAATTCCTGTAAATTGTGTGGCTCATAATTTGAATTATCTGGCAAAAAGAGAGATTTGTTTTCAGAGATTAATATTCTAATTAATAGCAGGAAAAAGGGTTTTTTTAAACTCTCTGTGTGCAGTCACTTACACAGATATAATGGTAGATGAACCTTTGCAAATTACCAGTCATAAAGATGTGTCTTACTTGGTTGTAAACAGCATTATTTAACACTAACTGGGAGAAATACATCCAAGTAATTCAATGCATCAACAAAAATTATGCCTAATGTTACCATCTTACAAACAAATAACATTGTAATAGAGTTAACTTTTATAAAAGCACATGTCTTTTTGAATGGACATCTTAAAATGTTGTAAGATGGGAAGTTAGAACAGAAACAAAACTTGCATATCAGAGAAGAATGTACGGAAAAATTTATTTCTATTCCACGACAAGTAGGAAGTGAATTAAAAGAAATAAACCTTATTTTTGCTATTTTATTACTTCATTTATTGTGGTAAATCGAGTGAAACGCCTATTTTACACCTCTCTGGGGACTGGTCAAAAAAAAATGTAAAATCAAGGAAATACTTTTTTCCAGAGATTTTGTTTAAAAATACATTGTAACTCTAAAAATAATAAATAATACATTAAAACTCAATTGAAAAGAAATTAATACACATTAGTGGAGCTAAAACAGCACACACTTTCTCTTCCTACTTCACACAAAATTAAATCAAATTTTTGAAAAATTATACATGACCCTCTTTCATGATCTATCTTTAAGGAACAGATTTCATTCAGGGAAAAATCTCTATCTTCATAATTGTAGTTGTACAAAGGTACAGAAAGTTTGACCTGTTGCAAGTGTCAAAAAATCAGTTTTCAACAAAAATGAGACTTGCACTATTCTCTTAAACATCCTTCATGCTATTCAACATCAAAATGTAATCAAAAACAATGGGGCCGTTATTTTTGACAATTTTCAAAACGTCCCAGGGGCTTCATATAAAGTACCACCAAAAATTACAATATCAGTTTCAAATTCAAGGGGCCACGCCATCAGCCAAATAGATAGGAAAACATCAATTTTGGAGAAAATCAGCTGAACGGTTTAGCCCCTAGTCACAGCGGGACAGGTTGCTCAAATGTTCTAGTTGCCCTACAACTCTCTCACTTCATTCCTCCCTCCCTGTTAACAATACACCAATAGTAATTGTTTAATTTTCTCATACATATCTGTAGCAAGAGGAGAACATGCAAAAGCCAAAAAGTGGGGACTGCAGAGGGAAGAAATGATCCTCCTAAATGAAGTGTCACCAATACTGTACATAGAAATCAAGAAAGGAGGCTTAAAGATAACTCGGGTATGAGTGAAAGCCCATAAGATGTTTAACATGAACACTTCAGTGAATAGGTGCTTCCAGCACAAAGAGAGCACGATACACATTAAAAACAATTTATTCATTTGAACTGGAGAGAGGAAAAAAGTATTTTAATTAACATCTACGGTTTACTTTTTTATGCTTATGAACTCCTTTTTTTTAATAACCCAGATATTGATAATATACAATGCGACTGTTTTACAAGTGTGCCGCAATCATGAGAAATTCTGTCCAGCAAACAGACCCTTACTCGCCAGGGAATGGTGGTCTGAATCCCCCTGGGAAAACTGCATTTCAAGGCCTCGCCCTACAAAAGGCATAATTTTCAGTTTCCTTGTTGAATAGATGGTTTCTGATTGCTCGCTCGAAGTTCACTCTCAAACAGAAAAGGTTTGCAAATGACACACGCAAAAAGTGTCAAACTGTTATGTGCAGTGTATCCTGGAGTCTTTCTTCCAAAGGTTGTCAAATAGCGTAATTATGGTCATTTTCAATAGGACTCCACTACCACAAACACTGCTTCAGTTTCCTTAAGGGTATACATTCTGTTTAAAGAGACAGAATTATCACATGTGGTTTATGGTCTGCACTCTTTGCTAATCTGACTCCGTGCAATTTCTTTCTTTGGATATTCCTGAAAGATTTTATATGTGTGATAAATCCGCATAAAGAAGAATTAAGGCACAAAATAGATAAATCAGACCAGATCTCTGCAATACTGCAGGACATCCTTTACCAAGTGAACCAGAACTTACTTAGACGTCAAAAATGTTTCAGTTGAGTGAGCAGTTCCAGCATCTGCTATAACCTGGGTACAATTTAAACTTTCTGGCAGCGAAAAGCCACCTTCCCTTTTCAGAAATTTTACTAATCAGGCTGTCTCGATTTCCCCGGCATCCATGGCCTCGTTAGTCGAGGCCAAATTCCATGTGACCGGCATATTTATAAAATGGTCGCACTGTAGAATGTCACCTCATTCTATGAATAACAAACTTACCAATTTCAGATACACAAAAATACAGGAATACTGTCCAGCTTCTGGCAAATATGATAAAAATACTGTAACACACAACATCAGTATTGTATGGTCTTTTCCAACTTTTCGCAGCGCCTACAACAAATAAAATGTTCCATTATTTAAGAAATCAATGTATCATCTAGTGTATGAAAAAAATAATTAACATTTTCATTTTAGAACACTAATATGCCACAGTATTATATATTCAAGTATGGAGCAAAACTACTTAGTAGTATAGATAAAACATTCCTTCATTTGAAGTTGGAATGGTTTTACGTAGCCATGCAATGTAGCCACACTTGTAACTCTAGTTTTGTTTGCAGTTGGGATGGCAAAACCATTGAAACAAGTTATTGGTAGCTTTTTATAATAATATACAACATTAATACATCTGTTTACAGGATTGCAATTGCAAGGACATAGATTAGGAAGTGTTTTGGACTGTTTCATGATATTTCATTATTTGGATGACATTTTGTTGAAGTTTCTAGTTTATCAATGAGTAAATATGAGAGTAGGTGGAAAACCATTCATTAAAAACATTTTACAACATTGCATTTTATTAAGTATATTATTTTAACATGTTAGTTGCATACTTTTTTTTCTTCTTTTTAACTTTTGATCGTGTGTCAGTTATACATGTAATTGGAGAATAAAGATAATTTATTTGATGATTACAGATAAAGAGAAACATTTTAATGAACTTTAAAAGATAGTTGTTAATCCCTTTTTGTCACTAAAACAAAATGCAATGTTCAATACAGTTAATGTAAAAGTTTTTGTTAGGGGAATCGGAACTACTTACAGCAAATGGGTCAGCCTGTTCCCATGAAATGGGTGCTCCCCAAGAGGAAGGACGCACTTTCTCAGGCAATGATTCGGGTACAGCAACAAGAATGAAAAATACATCTAATATGGCAATAGCCGTTGCAAGAGCCACAACCAAGTTTTCACTGTATGCACCCATCATATAGGCTCCCAAAGCTGGACTAATAACCATACTAGCTGCAAATGTAGCAGATACCTAATGAACAGAAAATGTTGATGTTAAAATACTATTACTTTTTACCACTGATAAAAATGATTTAAAATACAGATTTAAATCACATTAAATTTCCAAAAAAATCATATTAATATTCCTTTTCACTAAAAGCACACACACAAATTAATTAATTGCTTAAGTGTACAAAAACAATTGAACCCGAACCAAGTGACCTTCGAGTATAATTCAAAACAAGATACGAGTTTGCTCAGTTGCACAAAACCACTGGGCTTCGAAGCTGACTAATTATTTGAATAATTTTTATAGACCATTATATGAAATTCAATTGTAACTATCACCTTAGAGGCAATTGCCTCTCCAATGAAGTAACAGGGTGACAACAATTGAATAAATAAGTTATATTTCCCTATTTGAAATTTTGATTTTTTTGATTCTTTAAAAATAAAAATTGTATTTTCTTTCATCCTATTTCCATAAAACTATTGGAATAAATATGATATTAATCACCATCTGATACATGAACTCAATACTTTGTTTTCAAAGAAATTAGGCCTAAATTCTATGTTATTTTATACTTCAAATTTGTTACCTTTGGTTTAAATTAATTACATTCTTTTCATTTTAGCATTCATGTTTGACTTAATATGATCTCAAGAAGCATCTCTATGAACATTTGCAATTTACTGTATGTACATTTGTTAAGAAAATACTGAAGTCTGTAATAAATAGGTCATTCTTTATAATAATTACAATGTCAAGTCTTATAATTTTAAATAACTTTAAATAGCCCCTCTGGTGTCCCAAGGCTTTGCTAACTAGAAATCTCCAAGGACTACAGCAGTAACTTTATCTTTGTTTTCATCATGAAGACAAAAGTGTACTTGCATTCTTGCACATTTTGTTTTGCTTACTTAGTATAATATCAAACTTACAAGGCCATAAGCTAGGCTACGTTCATGTTCTTCTGTAACATCAGCCACATATGCAAACACAACTGAGAATGTAACAGCAAACACTCCAGATATGCTGATCATGGCAAAAAACCACCTACAAAAGAAAATTACTTTGAATTTCAGGACTGAGGATACACAACAATAAAACAGTATACATATCACTATTAAATTTAATTAAAGAAATTTGCACATTGAGTGACCAAGTCACAATCCACCAAAAAATGTACACAAACAAAAACATGTATGAAATTTGCATACAGGCAGATTTCATACATATGTATCACAAGACTAAAAAAACAGAATTTGGATTATAAGAAGAGAAAATATCATTAAAATTATTAACTTACCAGGTATTGATTGTCATAAGGGGAATGGGAGCACAAGTGAAAAACACTGTTATTAATAAAAAAAATTTTCTCCCCCACACATCAGAGAGTGCACCTATTAAAGGAGCACTTAGAAATGAGAGCAAGCCCTGAAAAGATAACAAAAATGTAATGGTATTTAACAGAAGATTAAACAAGAATTTAACATGTATGAATTTGACCCAATGTTTTTGCAAAGAGGATGGCACATTAAGATCCCAAAACGAACAATACTTTTCACAATATATACTGTACAAAAATCCTGTACAAAACATTTGAAAAGCATTCAACACATAATATAAAATGTGAATAGCAATCAACAAGGCAAATTCACTTTTCTTTCAAAATAGTAGAAACTTATTAAAATTGGTATTCAAAAACACTGTCACATTATAATGTTCTATACATGCCCTACAAATAACATTGACATAACAATTACAAATATCATGAGAGACTGTGTTTAATTAAGAATTAATTTCCATTGACAAAAAGGACATAATGGAACTGACGGAAGCAGCAGCCACGACACCTTTGAGTATAAAATTATTATCATTAATCATTATTACTATTATTATTATTATTATTATTATTATTATTATTTGTCAATATTAATAAAATAATAATAATAATAATAAAAATAATAATAATAATAATAATAATACATTGTGGAGTTTGAACTCAATATACATATTTATTAATTGTTCATGGAGGAGGAGAAGAAAAAAAAAAAAAAAGAAAAAGAAAAAAGCTTACCTTAATACCCATAATCAAACCATTCATTAAAAAGGTGTGATCAGGAAATGTCTCATTGAGAACCTAAAAGAGAAAAGCAAACAGTTAGATAAATAAAAGCTTCTAAATAACAAAAACATATTTTCTGACTCTGAATCACTAAAATCGCTACAGTGAAAGTAATTTATTTAGCTGGGTTTCTTCCCCTCCCTCTCCACTTGGTGGACATGTCCACATAATCCCATCCCAATAAGCAGGTAAAGTTGGACAATTCCTACTAGAGTGCAGGTAAAAGGAGAGCATGGTGACATGAGTGGGTAACAGGGAGACCTTGAAAATGAACTTGAACCACTTAAATTTATTGCCTAGAATATTAGAGAATTTTCACGTGGAGAGGGGTGGGATTTCCTAAAACTGACTTCCACATTTATCAATATTTCAAATGCTTTTCAGAAAATTTTGAGCATGAGAGGAACTTAAAAAATAAAAGAGCAATATTTGACCGTGTGGATGTTTGACAAGACAAGGTCATAATGTCTGATAAGGAAAGAATAAAATGGCACAAGAGGAATGTTCAAATATCAATCAAAATAATTGTCTGATGTGATATGGAATAAAAATGTAATTAAAACAACTTCAAATTATCTACCATACTACTATACAAGATAAATCTGTACATTTTGCATGTAGCTAATGTGTCCAGATTCCTTAGAGGAAAACATTAATTACAAACAATTGTAGAATTAATTTTTTTTTTTCGAGAGGCAACTACTGACAATCCTCAACCCATTGAACATGAACCATCATGTAGAATGCAAATTTTTTAGTTTTCTATCTGCAACACGTTTTAATACTTCACTATTCACAGCAGCAAACAGTCAAGGAAGAGGGAGTTTTCTAAAATTATTTTAAATTAAACCTACTGCCCTGAATACTCTGATATTGAAAACATTTTTATAATGAAAAATTTAATAATACAATTTACTTGTTTTTTCAAAATATGTTTTAACATCGAAATAATTTATGGGAATACAAAAAAGTCTGCATTTATAAAAACTTACAGATATGATGGGCATTGTGAGAAGTCCCCAAGCAAAGAATTCCAAGAAGATAACCACCAAGGCATGGTATACACTAGGTTCACCAATCCCAGAAGTCTGAAAATGAAGCACAGGCTAATGAAAATGAAAAAGTGTAATTTTTACAAACAGTCAAAAGTACTGTCAAAAGGTACAGCTATTTGCCAGAGTATACATTTACTGGACAAGCATGAATTTGACCGATTCTTTCTAACGGATCCTATCCTTCTATTCTCATTCAATCCATGAAATTTCTCCTAGGAGGTGATTGAAGGCATTATCTCTAAAACATGCTTGACCTATAGTAGAATACCATGGCACATACTTGTACCATTTGACCACATTTATTTTCACACAAAAATTACTCAATTCTGCAAATTATAGAATTTTGTCACTAATTTTTGAAAATGTGTTTCCAAAACAACTTGCACACCATCTTCAAAGTAATATATAACATGTTTATTGCCCTAAGGATAAAGAGACATTTTTTTTTTTAAATCTACTTTTTATGAAATGTTTACAGCTTCAAATGCAGTTCAATTCTTGTATTTTCTTATATTATGAAGTTTCCAATTTATAAGGCACATCTTTATTCATATTTACACTTTTATATCTATGTATAGCTTGTGGTCTGTAAAATGCATTGTAAAAAAAAAACAGATTGCTTTTTGGACATTTACTCTTACTCCCCAGCAGGGTACATATATATACTAAAGATATTTACTTATTACAAGACTGAATGTGACATTTTCAAGAGAATAAGAATAAAAATGACAAATATTCCATGTAAGCAGTGAACTAAATATAATATTTACTCGATAGGTGCACAAACATTACATGCATTCCAAAATTACTCTTCATGCAATTTGTATTTGTTTTGTAAAATTTGATATACTTTTACACAAATAAAGTTGCCACAAAAAGATCTTGAAATGTTTAGGATTTTTCATAGTCAGGAGGGTAAAATAAAGTGCCAAAACACTCATGAAACACAGTCAAGTGAACTGATACAAGCTTCATAATTCAAACTGTAGTATCAAGATTACAAGAGATTTCTCAGGGTAAAACAACAAACACAGAAAGACAAGGAAAGATAAAAAGAAAGAAATGAAAAAGGGGCTTGAAAATAGATTAAACAAGTGAAAACAATTGTTTTGAAAGATAAAACACAATAATAATAATAATAATAATAATAATAATAATGATAATGATGATGTAAGAACTTGGCTGAATACCCACGTCATTCAAAAGACTGGGAAGTGCAAGATATTGCTTTATTTGAATCAGCCCATATTTGCACAAAGTATTGTAGAAGTACTGCCAGTTCCTAGATCTACTCCATAGGAGGCAGGTTGCAACCTGCAGTAGATTTTATATTCAACCAACTTATAACATTTTTAGTCGTGAAGTAGAGGAATAATAATAATAATAATAATAATAATAATAATAATAATAATAATAATAATATTCATTGAGTCACATACACAATTTCAAATGTGAATGACAAGTCAAAAATGATGTACGCAGGTGAATATGTCTTCCTAAGTTCCAGAATCCCTACTCTCTCTTACTACACACTATTATGAATAATTAATGAACAGCTACAATAATGAATAATTACAGTGGAGAATGAATAATTACAGTGGAGAATGAATAATGAAAAAGGGAAAATTTATAAAAGAATCACTGGAATCCCAAACTCTGAAAGAAGTTTTCTAATTGGATAGCAGAATTACCAACAAAGATATAAAGTAAAAATCATGATTTCAATCACTGATCTCTTCACCTGATGTGACAGTCCTAGACACAGCTTTCAAAATTGTCCTCCTTTAAAAATTATTCTCTGAATGAGTGTGTTTGTAAATTTCATGATTAACAAATTACAATACAAAGGAATTCTCATTTCAGTCTAAACATTTTAATATCCTTAAGTTTATTTTTACACATGAGACACTGTTATCCACCAACCACTGAATTTGTCAATAGCCAGCACTACCAATGGATACAGAAAATTAACAGAATATGTCATCAGTACAAAATGATGAATACTTGAATGTAATATATTTGTATTGGAAATACAAACGATTTCATTTTTAATCATTAATTATATTTCTTGAATTACAAATTCGCATACTGGAAAAAACATTTCAGACCATACATGAAACAATGAATTTTTATTAAAAAATTATATCAAAACCCTACAAGAATTCTAACAAAAACCACCAAGTAATCCAAAACCATTATTCCCTATTTTCACCCCCAATACCTGTATATTACAAAACTATTCCTGGATTAATGACATTCATCCAGATAAAATTTATTATTATTTACATGCACACATTTTGACAAGCATCTCAAAAATGTCTCTGAACAAGTTTGTACAAACTGTGCAATATTTATAAAGAAGAGGTAGAGTTGATTTAAACAGTATATTCTAAATAAGTGTTTAGTTTCCCCCTTTTTACATTCATAAAGAGAAAGATGTCCGTTAGAGTATTCATCCAATTGTTTGTCTTTAAATATTAAGCAGATAAAACATAGGGGGTATATTACTTTTTCACCAATTCTTAAATGATACTTGTCAGGGTAGAGGGAAAAAAGCAAATAAATCATTCTTTAAGAAAACTATTATCTATAACTATACTTAGGAAATGAATAAAAGCCATGATGAATAATTAACCTCTAACTAGAAACAAGCAAGGGTAATTGAGCTATTTCATATCTTGCTTGCTCTTTAACATTTCCTCTTTGATTTGTATTATTGTACTTGGTTTGTAGTGCTATTTATACCAACAACTTTGAGTTTCATAATTGAGAGGAAACTATCCTAATAATGGGTAATGCATAACAAGGTATATATGTGTGTGTGTGTATATATAAAATATTTCAGTTAAAAAATATAAAATAAATGTACTATCTATGTACTGTGAATAAGGGATCAGACTGCAATAAAATAAACAAAATTAAATAAGAAAATAAGGGATCACTGTCTAATTAAGTACATTTATGAAAATCATGTTCTTGAAATGTTCTATTCCATGGCACAAGTTGTGAGGGAACTCATGGCCAAGGTGTCCAATAGAATGGTTCAAAATAGAAACATGTTTGGGACACAAGGTCAGACAAAGTATCCCCTAGAAAAAAGCAAGGAAAAAACTGGAGTAAAATAGTTCAAACAGCATCAAGCTGGAAAGCCAGAAAAATGTGAAGGGTTGGGGTGGACTACATCATGGAATCAGTTAACGAAGATCAGATATAAAAATCAATTATATTGGGTATTGACAACACATATGATTGAAGAATAATTGTTCATTACATATGGGAATAGGTAAAGTACTCCATCCAAAGGAAATACAAAAGAATCTAATTCAACTGAAAAGCTGAACCAAGTTAAGTTGATTTGCTGACAGTAATTATGTTTTGAAAAAAATAGAATAACCTAAAATCTGAGAGGCACACTTGGATAACGGAGTACACTCAAAAATATAGATTATTTTAAGTTTCCTAACTTTTGAGGTAAAGAACACCATAAAATCATTTTCAATTAAAATTTTAAAAATTCCATTTCTTCCACAAATTTCCTTGTTTCTATTCTCTCTAAATTTGTTTAAGACAATGCAATTAAAAAGTTAGGTGCCACATTTTTTCCAGTAGCACATAAAATCAAGCAAAATATCAGAGTGAGTAAATATTTATATTGAATCTTTGACTGTTAAAATTTAAAATAATTAGTGAATTCAAGACATTGAAGAGATAACTTTACACTGTAAATATAAAGAATAGTTAACATTGACATTAATAATGAAACAAATAACCGTAACTTATACAAATGAGAATTACTAAATATTCATAAAAAAGATAAATGTGTAGGTAGGTGTAAAGAGTAACAGCAAGAGATGAAGAGTAAGCCTGAATTAATGTGTGAGGTTGTAAGAGAAAGTATAGACTAACTGCAATCTAATAACAATGCTTTCTTGCTTTTATAGCTAATCAATGTAATACAGAAAAAATTGACAGTTGAAACAAGGGCTGTCATTCATGCTGGAAAAGTGAAATTTCAGTGTGTGAATAACATGAGAGAGAATATCATGCAACACACACATACATGCAATTTTTATATTATTGAAGAACCTACTGGCATAAGTAAAAAAAACAAAGCTGAAAAGAAAAATAATACGACTTGATTTAGAGAATTATAGGTTTCAAATTGTAATTTTAATTCTCTCTCTCATTTTAATTTAATTACCTTTTCTTGTACACTTGATTGCAGCAGCCTTGTTTTGACACAAAGGCTTCGTAATTTTTTTATTTTAAAATGATCTATCTCAAGACTTCTCCATTGTAGAAGGTTTAATACTAGCTTGCAGCTCAATAAATGAAGTTCATTACCTTGAATATTTGACGACTTAAATATTAAACATTTCAAAGCAAAAATTGTTCCCTACAGTTTTAATATCTTAAAATACAAAGAAACTGAACTCCCTACAAGTTTAAAATTTTAAAACATTATCCTTTATTTGAGCACTGCACAAAAGATATGGTAAAATGTGGTGACATGTCTCATTAAATCATTCACTTAACCTTACGTGAAATACAATTAAAAGATTGCAAAATAATTACACAATCATCTGCATTAACAATCTTTTCCAATAAATATATAACGCTCTTCACAATTGGTAAGATGCATATGTTTGTGATGGTTTTTGCCCAGAAAAAAACGTTTGTTCATTGCTTTTGTTACACAAGTCGTTAACCAACAATTATCAAGCCACGTGAGTACATTTTATTGCAAAATTGTGAAAACGTTCCGTTTAACATTTCATTCATTTATGACTCAGTACGTACACGTAAGACAAGTAATGACAACACTAAAAACAAGCACTGTCACACGAATTCACACACGTACTCGCTAAGTAATGGTGCAAAACATACACTGACACTACACGCTCTATCAGTCTTCAGCCCGTCCAGGCTCAAGTACGACAAATACTATATGATTCATTTACGTAAAAACGTAAATAACGAGGAAAACTTACAAGAAACTCAATCACTGCAGAACCACTAGACCCGCAACTTACCGTCATTACGCCATCCTTCATTATAGTTTTCCTACTTCTTATTATCATTCCCACCACCTTCTTGGAGACCTTTGTTGGCATATTCAACCTTTCCTAAATGTACGAAGTGTGTTTCAGAAGAATTTTATCTCACTCATCCCGTATAGTAACATAACCGCCATGTTGGCTATTTACTGCAGCAGCAGCAACCACGGAGCCACAGAGTAATGAAGTAAACAATCGAGACAAAGCAACGCAAACTGTACAGTCTGGAAATGCACGGAGTACAATGGTGGCAACGGAGCGAAACATGCTTGGGAACACGTAATCAAAGAATGACGTACATCCCGCGTATCATAATCACGTCTTGCGTGGCATGAACAAATAATACTCACATCACGAATATATTAAAAAGTTTTAAGAATAACAATTCGTTGCTGAGTATACTTGTTTATTTTGAATATTTTATTATGGAAGCTATATATTCCCCTATTTTTATAACATTTCGTGAATTCAAGGAAGGTAGATCAGTTAGCATCATGTAGTCAAAAACTGACAGTCGTAACCACAGTGTAAGATCAGAATTAACTATGTCTCAAAAATGTTAATGGAAACTCAATTGTACGTTGACATGATCATGGGGCCATGAATATATTGTAGTGCATGACTATTACAATTCAAAACTCCATGGACAACTGCCGGTGACTTGGCGCAATGCAGTCGTATCAATTTAAGATCAAAATTGTAGGCGCCAATTCCATGCGTCGCAGGCTTGATGCAAGGTTCCGCATGGAATCAATGCTTGCTTCATGGATGTAGCAAAGAGTATATCTTCTGGGATGCAGGCCCCAGACCCCTCGGCCGGCCCACCAACTGATATTCGGGAGGGGCATCATCCCCGAAATTAGATAATACTCAATAAATAAATAAAAAATAACAAACATTGTAAATGAAACATTTGAAACACGTGTTGTAAGAGGCGCGTAGGCAAAGATGCTATCTGGCGGTCCTCTGATTGACCGACGAGACGAGACATACAACAAATATTAATTGAGGATTTCTCTGTAAAAGCGCTCTCCGCTCGATCAGGGACTTTGAGATGCGTTGCATCAATTAATAATGATATAAATGACTAAGAGGCAACAATTTTTTAAAAAGAAATTATTTTCAGACCATGGAAACGAAAAAGTGAATTATTACACATACAATTATAACATTTTATACATAGTAAATTACTTTCTCTAACACGTGGCATAGACAAAATTCAGGTTTTGCGGGTCATTGATATCAAAAAATGGATCGACGGCAAAACACCAGTCTGTAGTCAATGCTAGCGCCTAAACCGTTCGGCTGATTTTCTCCAAAATTGATATTCTCAGATCTATTAGAACGAACTCAAGGCTTCGGGAGTTTCAAACGGATATTTTGATTTTTGAGGGTACTTTACATCAAGTCTCAAGAACATTCTAAATTTTTTTTCAAGATGGCTCCAAATTTTTTGTTTACCCTTTGTCCTCGGATAGCGCAAAGCATGCTTAAGAGAATGGTGCAGGCCTCATACTCGCTGTGATCTCCGATTTTTCAAAAATTGTTAAAGTCCTATTTTATTGGGTGTCTTCCCACAACTACAATATTGAAAATAGATTTTTTTCCCTTAATGGGATCTATTTATCAAGGGCAGGTTTTTAAATAAGGTCGTGCAAAAGTTTTCGAAAGTAAGAGTAGTTTTCATGTAATTTTGCGTGAAATACAGGCAACTTTTACACATTTTGCTCCAAGATGGCCTCAATTTTTTCTTTAAATGTTCTCCTTGTATGTTTCAAAGGACGGTAAAAAAGTATGTTAGTCCCATTTTCGGCGAACTATCCGTATTTTGGAAAATTGCAAAAAGTTAATATTTCAAAACTATGAAATTCAAAGCATATATTTTTTCCTTAAATAAAATATGTTTTAAAACGTCAGCTCTTTAAAAACAGGTCATTCACGTGTTTTAAAAATGTTGAAAAGATAATTTTCTCACAATTTCTCCATTTTTTTTCTTGAATTTTATTCATGGGACACTTTAAAGAATGAACAATGGACCCTTAAAATAATCGTGAAGGTACCATTTTCGTTGATCAATCTGAGTTTTAAAAATTTCGTGTTGGAAATATTCGGTTGAAATGGTTAGAATTAGAAGAGTCGGTCTCAATTGGAGCGTCAAACCATGGCGTAGACGTAGGCGCCCAATGAGTTAACTTGGAGTACTTGAGTTCAAGTTTCGGTACGGAAAAACAAAATTATAGTTGAAAACACTTTTTTCTATTCCACGTGGTTGCATAATATTTCGGAGTCTTTAAAAATAATGTGAGAAAGTGTATTCTGTTCAGCATCACTAGTTGTGTATGATATTCCACACCTGCGTACTTGATGTTTTACGTTTCAATTTTTTTACCCATTTACTCACAATATAATTGTTGATTCAGTGTATATTTGTTTGTACGTCCGTTTCTTTGTTTGTAATGTAAAAGTGAGAGTACGTATGTTAATATGTTGCACAAAATTTAGAATCGACAGAGTAATTGATCAAATTTTGCACGAATACTTTTGTACGGCCAAAAAGTGTAAATAGCGTAGTTATGATTCAAAAGGTTACCCCAAAATATGATGTTTGGTAGTTAAATGCAATCCTCTATGTGTGTGAGCGGCATTGTTGCCGGGTGTTCTGGAGTGACGCCTGACGGAATTAAGCGAGACCGTAGATTTGCCTAGTGCCTCGACAAACTGAAAGTTGCAGCTCCATCGAATGGTAAAAATGTCATTCCCAAAATTCAGAACACTAATCTGTATATAAATAAAAGGAAATGTGCGTATGTGTGTGGCATGTAAACACAAAAACTACTCGACCGATTTCGCTGGAAGTTTTACTCATTGTTCTTATTAGTTATATGAGTGTTTAAAGAGTGGTTTGAATTTAATCGGACATATGGGGGCGTAGTTGATGATTTATTCGTTTACAACACCACCGCCTGCAGCACCCGCCGCCCGCAACGCAACCCGCCGCACCGTAAAGCATTAAGCGCGTCTCCACTGCATACAAGAATTCTGCCCCTGCGATGGTGAAATATCGGACGGAATTATTACTTGAATATCCGTCAAATAAATCAAATTTTTCCAAGATAGTGTCATACTGAATGCATGCCTAAATTTGAGAGAGAACGTTTTAACAATAGGATATTTGACAACCATGTCCAAACCAGGACATAGAACAAACCCATACTTGCGAGAAAGTCTTTCACATATAAGAATGTAGGTATGTCGTATGAATCACAAGAACGTTAACAGTGGTGAGTGATGTGTAATACACTGCATTGGCGAAGCATTGCCGGATTCACTAGTACGTAATAAAATGTAAGCAATTCATGTAAAATAATTAAAGCTATGTTTAATAAAAGTCTATACTGAAACATTACTTACATAATTGTATGCGTAGTGTCTGTAATAGGTGTATACACTTCCCGTGCACATGGTCCTGGAGTTGATTTCCAATGGCACTTAAGTTTTTGTATTACTTTTGCGTTTAGACAATTGGCAATAATATAATTCTTCCAAAACAAAACTAGAGGTGCTAGAGAATGGAACAGGAATGGTTTTACGTTCTTGCCCCATTCCTCTTGCCCAGCTAGCCATCAATCGCCGCCAAATCATAAATATATATATTAATATATATATATACTATATTAAATCTATATATATATATATAGTATATATATATATATATATATATATAGTGACATTTCTCCCGGCAATTGTCTGGTTTCCCAATAGTAGGACCGGAAATATTACTTAATATTATAGAAATTGAAGAATATTAAAGAAGAGTACAATCTCGTCATAAATGGTTTTTTAATTGAAAAATGTGGAGCCGTTTTTTAAGAAACTGGCGTTTGAGTGTTACGTTAAAAACGAAATTTGAAGCTTTTTCACAGATAATTTTTGAATTTTTGAAAAATTCTTTTAAATTAATTTGAGGCATTTTAACTGACAAATGCAATAATGTTTACAAATCGCTGGAAATGTGCATATTAACGACGCAAGATATATTAAAAAAGTACATTTGTAATTTTTTGAAGCACAAAAGAATACAGCGAAATTAACTTTATGTCATTTTTAACAGTGAAATTAGCACTGCCTGTTCGAAAAGTTTGAAGAAAAAATTTGGAGCAATTTTTGAAAAAGTGGCGTTTGATTGATTCTGAAATACGGACAGAAAACTCTTTTTGAGAAATTTATCTGACATTATTATAAGTACATGTGATCATAAATACGTTAATGTGAACAAATTGCCGCTAAGAAAATATTAACGACGTGAGAGACAAGTGAAAAATTTACATTTTTGTAATTAAAAAAAAAATTATAGACCAATATTGCGTTTTTGTCAACTTATAGAGTGCATTTACGACTATCTCCACCAAAAGTTTAAAGAAAAAAATTGGAATCGTTTTTGAGAAAAAAATTGTATTTGTTATTCTTTAATCCACATATTACACGCAAAGTTGCGACAAAACTACTAAAATTTTGAAATAATGTGTATGCCCTTAATAAAAAACTATGGATAACAAATTTTATTTGAAGGAAATATCTATATCTTAAATTTTGCAATTGTAAGAAGACAGTCCAATAGAATTATACTTATGAAATTTTCGAAAATTCACTTCACGCTACTTTTGAAAGTGAATTTTAATCTACTTTTACAAGATATATAAAGAAAAAGTTGAAGCCGTTTTTGAGAACATTTTGAAAATGTCCGGTGAGCTTCAGTAAAGTATCCCCAAATTTTAAAGAAAGTTTTGAAAATCGCGGCGACCCCAGTGGAGACAGATGGACTGGGGAATGGATATTTTGGAAGAAATGGCACGTATGGCTTAGGCACTAATGTTGTTCGCAGACGGACAGTCGAGTGGATGGACGTTCTGAAAAGAACCACTTTTTATAACTTTTCCAGCAGCATTACATAACTCTTCCTATACCACGTATATTACTCCGTATATACGTACGTGTACAGTATGTAAAAGTAAAAATGAGTAAGTTTGAAAGTTCAAAAAATGCCTTTTTTAATATTGAATATAGATATTATTTATTTAATCAATCTGTATTAGCACTTCAGTAAGTACTATTTTAAACAACTAAATATTTATACTATTGAAAGTATGTTAAAGCACTCCTTTTGAAAGCAGCAAAATGTACTTGTCACCAGGGCGGCAAACCAATGCGCGACGGTTCTGGTTGGATACAAAGGTAATACGCAGCAGTGCACAAAATAACGTAAACAGTGAATTATAGCTCTTGTAGCTGAAAATACGGGACACAACCATTTAAATAAGTGAGACATTATTTCACAGCATGCTTTAGCTGCCCCGGCATTCAATCTACGCGCCGCGTCGTGCAACGTCAGTCTTCCCCTTCCCGACAAGCGTCCTACTCCCACCGTTTGCACTTTCGGCGCCACCGTGACTCACGATTCGTGGGCAGATTGTCGGGTCGAGAGAGTATACAGTATATCGGGTCGGGTCATAGAGTGCAGAATGTCCGTGAAATGCCCAGGAAATGCCCGCGGGAGCAGACCTTGTGCAGGCCTGGTGTAATGGAGACTTTTTACTTTCTTACCCTAACTTCGTATAAAGCGGAAGTATTGTAATCGTGCGCCGGGAAACGGCGAATTTTTTACAGAAACTCTTATTGCCGAACCTATAGTAAACTACTTCCTCTAACACATTGCGTTGTCATTATCCATGCTTCATACCTAAAAATCAATTGACCGATAAACGTTTGTCTGTCCATCTCTTTGTCTCTCTGTCAGGCTGTCTTTCAGTGGTCGTCAATACCGTTCAACTGATTTTCTCCAAATTTGTTATTCCACAACTATTGACAGGAACTCGAGACATTTTGAGTTTGGATATTTTGTTTTTTGTGGGTACTATACACAATACGTGTTGGAAAGATAGTGACTTTTCGCCGACTCTGGTATTAATGGATAAAATAATGTGCAGAAGAGTAAAATTAGATTCAATTGCTGAGGGAGAAAATATAGCTTCCGAAGGGAGGTTTGTTGCCGGGGAGGCAAATTCTCACGTATTTACGATTAGTACTGTCTTCCTGTGTTTTTTAGTTGAACGATAAACTCTATGATAATCAACCAGCTGAAAGGAATTGGGTACACTAGGATTTGTTTAACCATGCACTTGACGTGAAACAGCTGTTCCCAGTTTCGTCTAATCGGGAGCTTAAACGTCCCCATAGTGACGTCCCTGTACCGACATAATAGTTCCCGATTGGATGAAACTCTGATTGTTGATGATTGGGGACAGCTGATATACGTCAAACGCACTAAATAAATCATACTATAGCTATCATTGCTGGCAACTTCTCAAACACTATTGTCTCTCAGCTGTTCGTGGTTTTTATTTGTCCACCATCCAGGGAATGGCACTGATTATTATTACTGGTTCAGCCTTTAGCGTACCTGAACAGTAACTGGCTTCGTAAAATTTTCTTTGGATTAATGTAATAAAATATTCTATTTGAAATGATTTCCAGCTCTAAATAAACCTATCTTTGAAATTTTTCGCCTGAACTGTTTCCTTTGTATATATGTGATGCGTGACAGCTTTGAAGCACCAGTTTGGTTTCGTGCTTCACGGTACGCGATATTTATATTCTGGATTCATGAATTTGTGTTCAGAGTAGGAATAAGTGGAAAAAATCGTCAACATAAAACGGACAATGTCAAATTTCCGTCAAATAACTGGAGAAGTTGAGTTTTTATCATGAACGTATTGCGAATTGCGATTTGCTATTTTTGATCCTGCTAACAAGTGAAGGTATGCATGTATACGATTGTATTCCTTTATTCCCTGTTGGTTTATGAGTAGTAATAATAATAATGATAATAACAATTATTCTTATTTTGAAATACTGTTCCTATTATTAGAGGAGTAACGATCTATTAAAAATAAACAATGAACAATTCATTAATTTATGTGGCAATTGTATGTTGGTAAGTTCATTTTGGAGTTGCTGAACAAGTTTCACACCTTCTGCTCTAACATTAATGAGAAATGATTTAGATTGATAAATTACTTTCCAAATAAACTTACTTGTGTCACTAGTATTATTTTTCATGTAGGAGTTATATTGGAATGTGCATTAAAGAACACACTGAATATATAAATAAATAATTGCTTGGCATTTTTATGTAAATTATGATGAAATATTACTAGTAAGTGAATTCTAAATAGGAAGAGCAATTTTAGGTTAAGAATAAATATTCTATATGTTCATAGTGTTTATTATATTCTCAATTTTGAAAATAATATTGTTTGTTTTGTTTTTATGTTTAATTTTATGATGTGTTAGCTGATCGTGTTTAGATTTTAATTAGGCCTTCAAAAAGACAGATAGGTGCCAGTTATTATTAATATTTTTAGAGTAATCATTATAGTTCTTAAAAATGAAATTAATTTTAAAAGCAATCTACAATATCAATAAGATGGTTTCTAATTTTTTTTTTGTAAACATTCATGTGTTATTTACTATGCATTGATTTTCTTGAACATCACTTTTATAAGAGTGGAGTTATTTCAGAGTAATTTTGCTGAATGTCACTTATCGTTCACTGTAGGCTTTCGAATCTCATTATTATTATTATGATTATTATTTTGTTTTTCAGCTTCTTATTTACCAGAGTATACATTTTATAATGGGATTTACATTGAATGGGCCATGCCAGCATAGTCTCCTTCAATGCCTTCAAATTAATTTAGTTCCTTTTCTCCTCGTAGGAGTCATTCATAAAGATACTTAGTTTTTCCAAAACCCTTTCTGTAAAAAGGCCTTTTTTTGTAGTGATGTCCAAGTACTGATCTTGATTTTGATTTTTATACCATTAAGAATTTATTTTGAACTGGTGTACCACACAAAGATATGGAACCTCAATCTATTATTCTTGGAGGATGCTGAGAATAGAAAACCTTTCAGACCTCATTGACTACATTGACTTCTTGGCTTGACATTGTTTTAGGGTATATTGTGCTTAGGAATGTATTTACTTTTCTACAGTCTTGTGAGAAATAGTATTTCCAACCCAATTCCCATTCTAAACTCCTCTTTGCTATTAGTTAAGTTTTTTGTTTCCTTCCATTGTTTGTATACTCTTAAACTTTCATCATAAGAGATTCTTTACAGATTGTATAAAAATGCACCCCACCTGATAGAAAATCAATTTGTAATTTGTTGCTGGCTGTAGTATTCTGTTTTAATGACTAATGTTTTAATTTTCTCTCAGCTTCAAGGCTATGTGCCTCATCCTGGCTCATATTTCCTGAAATCTCTACGATATTTATGATAAGACTCTTAATCCTTCAGGTTTTGAGGATATGTGGGGAGCAGCATTCATTAATTTTTTACTTTACCGAGTAGTTTCAGAGTAAAAAATCTCAATTCTTCCTCCATTATGTTATTTTTCAACAAGCTCAAGAAATGTGATAATTGTTCTGGAATTAATGCGTGAAAAATCAGAACCATCTGTACAGTTCCATTCACTGCAAATATGAACATTCAGACATGAAACAAAATGAATCACTAAATAATAACACTATTTTCTTGGCGGTAAAATAGGAACCTTGGCACTGCCAAGAATGAAAAATGTAATTACAGTTTTTCCAACAGGGCTTGAGTGTCAACAGACAAATTTTTAGTAAATCATGCAATACGAGAAAAATTCAGAAAATTTTATGATAGTGAGAATGTGTTATATTGGAATTTATCAAAGAAGTTGTCTTTAATCTAATTTTTTTACACCTCTGTATATTAGAAGAACAATGAAGTTCAAAAACATTAAGGAGTAATGCAAAAAGAATGTATATGTCAAATTTATTTTATATAGTGATGGCATTAATTAATTAAGTAATGTTGATAAACTACTGAGCAAAATCAAATGATTTCTTGCAGAAATTTTCCATATTATTAAATTTAGAATTTAAGTAAAAATTTAAATTAAAATTTTCAAATTTGAGTATTTTGATGTGTTAAGTTTTATTAAGGTTTGTGTAGAAGTAATTGACATTAACAGTTTTTGGGAGAAAATTAAGAATGCATCTTTTTAGAGTTTTGAAGATTTTGTATTTTTGTTACATGATTTTCAGGAAAAATTAAAATACCAATAAAATGGTTCGGGTAATGTCTGTTCACCATTTTGCGAGTCAGGACATTCATACATGTGAAGATCCTCTAGCAGTAACTACTGCTCCACCAGACCTTCTACTCTTGGCTTTACCTCAACATATTGTAGATGTTCGTGACTTAAGTAAAGGTGGTACCACTGCATTTATGTTCCCTACTGTGGATGAAGTTCAAGTTTTGGTTCATTGTTGTACTGGTAAGTATGCCCCTTTCATCTTCAAATGTGTATACTAGTTTATTTTTCAGTGTGATTAAAGTGCATCTTTAATCACCCCCTTTCTGTGACTAAACTCTGTTGTTGCTGGATTTTAAGTGGCATTTTAATAGGGATACTTGAATGAGTAGTTTTCCATGGATTCTCCTATCAATATCAGGTGAATGCTGGAACAATACCCTCACAAACGAGCTGTGGACTGCACATGTTCTTTCCTTCCTCTTCCATTCTACCCTCTCTCCTTACACACATGCATGCACTACACTACCACACATTGGGAGACCAGTCAGAAGCTCATAACTTGTCTTAGCTGGGGCAATGTGCTGCTGGAGTAGACACCCAGGGTTGGGATTTCCTCCACAAGCCATTCAGGTTGGTGCCAAATGTCACCAATCCAGCAGGGGAGGAACACTGCCACCTCCTGGCATAGAAAAACATTCCCTTCTCCAAAGGAAATAATGACCATACCATAGCAGTGGACATATCCAGAAACATCAATCGATCATCAATAGTCATATCCAGTAGCCAATGTGACGTAAGTGTGTGTAGGTGTTTTTGAATCTCACACACCCAAAAAAGGGGCTTGGGCAAAAGTAAAATTTTGGTTCTGAGAGGTTTGAACTGTGTTTTATTCACTCAAATTCATATAATTGACTAATTTATTTTGTTCTTGGTACCTAGTCTTTCTCTTGTGTGAATAAAGCTCTATTTAAACACTTTGTTATACAAACAACTATTGATTTCTTTATTAATTTGAGTGTTAAAATTTTGTAGGTATTGGTGTAATTCTGTATTTTATTTCTGAATAACTGTTTAAATGTTTATTGATTGTATCTGAAAACATCATTGTATCCTTCTAAATCTGAAAATTTCCAAAAATTGCTTTGAAACTGCCCTATCAAACCTGAATGACATTTTAGTGATAAATATTGAAATTCGTTTTTCTGTAGAATTTCAACTATGACCATTCATCAAAGAATGTTTCATCTCTGCTTCTCTAGCGATAATGATTTTTTGAAATGAGTGAATTTCACAAAATATTTTCAGTAAAATTTTCTTTTGTGCAAATATATTTTTGAGTGTTTCCCTTTTAAAACTATGATCAGTTATTCACTGATAAATGTTTTATCTATTAATCTCGTCTTTTGTCTCTTGAATTCAATGCATTTCATTCTTAAATTTGTTGTAGAGACTCAAGGCACATCCCCAGAACTTTTCTTGGGGGGGGGGGGGATGATTAGTGTCCCGTGACTTTGATATATATTGCATTAAAAATGCAATAATTGCATAATAATTCACTGATAAATGTTTTATCTATTATCTCGTCTTTTGTCTCTTGAATGTCAAATGCATTTCATTCTTAAATTTGTTGTAGAGACTCAGGCACACGCCAGAACTTTTTCTGGGGGGGGGGGGTGGATGATTTAGTGTCCCGTGGACTTTATATAATTGCATACATTTTTATATGTATCATTTTCTGATCATAGGCTTTACATTTTTTCTTTCTCGCGCTTAAGAAGAGAAAGTTATACAATGCCGCGCCAGAAAAGGCGAATTTTCACTAGAAAAACTTATTTCAGGGCCCTGATCCGAAAAAAGTGATAAATCCAGTTGCGTTAAAAAAAATAGAAAGAAAAAAATCCTCTAACACGTGGTGAAGCCAGATCCCTGTTTAGTGGTTCCTTGATACCGAAAAATCCAATGACGGTGAAACGTCTCTGTTCGTCTGTGATCAACGCTAGCGGCTAAACCGTTCAGCCGATCTTCTCCAAAATTGATATTCCCCAATCGATCCGGCTGCTGCCTTGAATTTGAAATCGATATTTTAATTTTGGGGTGTACTTTATATGAAGCCTTTGGGACATTGACGAAAAAATGGCGCCATCGATTTTGATTAAATTTTGTTGTTGTATAGTCTAAAGGACTCATAAAAATATAATTTCAATTTTTGAATTCAAATTTTTTCGAAGCCTTCCTACAACTAAACTATTAAATATAGAGATTTTTCTTTTAATACAAGCTTTTCCTTCAAGATACATTATGAAATAAGGACAGGTACACTTTTCATACAGAATTAGGAAATTTTTAATTTTTGTTTAAACAATTGTTTTCTCAAAACCGGCTCCATGGTTTTGGATGAAATTTTGTTGCTGGATAATCTGAAGGACGTTTAAGAAAATGGTTCAGGTCTCATGTTGGTTGTAAACCCTAATTTTTCTACAATTGAAAATTTGTTCGCCGTCTTCCTTTAACTACAATTACGAAGCTACTTTTTATGTTAATGGAATGTGTTAAACAAAAAACAGATTTTCAAATAAGATCATGTTGAATATTTCGAAAATATGAGTGTATTTGGAGTTATTGGGCGTCAAAGTTACTCGCCTGCTCTGAAAATCCCACACTTCTTAATAATTCTAGAAGCGTTTTTTGCTTAAAAACAGGTCACGGTTAATTTTTTGAAACAACGAATAGTCATTACGTTGGCGGGGTCGATGGTGTAACGGTTAGCGTACCGGTCTGTTGTACCCAAGGTCGCGGGTTCAAACCCGTTCGAAGCTGTGGATTTTTAAGGGCGAAAAAATCCTTCGCACGCCTTCGGAGGCAGTTTCATGTTAGTAGATTTACTTGCATGTAAAAGACCCTCAAGCCTCTGAGCTAAATTCAAATCGCCAGTTTCTCGCCCAAGAAATACCTCCTTTCTCTGCTAGTTGATGAAAGGAGCGTAGCGAAATTTGCGTGGTCAGACGGAAGAGCGGGCCTGATGGCCCGAGTCTCGCCACGTAAAATAAGGCAAATTCAATCACATAATTTGGCTTAAAGTTAATGCAATTTAAAAAGAAACAACTTTTTCTCTAAAACGGCTTCAATTTTTTCTTTAAATGTTATAAACTGATAGAGTAAAGGACGCTTAAGGTGGGGCAGGTCTCAAATACGTTGAATTCTATGAAGTTTTTGACAATTGCAAAAGGTAGAAGTAATGCGAGAAAATATGTGCTGTTGAGCGCCGCTAGTTTTCATATTTATCGTGACACGTTTTAAGATTTTGTGTGAATGACTTCGCGAATTTTCAATAATAAAAACAAAAATTATTTAGGTAACATTTGGCGGGAAATGTGAATATTTAACACCTTGAAATGCGAAAAATTCACAAACACATGCAAAAAATTCAGTTTTTTTGTGCACTTTTTTTGTAAAATTAACATTATATGTAATTTGTTTTAAAAAAATTCACATTTTTATACAATAACCTTAAAAAGCATTACCACCGGAGAAATATAATTTTACTGACACGTTATTGCTTTCGATACAGAGCGCGATATACACTACATAAACTTTCGTGGATCAAAAGGATCATGGTTACGTGGGAAATGCAAAAACAGTTGAATGATGTTTCATGTTCTCTTATGGAGGGAATTATGACAGGTAAAAATGAAAACAAATCGACCTAAGTTAACATCTAACTAATTAGTAAATCTGACTAACTAAAATTAGGTAAAAAATAAAATATTATATGTACCATGCGTATGTAACTGATTGCCCTTAGTGCCTAAATATCTATGCGATATAATTACGCTACAATTTTCTTATTTTGTGAGAGGATGGAACATAGTTACTTTTTGAAACGTATTACACCACATACTTTTTCGCATTATTTGTTACTTTTCCATTTTCCGAAAATTCAGCGAGTTCTGCGAAAATGGAATCATTGTCATTTTTGTACATGTAATTTGCTATATTCAAGAAAAACTAAAGAAAAAGTTTCGAGAGGATTTTGAATATATTTTTTTCAAATCCCTTCACTTCAAGCAAATACGCGAACAACTACTCATATTTTCAAAAAACTAAACATACACTTATTTAAAATCTAATTTTTACTTTCTAGTCTTTCTACGTACGTAGTAAAGAAAAAATGTAATGTTGCGACAAAAATTGTCGATTTTTCGACAGAAAAAATGGTATGATGGGGTCTTGTTTGCGAAATAGTGAATAAATCCTGTTCATAAATGAATTTCTATAACACTTTGTGCTATCAAAAAATCCACAGTTTGTCGGTTCTTGAATCCGAAAAATTGACTGTAAAACGTCAATCTGTGTGGTCTACGCTAACGCTTCAGGCGATTTTCTCCAAAATTCATTTCGAGAATTCGTTCGATTCATTCCAAAATTTATTCGATTTCAACGAACTCGAGGCACTGCAAATTTGAAACATATATTTTGATATTTGGGGGTACCTTAAATGAAAGCTCAACATTTTCAAAAATTTCTCAAATGGCTCCCAATTTTGTGATTGGACTCTGTGTGATCTCGTATATCGCAAAGGATACAAAAAATAGTACAGGCTCCATTTACGCAGAATTCAGAATTTTTGAAAAATTCAAAATTTCAAAATTTTTTCAGCGTCTTTCACAACTACAAAATTGAAGGTATATTTTTTTTCAAAACATGTGTTTTTAAAAGACACATCCTTAAACAAGATGTACATTTTATCAAAAGTATTGGTAGTTTTCTTGTAATTGTGCGTGGAAAATTGACAGTGTTAAACAATTATTTTTTCAAAACATGACTCTTAAATGTTTTCCTCGGAAGAGAAAACGACGCTTTGTAAATTCGCCATGATCGCATTTTCGGAGTTCTCTGTATTTTCGGAAATTGGAAAAACATTATCATCGCGAAATGTTCAATTGATTATAGATATTTTTTCCTTAATTAAATTTATTCTAAAAAATGAAGTCCTTAAATAGGGTAGGTAGTGTACATTAATAAAAGTATTTTTCGTGTGATGTTTGTTTCAAATTAATGTTATATGTGTTTATATATA
>BOPP01000018.1:12095162-12105162 GCA_017312745.1 Gryllus bimaculatus | reverse complement strand
CATTTCCGTCATTCGATGGAGTCCCAACGTCCAGTTTGTGGGGTCAACAGTCGCCGTTGGTATTGAAAATTGAAAACCAAGGGACAGACAGGCGTCTTGCCGTAAAGCAATTTTTCTGCATCAAGGACTCACTTAACGTGGATTTACGTACTGAAACATAAATTTGTACTACAAGGACGTACAGAACGCGAGCAGACATAGAGGAACAAGAAGTATCTACTTTTTTCGGTTTAAGAGGTCCACAAAAAGAGTTTTGCCGCAGAATTACAATACTTTCTATACTACGTATGTAGTAGCTATGCGAGGAAGTAAACTAATAATGTTACAACAGCACGTCCTCTGCATAATTTGTAGTTTTTGCCATTTTACTAGTATAGTAGAACCTCGCTAGCCGGTGCCCCGCAAATGCGAAATTTCGGATAATCCGAACAAGATTCAGGAGTCAGAAAAAATAAACAATAATAAAAATGCTTATTTGTGGTGTAAAGAAAGGACGTTGTAATTACTGTAAAAATGAACAACTAATTATTGAAACACAAGTTGTCGAAATAAAACGTTTATTGCACAGGTAAGTGCGGTGTATATCACATGTTTATCTTGCAGTAATTTTCACTTAGAGGAGTTTGCAAATTCGGTAGTCTTCTTTTGCCGCAAAGAACTGAATCTGCTTGATGAGATTGCTACGATACTGCCATTTTCTCACATCGCATGCTACGTTCTATTGTATGGTAATCCTATAGATATGTTTGTTTCTGTACGGTACATTTTTTCGAACAGACCACACCCCCACTTTGTTCGGATTACCAGGGTTTTACTGTACGGAAAATTTTAAATAATGTGACCTGAGCACTTTCAAGCCTCCTTTTTTTCCTATTCGTTGTGATAGTAATTGAAAATAATGGGAGTTTGTGGGAAAACTATATCGATTGGCTATGTTTGAAGCAAATATTACCGGAAATCTTGAATTTCAATCAATTGTACGTGACCTTATGTAGTGTCAAGAAAATTGGGGCTATTTATGGGAAGATTTTGAAAATTTTGAGGCTTCACGTAAAGTAGTCTAAAAGTCAAAATTGTTTCAAATTCGCAGGGCCTCGAGTTCGGCTGGAACTATCGGGGAATATTAATTTTGGAGAAAATTGCCTGTTCGGTGTAGGTGGTCTCGCGGCGTGGGAAGGCAGCGACGCAGCTGTGCTTAGCCGGTCGCCACTCATTTCCCACGCGGTTCATACATTTACGTTCAAGAAGCATATTAATTACGAGCCTTAGACATTTCAATAAACCTCTGAATTTTTGAAGCGATGACGAATGACAAACTCTTTAAACCAGGCAAATCGTCGTCAGCCGCGATCACTTTCAACGACTAGCTTTGGTTCTCATTTCAGTTGTAGCTTTGTATAGGAGACTGTGTGTCCCATGAATCGGTGGTGTCTACTTGGAATTTCGTCTCATGTCAACATAAGGCTTGCATGGTCAGTGCAGTGCCCTAGGAGCGGAATGATGTGCTAACTAGGGGGAGAGACGCAGACAGTTTACAATACTTTCTTATCTTTTGAAGTAGGGAAAAAAAAGATATCACATTAAATGGTATTTTATCAACTAAAGTAGGTCTACTCTTTGAATGGGTAATTGAGCGCTTTGAGTGTATAAAATACGAGAATTTGTTTGTGTAATCCATACATAAGTTCAACACATAAGACCCTTGGACCGATACAATGCGATGGCCCTCTAATTAAAGACGTAGTTAATAATTTATTTTAGAAATGCAATAAATTATTACATTAAATAAATTATTATTTTTGCAATTTCGTGATATAATTTAAATTTTAATTTTTTTCTGCGCATTTACAAATTTATTGAAGGCAGTACACATATCGTTTTTCCAACCACATCATGTTTTGTGCTCAGTGGATGAAATTCATAAATTACCCAGACGGTCGTGTGCCATTTTACTTCGTAAATAATTTTTAATTAATAGGCGGGAAGTGCCGAAAATAATGTCTATACTGTACACAGATTGAGAAAAACTGTTAATAATGATCAATGTTCAGTTGCAGAGGCACACAAAATTAAAAAAGGTTGTCAGACCCAAGGACTTGACACACGTTTCTCTATGTATTTCGACGTGCTGAATCCGGATCTGAAGTCAGAATTGTGCCATCACCCTTCATTTTTTAATAAAAAACACAAACTTTCTCTCAAAAAACATCGTTATAAATTGTAGAAGACTTGACTCATGTTTCTCTATGTATGTCAACGCGAAATCCGAATCTGAAGACAGAATTGCGCTATCACCTTCCATTTTTTAAAAACGTGAAATTGTAGATTGTAAATTTGTGGGTGTTTTTGCGATTAAAAAAACTGGAGGGTGGTGGCGCAATTCTGGCTTCAGTTCGGATTCAGCGCATCGACATTCACCGTGGAAAGTGTGTCAAATCTCTGAGTCTGACAACAACACCTGAAAACAAAAAAATATAATTTCACGGTGTCTTTTTTTCGATTTAAAAAAATGGAGGGCGATGAAAACATAGAGAAACAAGCACAAAGAAACTTATTGAAATACATAGAGAAACATGTGTCAAGTCTTTGACAACTATTTTTATGTGTGCCTGTGTTATTAATAAGTTTGCAAGATCTTTAACAGATCTTAGTTATGAAATTTGACTCTAAACAAATGCACTAACGATATGCATGGCTATAACTGAAATGACACGTTTTCCGCAACATCAGCAGGATATTTTGATTGAAGTTTTTGTTCTTCTTCGTAAATTTCATCGTCCGAAAGAGCTATCAGTACTTGTAACTGAATCACTTTGAATATTATCACTGTATTTTTCAACCCAGTAAATTATTGCTTCACTGGTTAATGCCAATATCTAGGCATCCATAGTAAACATTAATTTTGTATTTTTGTTCGTCATCGGTGAGTCGTTGATCCTCGTTCGTCAAAATATCGTTTCGTTTTCTTAACTCGTTCATCGCTAAATTTCACTTTTAGTTTCCAGACTTATGGTAATTCTATTTTTTCATTCATAATTTTCAAATCATGGTGATCCTGAACAGCCTTCATAATTCTTCGTATATCATCGAGTAAATTCTTTGCCGTTTGCGAATCCAAATCTGGGTTTTGAAGGTGTGAACTAACACCGTTTCAAAATACGATAGTAATTTGGAATGTAGTGCTATATGGAAAACAAGTTCAAAATTTTCCATTTCTTTTTCTTTTTCGGCCATCATTCGCTTCAGGCGTTTTGTTAGAAACTGTAGTTTTTTAAGTTTGTTAAATATTAAAATATCAATATCTTGTAACTATTAAGGAATCGTTACGTGATTACCATCTTGTGGGATAAAGTTTTAATGTTAGGTAAGTAATGTAAAGAATTAATTTAAATATTATTTCGATTTTTATCTAAATCCATCACGTTTTATAATGTTTCGTCGATTAATGTTATGATTAAAGAATACTTAAAATTCGTTCCACCAAATAGTAAAATATCCGAACTTTTAATATCCTGTGCATGGCACAATATTTAAATTATGAGCATCACAATGCTCAAACAATGTATTGTCAGTATTTAATTAAATCAATAAAAAATAATAAATAAAAATAAATCTCCCTTCCGCTTTCTGATGCGGAATTTATAAAGAATAATAAATATAAATAATAGAAATAAAATCTTCTCATTCTGATACATAGTTTATAGAAAAAAAATTAAGTTTTATTTCTGAAGTCTTATTAGTCTGTGAATTTATATATCACGGAACGCAGCGATACTTCCTATAACTTAATATTCACTTTTCCTGTTTCTCACTTATTTTAAACATTTTTTTAAAAAAAATTCGACGTAGGCTAATGCACACCTTTCATCGAAATTAACGCCAGTGATTGTCTCAAGAGGTTGCGTTAAGCAATATTAACTTCGCGTATGTACAATAACTTGTTAAAGTAACTCTTAGCAAATAGTTCGTGTGTTTTATCACATTTTTTGTAGGTAAGAATTCCTTATTTAACACTGAAATTCTTTTTATTTGGGGGTCACAGATTCTCGAGGCCCCGGACATGATCCTGACAGCCTATGGGACTTACGCCGCTGGGTATAATAACTAATAACATAAGTTGAAGTTCGTTTGGCGATTTTACAATGGTTCTCGGCCAGGTATCAGAAAATAACAGAAAATAATATGGAAACTAGGAAGTTCTCAACTGAATTTCTCTGATCCTGTATCCCAAGGAACCTTTCAACAGGTTCAGGTGGAAATATGTCCTGATATTTTTTTTCTATTGAAATATATTCTCTATTAATAACTACTGAAAAATAGCTACCGTCACGCACTAAAACTTACTGAAAAAAATAATTTTGTCAGTTTTGGCCGCTGTTTTTGCTAATGACGCGGGCAACCCTTGCTGCAGCGAACGACTCACCTGGTGCCGTCATTGCTCTACTTATTGGTTATATCTAACAGTTCGCTGGGCGGAAAACTGTAGTTCATTTCGGGGAACACTGCGTCATTTGCGCCGGTTAGTTACTAGAGATTAATCGTAATTAGTACGACCTTCGATTATTTTATACGATTAATAAATACAATTAAATCGATTATATTTATGCCGATTAATCTACTCATCAATCAGCTTTACTATTATGAATCATTTCAATTAAATTTATTTTTTAAAATGTTTACTATATTTAGATTTAATTTTTAAAAAATTGACGAAAATAGAGCTTCACCTCAAGCACAACCTGACAAAGCGGCGTATTCGGGAAGGCGGCTTGGAGCTTCCCCGAATGCGATGTAATATAAACAACCAATCATTAACTTCCGAGTCGCTCGGAGTTGTCTTGCTGAACGACACAATGATAGTAACAGGTATTGTTTTCGAGCTAAATCACCAGGTGACACCATCGTGAATAATTATTAAAAGCATTTAAGTAAATCATCATAAATTGATGTGCCTGTATCAAAAATAATTGAAGGTTAGCAAATAATGTTAACAATACTTGCGTGCCACGGCAACACTGGCATCACATTGGGTTTCAGTTTCTCAGTGTCGAAGAACTAGTGGCCAGAAGAATAGGCTCTGCGCGGCGCAGCATTGCGGGTTTGTCAAGGGCGTGGGCAATGTCATTAGCTTTTTTCGCTGCCTTGAATTGGAACTCCTGCCTGAAGGAGTGCGTGCTCCTTCGGCGGACATTCACAATAGGCAAGGCTACACAAACCCCGCAGGAACAATTATTTGCGACGTGATAAGTGGGAATTTTGGTATGTTTTTATGAACTTCCAGACGGCAGCTATTTTTCATAAATAGTAAAAATCTACCTATAGAAAAAATGAAGCAAGATTTCTATCTGTATCTGTTGAAAGGTTACCTGTCGGTATCAATCTGATAAGGAAGAGATTTACCAAAACGGGATTAATTAAAGAAATTATATCTTTCAAAAGGAAATTATGTTGCTACTTTGGAAAGTAAGCAGACGCGCCAAGGAAAGGAATCAGTATATGCCCGCATTTATGCGAACTGGGATGCAAGCCCACACTATGATTTAAGCACTCAGCCCATGAGAGCTCGAATAGCTGGAAGAGTAACACCTAGTAGTGCACAGTCTGGTACCAGTGGCTTGGAAATGATAGAACTACCTCTCAAGAGACTTCCTAATGCTTTGGCATGTTGTCAGGTAATGGAGCAAATTCTTAATAGATATTAATTGTATGCACACATGTATTTTACATATCCTAATAATGCTATTTTGTGTCTAGATAACTGGAAATTTGGTTCTTGCATCACAAATGACATTGACATTATATCATTTTCAAGTACGAACCCATGATATATCTCGTTTAAAATTTATTGACTTTGAAGAATCTCCTGTGGGCCTCGAAATAAGTTTTGTACCATGGAAACTCGAACTTTGTGAAAATGTTATTGCATGTATGTCAAAAGAAAGTCTTCATGTTTTGAGAGTTTGTTATGGATCAGATAAGTGGCCAACAGTTGAAGAGACAAATGACACTGCAACTGAGAGCTCAGGTAAGTTATATGAAACTGAAATGAAAACTTTGAAGTCAAATGAAATGAGAATAGGAAATCTATTAGCTTTGTTTTCACATAGCCGTTTGTGTGCGTAGGCTTTTATGTATACTATTGGGCTGTGGTTCTGACGAATTATCACAAAACTGATAAATGAGAATGAATCTTTGAGATAACTTTCTTTACCAATAGGGCAAACTGGACGCAGCAATGAATGCCAATGTGCCACCATAACCACACTTAATGCCGATTCACAATGCAAACATAAACATAAGCATCACGCATAGACTAAAACATGCCTGTGTCGTTAGCCGAATTCGTTTACTACGCTCCGCAAAGTTATGGATGTTAAGCGAATTCGAGATTTCGTGGGATTAGGGTGACTGTTTAGGAACCCCAGGACCTTACGGCACCGATCCCCTGGCCGAAGGGATAAAAGCACTGACTGCGACGTGACGAGACTCGACTACGATACTAATTACTTCCCCATTAGTAACGGAGAATTACTCCAGGGAAAGAACTCAACGCCCAACAAGGATTTTAAAAAATTAACATAAGTGATAGACTGAAATATTCACATTGTCTAACATAAACGTAAGCACAATTAGTTTCTATTGGCTGTGAGACATTCTAGTTTACTATTAGTGGAATGTAAGAATAGATTTCGAGATATCGACTGTGTCCATGGCCCATGGGTTCGATTAAAACTAGTGCCAACGCAGCACGCAATCAGAACCCAGTGATCTAAACATTATACTCTATTACACTAGAGCTCACTTGTAGTACCACACCACAGTCTTTTGCGAAAAGTACACTTGTGTAGTACTCTTTGGTCTTTTGTTCATCCAACGCCATCTAGTGTAGATGGCATTTGACTTCAATCCTATTTCGAAACTCGATTTTGAGTTCACGTACTGTGATTGGTTCATTTCTTGTGTTACTTGAGTATAAGCACAAAAGCTTGACGCTTGCAAATTTTTTAGTTAACGTGTTTTGTGTTATGCTTATGCGAACGCATTTTGAATGAATCCCCTTATGGACATAGTCCTAACTTTTATGTTAACGCAACGCTTATGTTTATCTTTGCATTGTGATTAGGCCTTAACATTGTAGATTCCCTTCTGCTACTCTGATGCAACAGGTCAATACAGTGCAGAGAGATTAAGCTCGCAAATCCACAATTAAAACTGCATTTGAAAGAAACACTTTTTTAAATTAATTTCCTCTCAGCAAAACACTTTACCTGGCATTGTGTCCCATGGACTTTTCTAAAAAACGTACACTCCATAGAGAGCTGGCTGGCACCATTTCATACGCCCGACTCATACCCTCGTTTCCTTTGAAAACTGCATCCCTTTCACTACCTACCTACCTACTTCTGGTTCTCCTAATTTCTGTATCAATTCGTCTCAACCGGATGCCCCAATTTTCTCACAATCTGACACTTCTGGAACATATTACCTCTGACCACACACTCGGGTTAAAAATGCAGTACATATGTACCAACTAGTCAGATGAAACATAAAAAAACATCTGTGTAGATATCTGCAAAATATTCACATACTGCATCATAATGTTTAATCTCTTTCAAATAAAATTAAATTGATCGATTACAATACCATTGACTTAAATGTTATTGGGAAGCAAGTGTTTAGAAATTGACTCCTATCTTGCTTAACAATACTGCATTTGCAATTTAATATCTTGTTTAGCTTTGGTAGTACAGATGAAATATTTAGGAAAAGCGGCTTCAAGGAATGTGATCAATTGGTTTTCGTAACAATGCTGATGTGTTGTCCGGCTTCCACTGGAAGTTTTTTAACAAATGTCTTGTGATTTGATCAGTTTGTAGTAAGATCTATGCATTAATTTAATGCCTTTGATTATGTGAAATATTTATTTTAGTTTTTAAAAATTGTCTTTCTTTTATCTAATACAGAAAAACTTGCTCAATGCGGAACGTTTATACAGCAAAGATCTGTCCAATGTGAACATAAACCTCTGTCCTGGGAATTGTAAATTCCACAGTATTACTTTGAATAATGCGGAATCGTGCCTTACGTTGAAAAAAACTTTTTGCTTGAGTAACAACATTCCAAACTTCTTTTGTGTTGAACATGGAGTAACTGCCCTTCAATATTGCCAGTCATACGTCAGGTCGTAAGTCATTGTCTTTTATCCCTGTAGGACTTAGTGCTGTTAGTATGAGGGGTTACCAAACGGTCACCCATCCTGGAACCCGCGGCGTCTCGAACTTCCGTTACTTCATGGAGGTTGGTTAAGAAGTTGAGATTCCGTCGTAAGCAAGTTTTACTGTACATAAACATACAGAAATTAGTTTTATATTGAATGGTCCACAGCGAACAGCTTTTATCCATTTCATTAATTTATCTTAAGATTGCTTTGTAATATTCGTATATAACACTAAAAAAAGTATTTTTTTATTAAGTACACACATGTTTCTTGTATCTGATAAATGTTGTTAAGGATATTTTTTTAAGAATCTTAACCATTGATTTTCGTATATTCAAAAGTTACAATGTCTTTGTAGAAATTGTTGCTGATGATCAACCCATAGATTGGGATGAAATATCTAAAAATGAGAAACAGAGGAAAGCGTCTAAATTTGTTCCATCAAGTTCTAAGCAGAAGGAGAATGTAAATAACAATAATAGTGGAAAATCAGTGCCAATAGTCACATACTTACCAGGCATAATGTCTGGAAGGAACAATGATCCATGTTCCACTGGTGGCGATGGAACATATCGCCAGAGTCCTTTTATTATTGCACCACCAGGAATGAATGTCAGTAGTACATCTCCAGCAACAGTAAGTTATCACGTTTGAAACATATCAAGAAGTACCTAATTTTTTAAAATATCCTTTTTCTTCATAGTTTCTTGAATTTTGTTCTATAAACGCGTGTTTGTGCATGCATGCATGGAAAAATGAGTGTACGAGTAATGTGCAAGAAATTACATAAATTATATTCGATAATAAATTTTAGGCTCAATAATTTGAAAATAATTGTCATATCTTCATAAATTATTTAGAAATCTGACAAGCATTTTCTAAACGTAAGTTAAAATGATGTAGAAATTATAACGAGGATATTGAATACTGTTCTTCGCAATTTCTAAATATTTTAAATAACTTAGTAGTAATATTGATTACTTACACTATTTATTGCGGAATAACAACGGCGTGGCGTGACAATTTCTATAGAATCTGTCGTTTTAAGCTGTGGATAGCGTAATTGTGATGATCCGTAGGTCAGTAGATAATTATCTTGTTAGTGCCCTGATATTTTGTTCTGAATTATTCAGAATATGTAATTTTGTACGTACGGGGAATTTTTTTCGCACTTTCATTTTAAATTTCGTGCGATTTTACGCTGCACAATGCGATACGCAATCGGTACGAGGAGGCCTGCCTTGAGACCCCTTTCTTCTGTGAGAGACGTTTCTTTCAAGTATCCTAGCACAACGTGTCACTTAGATCAGGAGCAAGCTATAAAATCCACATATGATAATCTCAAAGCTAAGCCTTTTTGAGAAGTTAGCCAGTGTTGTGACAAGGACTCGCAAGTACGGTGGCTTATTGGTGTCGTCGTTGCGCTGCACAGTTTTTAGAATGTGTCGAAAAAAAGATGTCATTGGGGAATGATTACACAGCTAATTCTTGTTGTATATTGTTCGTTAGATAGTCAAAGTGTGATGGAGTTGTATGCCATACAGATGTGGCGTCTCAAACTGTACTCCATATTGAATTCAACGCGTCGTTTTTTAATACCCTCTTTTATTGCGAGCTCAAAGCTATTTTTTGGCCTAATGGTAGAAAATTATTTTTCATTGCCGATTATGACCATGTTATACTGTTGCGACATCTCTAAGTAGCCGCCATACTGGTTCAAAGATGTCCAATTTGCCACCAATCAATGTACGTATGTATCATAGGTACAAGTATGGCAGTTCA
>BOPP01000018.1:12062922-12084789 GCA_017312745.1 Gryllus bimaculatus | reverse complement strand
CCCCGCCCTTCTCACAACTTAAATTTCGCCGCTTGCGGGCCGATGCGGATTTATACCTTGGGCGCCTCTGGGCACTGCACTCCAAGCCGCCCTTTTTTTATTCTTTAATTTTTTTTTTAAATTTAAGGTCGCATCAACTACTAGTTCATTAGCGACCACTATGTGTAACGGTATGGTAACTATGAGAATGACACAATATGATGATGGTAGTGGTGTGAAAGGACGAACACAATACAACCATGCCCGCGGTGGACTCGAACCCGCGATCCTTCGGTGCGAGACAGGCATTCTGTAATTTTGTTAAGAAAGACACTTCAATAATTTCTAAAGCAGTTATTCAGTTATTACAAATACAGCTATTTAATTATAAAATGAATTATATTACACAAACTGAAGTAAAATCTCTCGCGACTGTCTGATTGGACAGTGAATTAGGCTATAAGATCGTCACAGTATATTAATATTAAAATTTCAGATTCTATTGCCAACAACGCAATCGTGTTTAATCGATCTTCGGTCATTTTTGATCTGGGAAAGTTTTTCACACTTTCAAACATGAAAAAGATCTTTTAGCGCTGCAATTACTTATCGGTGTGCAGACAAATGATCCGGTATGCAATATCGTCATTTCTGAATGAGCCTTCTGTGGAAACCTCGCAACAAGTTTGATTTTTCTTGTTCATTGCTTGCATTAAAATTATAAATAACTTTCCACTGATCTTCTTGTAAGCTTCGCTTTATCAAGTTAACTTGCAAGTCAAGTTATCTAAAATAATTTAGAACTATTGCCTTTTAAGTGATAGCGGGTCAATTGTTTATTACTTCTTAATTGAAAGTTTCAGTTATTGATCAAATGAGTTATTTCCCTCTCGCGGTTCCTTTATCTCTTAACTCTCGCGATTCCAGAATATGTGCAACCATAAGAAGGATGTTTAAGAACATGCTTTCGTGGCTCAATGGCGAAGTCGCTTCCCTTTCACCACTGAAGTTCGGGTTCGATTCCTGTAGAATCCTCGTAGGACTTCATGTGAAATTTGAACGACAAACGAGGGCTAGGGCTCCTGTGAACCGCCCTAAACCTTGCCGTGATTCCTTACCCTAATTCCTTTTCAATTCTGGCCGCTGGGTAGTGATGCAGGAGCGCGTGAGAGAGGCGCGTACACGGAGATACTATCTCGCGGTCGTCTTGACAACTGACTAAGACGATACGTGACTATATAATTAATGGAGGATTACTCCCGCGCAGCAATTATGGAGGATAACTCCAAAAGCACGAAGCGCTCACCCCCACCCCCAAGGGGTTTGGAGACGCGTTGCGTCTAAAGTTGACGCAACAAATGAAAAAAATAAAAAAGGTTAGTTAACCCTTGGAAAGAAAACCCGAAAGGAAACAGTTAAAATTGTATAAGACAATGGCAATACCGACCCTGCTATACCGTAGTGAATGCTGGATTTTGAAACAAAGAAAAATGAGAATATATGCATCAGATGAAGTTTCTAAGGACAGTAAAAGGTTATTCGAAAACTGATCACGAAAGAAATCAAGATATTCGAAAAGAGCTAAATCAGAGTGGCATCTGTCCTCGATCAAATCCAGAAGTATAATAGAAATTGGACCCAACATCTATTTAGAAAGGAAGTGCAGCGTCGTCGTCAAAAATAATGGAAATATCAACCCCTTGTAAACCGAGATCCCGGGAGACCAAAAAAACGGTGGACCATAGAATCGGAACAGGCCGTTAGGCCTAAACCGTGAAAATTATTATTAACTTCAATTACAGTAATTTATTAAACGTATTTCTATAACAACAAAAAAATACTATGGCAGCGCAAAGTGCGCTTGATTAATCTCATACGAAATTGAAAGTACATAGTTTTTGTTGAATTATCTGGAAATTGCGAAACATGAAGAAACGTGTTGTCCTTTGTGTGTGGAAAGCGCGCTTGCGAGATTGGGAAGGCACTCCCCTTCGCCCGTAGGGACCACTTTGGGACACGTTCCCGCTGCCACGGACGGTGCTGGCCCGACCGGCCCCCTTTCTTAAGTGCTCACGACACACTCCCCCAAAACCCTCATGACGCACTTGCCAGGGCGTATACAGTATGGCTGTGTAGATGGCATTATTATTATTATTATTATTATTATTATTATTATTATTATTATTATTATTATTATTATTATTATTATTATTGCTTATAGGCCATTACTGACCACGCTAAACGTGTGTAATTTGACCAGGATCAGCTTTTCAGTTATATACCTCAGTACGACAAGGTTGTTACGTCTTGAAGTGTGAAATATGAGATAATAGTAGGGTGATGAGGGGTGAAGGGACAATCAGAAATACGACCATGTCTACGCAGGAATCGATCCTGCAGCATCCTCGGCGCAGACGATTGCTGCCGCATCCGTCTGCGCCACGGGGCCGACTTTATTTTTATTTTTATTATTATTATTATTATTATTATTATTATTATTATTATTATTTATTATCTACAATTCACGATCGAAGACGATACGAGTCAACTGAATACACAATTCACTACAGGTTGAAATCTTATTAAGGTGCTGATCAAGGACTCTCGGTGCCTCTACAATACTTTGCGCAAAATGTGAGCCGTTCCAAATAAAGCAATTTCCTGCACTTCCCAGTCCACGCAAAAATTGCGGAACAAATGCCAGAGCTCCAATAATAATAATAATAATAATAATAATAATAATAATAATAATAATAATCGGAACGACCTGTGATTTTATGCCCCACATTCGTCTGATTTCGATTTCCAAACTCTTGTATTTAAGAAGTTTCTCTTCCTCCTTGGTTACGACGCTTTGATCGCGGTTTTGGTGAATGTTCGTACCACTTGAAGCACATGTTTGGAACTTCGAGGGAGGTACACATCTGCCAGTGGAGGTAACTACACACCCTGTTGTGTCTTTTGAAGTATTCGGTTTTTGCTAAAATTGGACAAGTTGAGAAAAGATGATAAATGGTTTCTACTTGTTACTGGCAAATGCGTCAGTTATCATCTTCGGGAAATGATGATTTGCTTCATCATAATGTCGTGTTCTCAACGCGTTATCTTGGGCAGCTATTAGAACTGCTTCTGATTCTGGCTTCATTCTTTCCCTTTTAAGCCACATAAATGATTGATCTTTGTTGCTCTAGTATCTATCGCACAGTATCTATTTTTTTTCGATACTGCTCATGGAGTGCTTTATGTCTACGATTTCCTTAATATTCTTTGTCTCACGTTTCATGTTTAGTAGCGTCAGAAGTTCAGTGTCTGTGTTATTCCGCGTGTCTTGCGTAGTTTTCTTTGCAAAACTTCTTGCTACACTAAGAATGCCTCTGTTTCCAATTGTTCGTTCTGATTTCATGACCTGCCTCATTAGTGGGTCATCTTGATGACTGACTACATACTTTCTCACCCCGACTATTGCTTTCTGCCAGGCGGCTTCAATTTGTGTGAGGCTCTTCTTCCTTCCTTTCGTGATACATAAAGACTAAGTACATCAGCTCGAGGATGGGCGACATGATGCATTGTAAGCAGTTTTATGGATTTTCGATCCATGATTCGAATTTCATACTCAGTCCAGTCAACTAGTCCGTAACTGTGCTCGACTACAGGCACCGCCAACCTACAGATATTGCAGATAATTGAATATATTGTATTCCGGGAGTTCAGAGCGGACTGCATGACAAGTCTCACTCTTATGTAATATTCCCAGCGAATTCTCTCTTTCATTGTGTCGTTCGAGATATTCTCACATTCTTTAATGCCCAAATTTCCGTAAGTTTTACCTGGCTCAAGATCTTGAATCACAGTATGCGTATCAACGTCAATGCTCTCTGACGACACTTTAAATTGATTTTAGCTCACTTGTGAAGATCAAACTCCATGCAGATGTCACTGCTAAAATCATTGATGACTGACATTTGTGAGAGAATCGCTTCATTCTTAGCAAACTTTTTTTTCGCTGCGCTGTTAAATAAAAATCCTCCTTTCGTATGCACCCTCTAGGGCTCACTGGGTAGTCGCGTCACGTCAGTCGCAGTCAAGTCAGGGAATCGCCGATAGTTAGCGTCTTCGCGCTCGCGTCTTGCACGCGCCCTGCGTCTTCTACCTATCGGCCAGAATTGGGACGAAATAAGAACATGGGTAAGGTTTAGGACGCTTCACAGGGGATGGGCTAGACCCTGTGAAGCATGCTAACTCGTTTTGTCGTAACAAATTTCACCGGTTCTACGGGAATCGAACCCGGAATCTCAGTGGTGAAAGGCAAGCAACTTCGTCACTGAGCGACGAGAGCATTTCTAAGCACTTTAAGATGATCCCTGTGATCACAAATGAGATACTGGTCCTTCATCACCGTGGAACATTTGACCAAAATCAGTGTGCGACACCTGTCTAGAAAGTGGGATCAACGTTCCATTTAAAATTGGCCTGACGAAATTCGACATTTAAAATTAGACTGAAAGACCTAAAAATTTCGTTACCTTAACATCAGTCAATGGCACAGCGTTCATTTTCAAAAGAGTACAGAGCTGTTTATTTGAAATGGAAAACTGCTTTAAAACAGTTTTCTTTTCATTAACTAATAATTTGTTATTAAGGAACCAATTTAATAATCTAATATTGTACTATTTACGGTTTCTTTATTGAAAAAAAAAAAATTCGTATCAGCAAAGAGAACTGTTCTTCCGCTTGTAATCGTCGGGGGCATATCGTTTACATTATAGTAAGAAGAGAATAGAGCCTAAAATTGAACCCTGCGGGACTCCACATGAGATTAGCAAAGAATCGGAAAGGTGGGTACATAATGTTCCATTATTCCAGAAACAATATCTAGTCTCAGAGATCGTTGTTTAAAGTACGAACATAAACGATCTAGAGCAATATCACGAATCCCATGTAATTATGATTGGAATGTAATTTTGAAAGTAAAATATTTTGATCAATGACTGCAAAAGCTTTTGAAAGATCTAAAAACATTCCAATAGTGGCTTTCTTTGATGTAAGGATGTGACGACATCTTTAAGAAAAGAAAATATGGCTGCTTTCGTAGATTATTATTTTGATACCCATATTGACAATCTGAAAACGGGCTTTGTTTACTAAGAAAGGTTTTTATTCGAACGTACAAAAGTCTCTCCAATATTTTTGAGAAAATTGGCAAAAGAGAAATTGGCCGATAATTTTGAATTTTATTTCTGTTGCTTGTTTTGAAAAGCGGCTTCATCGTAGCCGTTTTAAAAAATATGGAAAAATTCCTGTGCATAAGGATACATTAAATAGGTGAGTTAACAGGTGTAAATTGGCAGGCGCACAAGTCTTTCACAAACAATCCGGAAATTCATCTAAACCTCTAATATTTATTTTTAGTTTTTTGTTGGAGGCCTGTAGATGCAAAGTAATATAATTTTTAGCATCGGAAGATGTACTACAGATATTTTAAAACCATTTTCAACGGAATATACATTTAATTCCGTCAAGGAAATAGAATCGATATTATTTCGATCATAAATACAAGAACCTCCATATGCAAGTCCTTTATTTGATTCCTTTTCTCTACAATAATATCCTGCTAGGTAAAAGTTTGGAATTTGGAAAATGCCAAGTTTATTATGAAATAACCAATGTTCTGTAAAGCAAACATCATCCATTTGATTTAAATCGCTGCGTAGAGCTGCTTCGATAAACTCAGTTTTATTTGAAAGGAATGAATCATTACGGTGTAGTATTTTTATTTTTTGCAAGTACCTACACGGATGTTTTTCTACTGCATCTGACTGTACTTGCTATATATTTACTCCATTTTTACCTGAAGTGCGTGGCCGAAGCTCGTAGTGTGGCCCGGCAGTGACAGAAATTATTTTCAAAAAGTGTAACATTTGTTTCTCTCAGTTGCAGTTTTAATTGTTGGTTTGCGTGCTTAATCTCGCTGCATAGTGTTGGTCTGTTGTACCAGAAGGGCAGAGGCGAGACTACAATGTTAGTGTTTTCAGCGGCACGTAATTTGTTTACTTGTTCAGTAGTAAATTTACCGCCCAAATTAATGTCATTCTGCCGTCCTATTATTATGACTGTGTCCTGATTGGTCAGTGACTTTGTATGGGTGTCCAACACTGTAGTCACGTCTGCAAACCTCCCGTTAGATTTAAAAATAGATGAGACTGAGTAGTTGGAGGGTAACCTCGTTCTGAGAATGGAGGAAAGATGGCGGCTATGGCTGTCGGCTTTTTTTTTGCTTAGTAGAAATGTTTTTGTTTTCAAGTGGGCTAGGATGCTCAGCTTTACGTTTTTATGCGCTTCCTAGCCTGTTTGCGTTGGCTTGTGCGTATGTTTGCCCATGTTAGAAAAGGGTTTTGAGGATCAGGAAGGCGAGGAAAATCTGTTTCATAATATTTAACACTACATTTGTTTTGAGTTGCGATGTGGTGGTTATCTTTTGTGCAGTCACGGGTGCACGGTTGGGAAGATTCACAGTGTTGCCGACTTGTACCCAACTGTCTGTGTAAAGAACCACCCAATCTTCGAATATGTTTATCTAAATTTCTGTTTGTGTGTGAAGGCTCTCAGAAGGTCGGCTTTGAGGGTGTAGAGAGTAAAGAGTTGAACGATTAGTAGCCATGTCACTAATGCGTTTTAATGTATGTGATGAAATGGGAATAAATATAAGAAACTCGGATATGAGCATGAAGCACCTAACTTAATATTTTGAAAGTGTAGGATTGATATATTTTTAATAAATTAAAAATTAAGATTCGATAATAGAATGAGAAGGTATGTTATTTACAAAATGGATTGAAAGGTAGTACTTGCGAAATTTGGCAATGTGGTTATGTAGATTGTTGTCTACTAAAGTTGCTACAAGTAGACTATAAGATAGATAAATAAGATTTGTAACACGTTCACAACTGTTAGATACACAGTCCTAGTAAAGTTCAAATCAACGGATCGTCACTCGCCACAGATATATAATAAATTCTTTCAGCAATTAAAGTAGCTCACTGATATAATATCGAAAAGAAACTGAACTGTTTATGGGTTTTGACATTTGTCACCAACTCGTAAAATTAATGTTTGTTTAGGTTACAGTGAACGTTTGAAGCTTGTTATCTTTTGGTTTGTCTTAGTTATAACAAAATACTAGCCGGAATTATATTTTCAGGTAACGTGCAACTAGTAAAGAAGCACTTAAACACTCCAAATGTAGTCAAATCACTAAAATACTAGACAGAATTACAAAAATTCGAGAGCATAACCAGCTGCGTCAGTGTTGTAAGATGGCGTCAACATCTTGTTGGCCTGGCCTTGCAAACCTCATTAAGGCTAGGATGAAATAGATAGATCTCCAGAATCTTCAAAATCCAATTGTGTATTACACTGCCAAAGGCCTTCTGGTAGTTAATCCAAGCCATGTTTAAATACATTTTCCTTTCCTTATATCGTTCAAGATTATTTTAGTAGCAAGATTTCGTTACAGACATAGGAACCTTTACGATGTCCTTTTTGTTCAACTGGCAACAGATGTTTTCTCAAGGTGTCTGAATATTTTGTTAGCTACGGCTGCTGTTATAACTTTGTTCATTACTGGCAGGCATTATTGGCCTGTACTTCTTGGCCAAAGAGATATCTCCCGTTTTGGGCAACAAATACGTGATGCAGCGTGAGAGTAATTTCGGGAGTTCTTTGGATTTTCTAAAATTGTATTAACAGTTTTTGCTAGATGCGTAATGTAAGGCTGTTAATTTCTTAATTCAATAATTCTTGAATCTTATCAATTCGAATGATGTCCAATTTCCCGTGTTCTGAATTGCTTGGAAGAAGTCCTCTTCCGAGAATTCGTGAATATGTTACACTGTTTCCACAAGTTCAAGCATCAACTTCAGATTGAAGCCAAGAGTCGTCATCGTTGTAGGACCTGCATTCCTACCAGATTTCTGCCTAAAATGTTTCGATGTCGTCTTTTGAAGGAGTGACAGCATTGCCATTCAGTGTTGGAGTTAGAATGCGATAGAATATCTTCTCGTCTCTTTTCAACAACCTATTCTGCACATAGAAATATACTGTTTGTAACGTATTATTATTATTATTATTATTATTATTATTATTATTATTATTATTATTATTATTATTATTACCCTCTTATTAATAAGTTGTCAAAAGTGAGGTTTAAACTGAAATTTTAAGAAATAAATTCTGCAGATTAGAAATAGTTCCTACTTAACTTAATATTCCTACCTAATTTTTAAACATTCCACTTTTTTAAGTTTAGCTTCATAATTAAATCCGGACCACTTTATTATTTAATGAAGATGTTTATTTATTTTTCAGTTCTCAAGGCAGTAATTGGACTTTGTATTCGTTGCAAACTCCTAGTCCTCTGACCTTGTATGGTGATATCATGAGTGTTGGAGGAATGCATCGGTGGACAAGCCCTGGAACTTACGGCCACCTGCTGGGAGAAGCTCATTTAATATTGAGAGTTTCTCGTGCATTGTTGCATTGGAAAGCTCATCAAGAATGCGCGATACCATACCAGCATTTAAGTGATAGAAATCATATGGATGATTTGTACAAAGAATCTTGTGCATTATTAGGCGATTACTACATTACGTAAGTACATCTGTGATAATTTGTTCCACAAAATAGTAACAATAACAGAGTAGTGTGATTTCCATCCATGCAGATTGTTCACTAATAAAGAAATATGCAACCAGATGGTTGGCGGATTTTCTTTGCGAGTAGTTGCACATTAAAATTTATACGTATAAAAGTATTTACTTATTTACATTATTTACACGTTTGCTTACCTAATTTCTCAGAACTCTCTATATACAAATTGAGGAAGATTGAAAATTGTCTTCTGGTCTCTGAGAGCCAGTTGCGTCAAGGTGTCATTCCCTCGGATTTTTATTATAACGGGATTGCGTGAGACACAACCAACAGTCTAAAGAATTCTAATAGGATGTATTCCCACAGCTCTTCGACTTGTACTACAAAAAAAGATAGAGGTACACAATCTATCTTAATCTATGGTTTGAATCGGTATTTTTATGCCAACCCGATATTTACCTAGATTGTTTCTTATGTAACAAATTTTAAGGGATTGTTCAAGTGTTCTTTGTCGTCTCGCCTCTTGTTCATTAATTCACACACCTACTAATGAATATTTAATTTTTTGGGCGCGTTTTAGTCGGGTTGGAGGCGTAATTAGATCCGGCGCTGTCCTACAAGTCACCTTCTGGGTGTTTTTCCACCTGGATTCTTCTATTATTTCCTAGCGGGGCACCGTCCCAGCCGAATTAAGCTCGTAGACCTCGCATTTTGTTTTCGAGAGTAGGTGGAAATCTTCAAAGGACACCACACGCCCGTAGTATGAAATTTTGACTCGCTAAAACTACCTCCCTAGGCTTCGTCACCCCACGGAACCGCCGGTAGGCATTTCTTTGCTAGGGTGTATCGGACATGCGCCCTTGCCTTTTAAAATTCTAGGACGCCATTCTCACCCACTTCTAATCTTAGTTTCTGCATTATTTTCCCCGCGAAGGCCGTCACTTCTTTCCACTTCTCCTTAAAAACCAGCTTACGATGTTCTCGGGCTGCAGTTGTTGTCAGTATTGCTGGCAGAGATGTGTCCTTACTTCTTCGAACCGAAGGCAGACATAGAAAACGAGTTCTGCCGCTACTGGGAAACAATGAGGGCATGCTGGGTCTTCAGTTCGGTAAAAGCGTAAGAGATCGCCCTTTCGATACTTCTAAATTCGGGATGAATTGATGCGTCCATCTCCCATTTGCGAGCTGACCCATACGTCTCTGCCACTGAATGATGAACTCGCTTCTCTTCTGCTCTTTTTCTTTTCTTCTGTCCGCGGCGTTGGTAAACCCTGTGTCTGCCACTAGGAGCTCTATCGGTAAGCGCAAGCCACCTTCAGTAAACTTCTGTACACGGAGACTATATTCTGCCTGCTCGACGACGTATTTATTGCTTCTGCCCATACTGGAGCAATAAATAGCAGGATCAAAGTGGTGACATTTGACAGCACTAGTCTTTGCTCTTTCCTTGGTTCTCCAACATTCGATATTAGTCTCGTCAAGACCATCATCGCCTTTGCCGCCTTATTTATGACGTACTCTAGACGATTGCTAAATCTCATCGTCGCATCAGTCATGATTCCTAAGTATTTCAGATACGGTCCCGAAAGGCTGTTTTTGTTTCCCACTGAAATGGTGATGTATTCTCTTTCCTTCCTACTTGTCAGTTTTGTGGTCCGCTAAATGCAAGCCGGCAGGTTAACCATCTGGAAACTTAAGTTTTGGCTTCAATGGCGATTTCTACCACTTCCTCTATATGTTTGACCACTTTAGAGAGTGCTACGCCGTCCGCAATAGCGATATCTCGGCATATTCCGGCATCTGTGTCCTGAGAACTCCGTCATATATCATTCCACAGTAGGGGCCCAATATGGAGCCCTGTGGAATGCTTCCGGTAACTCTGTGGGTAACTCCGTCGGTGTGGTACAATATCATTTTCCCGTAAAGTAGCTGACGATCTTTATCAGATACTGGGACACTCTCTATGCTGCAGAGTTTTTTGAATGCAATTCAAAACTTCATGCTTTTGTTCTTCCAGTTGTCGCGCTTTTCATCTTCTTTAAGGTCGACAAATATTAGTGCGGTCTAATAGCGTTCAATCAGCGCCTTTATATCTCCTGTAAGTAACAGACCAACGCCTAATGCTTCTATAGCCTCTAACAACTTAGCGATTCGCCTACTTAGTTTTGACTGGAACTGCATACGATCTCTAACCTCCAATTCGGAACGCGACGATTATCTTTTTACACTCACGATCCTAGCTGAACCCCCATATGTGGAATCAGGTTTATTCAAAGAAGCGTATAATTTAGAACTGTTGGCTTATTTACAATTTAAAGGTGTACACCAAATAATAGACACGTGTATGAGTGTCACCTCACAACGTGCATATCTGTCCCTTCCTTGTCGTCTCCCGCCTTCCCAGGTCTACCATCTCACTAGCTCTGTCCAGAGTATACTACTTGTACTGCCGCGTCAGCTCATAAATCGTTCATCCCACGTAATAGGAAAAGTAGAGGAACACAATTTGATGTTGCATATAGTATTAGTAGACTCAAAAAACATTCGACAGTGTAGAACATGTGCCCACATTCAAAGCATTAGGAACCCAGGGAGTCCCGTTAAAATACACAAGATGTTTTAAGAAATTATAGGGAAATAATACAGCAAAAATGATTACTAAAGAAGACATTTTCCAACTGCGGCGGGAAGTCAGACAAGCTGACCCAATGTTACCGAAGATATTTACAAACTTCCTAGAAGATATATTCAGGAACTTGAAATGGATCAACAAGGGTTTATCATCAACGGAAGAAATCTGACGAACCTACGCTTTGCAGACATTGCTTTATTCGCCACCTCAAGCCATAAACTGCAGATGTTGCTCGATGATCTCAATAGGGAAGGTAGAAAGGGCGGGTAAATTAAAATGGCGTGGGGCACGACACGTAGCAAGGCAATACCAACCCAGATGCACACACAGTTACTATGTGGGATCCAAGGCAAGCCTGGTGACACCCAGTACGACAGAAGGGATGGGCGGACTTCTTCCGTGAAGCAGCAGACGGGACTTGGACCAGAATGGCAAAAGATACGACGACATAGAGAAGCCAGACCAACGGAAGACAGACGGCGCTACCAGCCTAGCTGCGCGTTCGAAGACGTAGCGATGACACCTGCTCAGACAGGAGGCTTTTGTCCCTCTAGGAATCTTTGTAGGCTAAACAAATTTTATATATAATATTCATCCTTAAGGGCGTACCGATCGCTCAAACATCGCATTTTTTGACCTTTGGTCTTGTGGAACACAATAGATGCATCAGAAATGTCGGCATTTTTAAAATGCCTTTTCCACAACAACCCTAGCGAACAATCCTATTTTAGATGACCTATTCATTGTTTAAAAAATGGCTAAAAAGTACTATTTTCCCAATATTTATGATTTTTTACCCATACATTGTTCTAATCTCCCATTGTTTACGACGTGCGCCATATCCACTAAAGGATTTTGATGCTTCATTTACTAATTTGATAAGCCTTTCGACAGCCTATGACAAGAATAATCCATTTTTAATTATCATTTTTATTAATGATGAACTTTGTCAAAATCTCGTTCGAGATATTCTTTATTATGGGAGGTTCAATCAGTTTTCCAATAAATTAAATCTGTGTAAACATGAGCATCAAATTCAATTATGACACTTGCACCTTCGATGATTGTTCAGAATACCCGTGAATGAAAATTTTATTCAACGCGAAACTCTAATCTATCATTAAGCGTCATTGCAAGTAAAATGTTTTCTGAATGAGCGAAATGTGTGTTCCGTTGAATTCATGATTGATGACTTTTTTTAATCTTTGCCAAGATTTCTTGAAATCGAAACGGTCAAATATAAATGATGAGTGCCAGAATAACATTTCGGTTTTTTATTGCAAATCAAACCGTAGTATAAACTTTAACAATGAATTCGATCAGATTTCACAATTTTTCGTAGAATTCTCTGTTGCAATATACAAACGCAACAATCGATTCGCTGTTGTCAACCAACCTGTTGTGAAATGGGACCTGGGATTTTATTTCAAGGTCTTCTGATCAGATTTGCTGATCTGCAACAGGTACTGCTGATACTAGCTAAGGTAACTCAATTTTATATCAGGCAAACACCCTTTAGGTTGTACGGTATCTAAGTCTACTACCGACAGCTTTTCACAGTAAACAATAAATTTGCTTATTGGACCAGAGTGTGATGAATTACCGGTCCGGTTCAAATTGTCTTACAACGCCATGTAATGTCAGTGTTTGTCGATGTTTCATCATACCCTATTACGTCTGGATTACCAAAATTATTGGTGTAAATTTTTGTATGGTAATATTATGAAACGAGAAAATGTAATTTACCAATAGTTAAAATATCAACGACTCAATTATTTATAAAAATGCAATTTGGATTCATCAAATCGTTGGCGCAGCCATGTTTTGGAGTTGCGTTTTTTCGGGTTGGGTTTCCGTACTAAAGTGACGTGCTCTTCTTGGATTTCACGTCTATAATATTTTATACTTTTATAATTTGATTTCAGATTAGTAATCAGTGAAACAAAGTACCCCCATGCACCAAATTTCTGAAAAATCAATCCACATTCAATTTTTGTCCATGTTGAATCGGCTATTTTAAATTTTAAAAATCTGGCATGTTTGTATTCAGCGACCCAAAAAACCTCTAAGTATGAATTTTCTTGAACAATAGGGGATTAGACCAATATATGGATCAAAATATCATAAGTATGGGAGAAATGGTACTTTTTAGACATTTTCTGTCCAGACACCCAGCGGGTGAACATTTTTTCGACCCACCCTAATAAATATAATCACTGATAGTTGAGTGGGTGACAGACATTGGTCAGAGCACTAATAATCACCAATATCTAATAATGTTCATATTGATATCTCTATCCTAGCACGTGCTTGCTATTAGTGTATTTTCTTGTAATTAATATAGTTGTTCATTTTGAAAGTTGGCCTAGTATTTAAATGTGCCGAGGATAATTAAAAATGTAATTCCAGCAAAATGTATTTAGAATTATCAAATGAATTGGAAGGAGAATTTATTCATTTCAAAGTTATTGTTGATGCAAACTTCAGGTCACTTATCTGTTCGCTGAATCATTTAGCCATGTATATTTCTCCCTAGATTATTTAAAATTTATTGTTTTATTTTCATGAACTTGTAATTTGCAGTAGTAAGTGTTACTTAGTATAATATAGTATCTTTGTTTGACAGTGGCTGTACAGATGAAGATAGGGAAATTGCTATTCCATGTTACAAATTATCAGGACTTAGTCCTATAGAAGTTGTTGAACGTGTGAAGAAGATTGACATTCCTGAAGAATTTGTGTTAGCGACAAAACAATACTTGGTCAGTTAAAATGTTTCTAGTGTATAGTTTGTTTTAATTTTACAACACACAATAGTGTATGTGAATTCTTATTGCAGTGAATCACATTGTTTATGTAAGTTACTGCATCAACCAGATTGTGTAGTAAATCTTCTCTATGTATTACACAGGTAAAAGGACTGATGAGATATTTGAAAGAGAGCTTGCTGCATATGAACTGGGCAGAAAGTAATGCAAACTTTACACCAGCAATTCCTAGCTTTACAAATACATTACTTGATCTTTTCGAGGAACATGACCCTGATGAGGTGTCTTGGTTAACATTAAGATCCAGTTTGCTTCGAGAGTATGCCACTGATAGAGTTCTTAATATTATGAAAAAACAGCTTTGCACAAGGTAAGAAAGATTTTACTTTTATAACTTGCACATGGGTGACGTTCATGAGTATAATTATTTTTTAAAATTAACGTCTGTAATAGCATATTTGTTGTCTTCAAACCTCCTTAGTTTAATGTGCTTTTAAAGATCATCTCTTCCCCGATAAATCCTACTTTAGGTAATTGTAAATGGATTTACTTTAGTAATTTAAATGATGTTTTTTTATAAATCATTTTTTTAGGATTTTGAAGAAAAAAATTGATATGCAATGGATGTGAAGCAAATCTTGTGAAGATACGGGAACGCGAACACGCACACACACACACGCACACACACACACGCACACACACACGCACACACACACACGCACACACACACACGCACGCACACACACACACGCACACACACGCACGCACACACACGCGCGCACGCACGCGCACACACACGCACACACACACGCGCACTCACATACGCACTCACACACGCACTCACACATACACGTCCTCTTACACGCACATACACACGCGCTCACGCACACGCACTCTCCCACCCACCCACTGTCTATTTCTCTGCCTCTCTCCGTGTATCGTTCGCTGTTATCGCTTCGTGAAATTTAATGATTTTACTGTGAACTTTTCTGTCTCTTTCTCGGTCTCTCTGTAGCTTTCTCTCCCTCCCTCTCTCTCTCTCTCTCTCTCTCTCTCCCTCCCTCTCTCTCTCCCTCCCTCTCCCTCTCCCTCCCTCTCCCTCTCCCTCTCTCCCTCCCTCTCTCTCTTCCTCTTTATCTCTTTCTATCTCACTTTCTCTCTTTCTCTGTCGCTCTTTCACTATCGCTCGTGCTCGCGCGCAGTAAGGAAAAACGTTTTCGGACAATACCTACGGAAAGTGATATATGACTTAAATGAAAAAGAATCGTTGTGGTGCTGCAACATATACTTTCTGGTCACGGTTACTTTAAACCTAACGGTTTCAGGTGTTTGTAACGGTTACGTTGGTTTTTGGCATTTTTCCCAATCTGTGAACAATACCTTACCTGTACACAGGATTTTCACCATAATTTATATTCTCATATCAATCTGGCTGATATCGCAGCCCCTCGAATTTGAAACGTACGCTGGTGCTTGTGAAAACTGCAACACCAAGAACGAGACATACTATTACAATGAAATCTATTTCACAGATTAGGAATATCACAGTATATAAAAATGATTCGAATTACAGGACTGTACCTGCATTATGACCTTGAATACGGTGCGAAGCCACCACACGTTGCCATCAGAGACTCTGGACGACGTGGAATGGATTAAAAGACAGGCTGGAAATGCTGCTGTAGAACATATTGCCACGCGGTTTCTATGCGTGACCACAAAGCACCGACAGTGTCTGCAGGAGAACCAGAAGAACAAGTCACCGACCAATCATGTCCCAGACATGTTCGATGGGCCACATCTCAGGCGAACGTGCAGGCCAGGGAAGCAGTGGTACCCGTCGTTCTTCGCAAAACTTGCACATATCTCGCCACATGCGGTCGGGCATTGTCCTGCTGAAATATTTGTGATTCAGCACACCAATGAACCCGTCCACGTGACCATTGCTGTTTGAGGCGTTGGTGGTTTCTGGTCAACAGAATCCAACGCAGTGGTATGAGTACCACCAGTTCATCCCGCAGCAGCTGACGTCGAATCAACGACGCAGACATCACCACTTCCGTTGCAGTGCTCTTAAGTCTAGCTAACACACTGGGCGACGCCTCTCTGTCTGTTATGGCCACGTGGACAAGAAGGCAGTCATCTCGCGCTGTAGTCACCTTGTGTGGTCCACTACCCGCTCGTCGTTGTGTACGACCCTCTATCCACTGGTTCCACATACGCATCACTGACGTGCGCCCTGTACGAGCTCCAATGTCTTGGTACGGCCAACCCGCTTTTTGGAGACTGATCATACTGCCTCGTTCGAACTCAGTCAAAAGCTGATATTGCGTCCTTTGGCGCCGACGAGGCATACTGGTACGTGCCCTATTCCACGTCGTTTTACGACTCTTCACTTACAATGTGGCGTAATACTGGCCTGACCTGTCACACAAAGGAAGGCGCTTCTAGGCCAACGTGCACTCCATCTCTGTACACATTTAATCGCGTCTTATGGATACACTATTCCACACATTGCCGATTAAGTTATTCCGACCATGCCTTCTGGGTGTTGCAATTTTCACAAACACCAGTGTATTTTATTATTTGGAGGTTCTTTACATAAATCTATTTTTTTTATTTTTTCTAAAAAATACTATATTTTTCTTTATATATTGTTCTCGGAGTATTTGTATAACTTATAACATCAATGTACGCTGAATAATTGACGCAGATCAAATTTTAACTCAAACATATTTTCTAAAGTGCTTTAATAGTTTTTCTTAAGATTCTTGCCGCTAGTTGAGAACAAAACGCTTGTAAATATGGTTGTGTCCGATCATTAATACTTGCGAAATTTCGAAAACGTTTAAAATTTCAAATTTGAATCTCTCTTTTTTTTATGAAGTGTTTCGCGATATAACTGAAGAATAAGGAGACTATTGGCAGTATCATAATAGTATGTGCCCGGTACTTATAACATGAAAAAGGTGTGCAGTTGTTGCACTATTTGTGTGTGCTGTAAAAGATCGAAACAAGTAGACATTTTAAACATTAAGGACAGTTGTCAGGCTCGTCCTTCTTTGGTCGTGTAGTTAAGTGAATAGGCATCGATACAACACTTAAAATTTGTCTGTTTCATTGTAAAATTGGAATGCAAACTTGTCAATCTGGCGAACCAAAGTGCAACTATTCATGTTACTTTATGGCAATATTGTACTAAACAGCGTTCCATCAGTATTGGTGCCTTGCCCCTCACTCCGTAAAGAACACGTTTTTCCTAGAATTCTTCCAGAATAGTCTGGAAGGGCCCGACTGAAAATAGTGTCAATCGATTCATCTTGTCGAGAAGAGTAAAATGAGCCATTGACCACTCCTGCAGGTGACCAAACGTAAGAAATATGTGCATATTTGCATGTTCTCATCCCGGGAGTCTAAGCTTGAAGTGATTTTCACAAGGTCTTCGAAACGGTTATTGCCACATTTCGCAAGGTTACTTCCTGTGGGTAGTCCAGTCGACAAGTACTGAAAAGGGGAGTTACCTGGAACTAGGACATAAAAACCTTTTCTTTTGGCTTATTGTTTGCATTTCGTCTAGCGCCCGGATACAATGTTTCATCCTACCAGATCGCATGCTAACTCTGAGTGGCGAGGAAACATTTTTTCTACAGAGGCTGACTAAAGTATTCAGACGTAGATTGCCGATGTATAAGCCTGTCAATTTTCATTCCTCCATTGATGACTATTGGATGTGTGAAGGTACGGTACTGCGGACCCCGTTTAGAAATACGGCTATGCCAATACCAACGTACAGTATATGTATTAACGGATATTTCCGCTTTAATCTCATTGACGTGTTTAATAAGCGTGACAAAAGTATTCAGACGCCGCTCCAACTGATAATAGAAGCTCGGTCATAAAGCGCGATTCGGCGACAGAAAACGTATCAGTGTATGTCAGGCGGTTGTCCCATACACAAGGCGTACACTCTGAAAGACTGACATATCTAGGAAACGTAGGGAAACGACAGTGGAAAAGATAAAAGTTATCTTTAATCAGCATAGCCAGGGATAATCATATGCTGAAATAGGCAAGGTGGTAAACGAAAGCCGGAAACCCATATTTAGTATCGTTAAGAGATGGGAAGAAGAGAAAGCGTATATTAGTCGTTCACAGAAACTGACGAATAGGGGACACGAGGCACATAGGGAAAATGGTACAATAAAACTTGCGGAAAACGGCAATAGCAGCAGAAGTGGCAGCAGGCATTAGTACCGATGTCACCGTTCGAACGATTCGCAGACTCTTGAACAGTGCGGGGTACTATGCCAGAGTTCTACGGCGCAATCCTTTCGTGTATAAACTTAATGCAAGAAAGCGTATGGTCTTCGCAGAGGGATTTGTCCACAATTTTTGCACAAGATTTTGTGGAGTGAACCTGTACAACTCAATTGGCCGCAGTTTAGTATGACGCAAAGTGAACACAATGGGAGCCCAAGAACAATGGCACAATGGTAGCAACCGTCAAACATGGAGGTGGTAGTGAAATAGTGTGGGATGCATGTCCTACATGGATGTCGGGTAGCTCTATTTATCGAAGATAACGTGGATAGATTTGAGTATCTTGATATACTGAAACGAAATCTGAAAATGTGTTGCAAAAGTTAAATCAAGCTGGAAGCTTTTCTTTCTTTATGAAAGCACATAAAAAGAGTTAGCCCTAAATTTCGTCGCTCATCTTCTATTCTTTTTACTATGAAAAGTAAATCCAGTCGCATGTTCGTACCGCAATGACCCTACGGTAGTGAACTGCACTACAAATACAGTACTTTTCGCATAATTTTGCGTGAGAATGCGGGGGAGAAAGTACGCGTTGTTTAAGCTCTACTAGTTGGGTGAAGAACGGTGGGGATGGTGGAAGGGGCGGCTACGAAGCCTTTCAAAATCTTGTTTTTATGTTAGTCTTAGTTTTATTACTCATATTTCCTTTGGCTTTAGGAAATGTTTTACCATCTTATCCGGAGTACCCTTTCTGGACTGCATAGCACGTGCAGTTGTGCACCTCACTCTTCTACAGCTCACTAGATTGTGGTAAAAAACACCTATATAAAAACCGAATGATTTTAGTCTCATCCTTTTTGCTTTTGAAGAACTTCTGTCTCATTACTTGTCGTAGAAACTTTAGGAATGGTTTCATTTTTATGATTTTCTGAGGAATATTTTGTGTAAGATAAATGAATCAAAATGTTTTATTCTCATACCTTTGGTATTGGAAGTACAACTATCTCGTTAATTGACATAGAAACATAAGGAAGCGTTTCTTTAGTCTGATTTACTGAGAAATATTTGAGTAAGAAAGGGAAATAGAGATTGAAGGAAATGAAAATGTAATTACATTTTTATATGCAATGTTAAGTTCGTGTAAAATGTGACATTCATTAGAATTTGGTAATTAAGTTGATTACTCATTTGTACCTTTGAACTCTATTCAAAGCTCCTCTTACTTGCTTATATGTTCTGTAAACTTTGATTACTCCATTGAAGGTTCTTTGTTTAGACTTTTGCCGAAACCCAGTGATGCTGTAGCTCTGGTTTTATTATGCATTCAGAAAGGCTCACCGGGTCAGGCTGTTGCAGTCTTAGACTCTTTACCAGAAGAACAGTTAAGTGATATTTTGCTCTCAAATAGCTCTCTTCTCTTTGAGACAACTTCAAGTATTCCCAATGTGAACATGCCTACGGGGCTCAGCATGTAAGTATTTTGAATTTTTCATTGTAGGGTGAAATTATCCCTATAAACTGTAGAGCTATAAAAGAGGTTTCATTGTAGGAGGACAGAAACTGTTCTAACTTTTTCGGAACTATCAGTTGTTTTGATGGATACCAAACCTGTTGTACTGGCTAATATCTTATCAACATTGGCAATTTTGACAAACCAGAAAGTAACTTTACATGACATTTTGAAGGTAAGTAAACTGTGAACTTTCATTTTTGGAAGTTCTTGGGATGAAATTATTGTGGATTTAAATGAAACATGCTTTTGACTTCCAGGTTTTCCTTGAGTACATTCCATCAAGAATTGGAATAACAGGATCAACTGCTAGTCTAGTTTTACAAATATTTTTGGAAAAGTACTTTGCTTGGTATTTTACGCTTCCAACTACATCATATGATGCCCCTACTGTGGAAGCATTGAAAATATTAGTTAGATCATATTTGAGTGATTTACAAAGATGTGATATACCTAACTCTGCGAGAAAACTTAATAGTGATTCTTCTTCAATAAAGCAGCAAAATAAAACCCTTTCTGTATTACTGAAGCAATCCTCAATATTATTTATTGATAAGCATTTGCTGTTTTTGCAAAAAATGCCTCCATTTGCTCCTAGCCTGTCAAAGAAACTCATGTCCATGCAAAGTGGTAAAAAAGAGACTGAACACACATGTAATGAAGATAATTCTCAAAATAGTGAAAGTCTAGTTAAATTACAGGTAAAACGAAAAATGTTGCTATTCTCATTATTCTTTATGTTGTTTTATTGTTGTATTTATTTATTGTGTATTTCGTATTGGCTTATTTCTTTTGTATGTCAGTTTCAAATTGTAATATTTATTTTCACAGGCATTACTGTGTTCTTCTCGTTTACCAAAGGAGTGCTTAGTTGAAGTGTACCAGTTTGTTCAGTCTCATCCTCAGCTGTATGGGAATCTCAGTCTTCAAGTTCTGTGTTTACCAGCTCGAGAAGGAGCCACAGTTCTTATGAATTTTTGTCCACAAGTTCTGTTGCAGTTTGCCAAAGTAATATTGATAATTCCAAGTGTTCAGAATTAGCTTTCTCATTTCTGAAAACTTGAACTTTTATAATATAAATTTTGCAAAACATTATTCTTATTTTTAGAATAAATTTGTTGCTGAAGTGGAATGGAAATACTTGCTACTCCTCCTACAGAGAAAAATATATGCTTTACCAGATGATAATGTTGTGAAACCATTGTATGTCCAAGTCATGAAAGGTGAGCCATGAAACTAGAAATAACTGCGTCTATCAGTGATGATTCATTTTGTGAATTTTATAGTAAGAATTATAGGAATTTTATTGTAATAAAAATGTCAGGAATAAGTATAAATATATTATAAAATTGGCTTTTAATTCTTAATGGCTATACAGGGATGTTTTGTTCTCACGAAGAAACAAAAAACATTACTTTGCAATAAAAACGAAAACATTTACTGAGCGGTGGTAAATGATTTCCATAAGGACCAGACGCAAATGGCTTTCCAGTTCAGATACATGATAAATTGTCAAACATCCTCTGAATTGCATCATGTCATGCTTTCTGGAATGTCACCAGAGGCACGCCATTTCCAATTGTATCCATTCATTGCCATTGCTTTTCAATTATATTGATCATGTCCTTCTTCTCGTCGTCTTCTTCTTCTTCTTCTTCTTCTTCTTCTTCTTCATCATCATCATCATCATCATCATCATCATCGTCGTCGTCGTATTCTTCGCCTTCTCCATCGACTTCTCTTCCGCCGTCGTCTTCTCCTTCACTATCTTCTCTTTTGGCATCTTCGTCATCGTATCATATCGTCTTATAATATAATATTGATAATCTGTAATTTTTAAAGGTCAGCGACTGAAAATTGTCTGATATTGAACTCCAGTTGCTAACACCCCCTTTATACTGGGCATTTATTTCTTGGCGCGCGAGGGTCTGTTTTCATGATGATGGAATATCTCACGGCATTTCGCGTGTTTCTCAGTCGTGCCGCTAGATGTCTGTCGCAAAAACGCGACATGTCGCATAATCGCGACATGTCGCATAATCGCGACATGTCGCATAATCGCGACATGTCGC
>BOPP01000018.1:11996372-12049045 GCA_017312745.1 Gryllus bimaculatus | reverse complement strand
TGTCCGTTCACCCAATAGAAATTATACAGAACAATGTGGCGGCACCGGAAGTTGGGCAAATAAGGCTATTCCTTTTAACATTGAGTGCCGTCTCTGATATATACTCTTTGGTATAAATACTGTTTGAATCAAAGAGTTGGTTTGAATCGGTTTGAATATAAATGCGGTTACCGTTCGGTGCGTGCGCTTACGCCCACTCACAGCTGAAAAGCCCGCCAACACTGCTGTCAAGAATTGTAGTGTTTTTTTAGTGCCTTATAAATAGTCATGTCAGTGATATTTGATGTTTGAGGCGGCAACTTTTGTGGTTTTGGTTAGCCGAGACTAAGCCAGACCAAATTACAGTCCAAAAGCCCCAGCGGGCGACTCTCTATTGCATATTATAAAGGTATGAGGTTGTGAGTTCAAGCAATTTCTCAAAACAATATTGTTTGAATCAGAGTTAACAGTATGACTTCTTCACAGTAACTCGACGACGGTGTATGACCGTTTTACACCGTGATGACAAGGAAAAGAAGTAAAGATAACCCTGATTTAGCCAAGTGTTTGGCGACTTTGCTCTGAATTTCTCCACGTTCTTTAAGGTGGTAGGAAACTTGATATCCTATTGTCATTATTGTTTGACTTTTGTTTTTTTGGTTACTAGACTACGATTGCTGAGAAAAATGGCAAAGAAAAGTAGCAGGAAAGTGAAAAACAGAAGTAAATCGACCAATAGAAATTCCGGATTCTTTGTTGCTTCTGAAGTTAATGTCAACCCAGTCAATCGTACCTTCCTACCTGATGACACGGTGGCGAGGATTAGTACTGGTAAGCATTCTTTTAATTGAATATCACTTAATGTATTTCAATATCCTGTAATATCGGCCATCACATTGCTCTTGTCTGGCTTGATGTCAAGACTGATGTGATGACCCAACTTAATTCAATGAACTGTCAGTGTGAATATGAAACGTAAAGTATAAGTATTGCAGACACCAGTGGTTTTGAATCATAAAATGTTTAGTATTACAGGGATGTTAAATAATTACGTGGAGAAAATGAAAAGTTATTAATGAAAGGAAATTTAGAATATAATGAAATGTTGGAAATTATGCCAAGAAAATTGGGTTGCAGGAAAGATGATGTTGAAATTGTTTTTTGAATGAAATATGAGATACTGAAAGGAAAAATTTTATTCAGAATATGCAGATGACAACAAGACAATAAATGGGTTAGAAAAATGCCATGCCCATAGTTTTCAACAGTAATGAAAGAATATTTGTTGTCTTGGAGAAGACAATTTCAAAATGCATTAAAAATAGATCTTTATTCAATAAAGTTGAAGGGAAATGCTGTTAACACCATACTATTTGTTGGACATTTCGTAAATTCATCTTCTCATATCTTGAGGTTTATCAAAGAGGTGTAAGGAATTACGAAAGAAGAAACAAACCTAATGCCGTTTTGTGGTACAGTAAAACTTGCTCAATGTGGAATCTGGAAGCAATTTGATTTATGTTCTCAATACACAAAATTCCGCATTATACGTGTTCCACAATGAGCAAGTCTTACTGCATAAAATGTAAAATGTGGGAGACAAAATCTACATTAAAAACATTTAAAACACTAATTGGAAACAAGTACAATGTGCAAGTCAGAGAAACTTACCTAGTAAATAATAAAAATTCTTTTAATACTTGATTGTTGATGTAATAGCATTGGAAGAATAGAAAGTGTAGCATTTTGAAAGCAAAATAGCATAAAAAGTGTTGAAAAATCTGTCGATTGTTGGAGAGAAGAAAATAAGAAAGTACAGTAGAACCTCTTAATTGAAACCCTTTTAACCAAAATAGTGGAACCAAAAAGATCGGAAAAAAAGAAAGAGAAAATGGGATCAGTGTGATGCTCTTTCTTCATAAAGACAAGGTGGTGAAAGGCAGGTAGATGGATAGACTTTGGGTTATGTTTTGCTACTAACTTGCTACGTGCACCCCACCCAGTCAGCCATTTCTGGAGTATAAGTTTTTTCCAAAGTTTTTCTCCAAAACCATTAGGCCTTCTGCAATTGTAGAAACAGTATAAATATATGCACTTGCAAGTTTGTCCTTGCAACCCTGCAACAACATACTCAGTTTTCAAAGGATTCATAATTAAATCCCAAGATGTATATTCTTCATTTAGTTTCCTCAGCTTATAATCTATATGTTGTTCATCATCAGCAAGCATAACCTGGTCATCAGCAAAGTGAAGAGTAAAATATTTATCATTGTCAACTTGTATCACTATATTCCCACATTTATGTCTCCAATTTTCAAGAGGCTGTGGGGTTCTTATAGGAATTAAAAATGTGCATAACAGTGTTCAGCTTGATTTTTGTGACAATGTTGAGCATCTGTTTGTTTGTCTTTTTTTGGGTAGTGTAAATATCATAATTGATTGAGTTTATTTTCCACCGTTAATGCCTAGTAATGAGTTTGCTTCACACACCTCTACATTGGAATCTCTTAACTTAAGAGTACCTGAATGTCAATTGGCTGTTATTTGGTGATGACCATTTACCTAATGTACAATGAATATGTGAGATATCCAATTTTTTATTGTAACACTATATTGCATGAGAAAACTTGTGCTGAAACATTAGCTGCTCCCATTAGCTTCTTAAATCCTTTTTTCAAATAAATGAAATTGATAATGTGTTTCACAATAGACTTGATTTAATTTTTGCCGATTCAAAAGCTCATTTACTAGTAGTTCCCAATGAAGAAATAGTGACTGCTGATGTTAATCATCTGTCTTTATCCAGGCGTTTTGTCAGTGGAGATATTGGTGAGTGATGGGTCTATGATGTTGTATATGCTTATTATTCTGAGATTGAATGATATTTGTGTGAATTGTATTCTTTGTTGGCGACTTTCAATTGTAGTTTTGATGACGTAATTGATTCATTCTATTTTCACATATATCAATGTTTTGATCTATAAGTACCTAAAATGGTCTTGAAGAAATCGAACTTTCCTCAGTGGTACAGCTGGAAACTTTTACATATTTGAGATGCACATTTAAGCTTCTGGAGAGAACAGGTTTTGCTTGCTTTAATGAGAATCTTGCCCAGTGCATCAGTTCCGACAAGAAGAAATTCTGGAGATTCATTAACTCGAGAAACGTTGGTATACACATGCCCAACACGATGAACATGAGCTCATGTACTTATACAGGCCTAAACTCAATAGTTGATGGATTTGCCAGTTACTTTTCTAATTTTTATAGACAGCAACCAAATCGATCTGGTGATATACTTCTTGAGAACCAATCCCATTATGTGGTGAATAGTGTTGACATGGGCTTTGCTGAGATGCTACAGAAGATTGAAAGGCTAGTTCTGGGTGGGGAAAATGGGCCCTGATGGAATCCTTACCATCTTGCTAAAAAAACCCTGTAAATATGTTTTTTCTCAATTGCTTAAAACCTTATTCGATAGATCTTTACTTGAAGAAAGGTTTCCATCAGCTTGGAAGTTCTCGTTTATAGTACCTTTATTTGAATCTGGTAGCAGGGAATGTACAACAGACCAATAACAATCTTAAACTGTTAGTCTTTGATTCTGGATAAACTGAAAGTTATTATTTACCCCTTTCTGTCAGATAAACTATTTGGTATTATGCATGGGAGAAATATAGTATAACCTTATGTATTATTGTTGCTATATTCTTAATGCAATGGAAGAATCTTTCCAAGTTGATAGTGTGAACACTGATTTCAGCAGGGCTTTTGATTCAGTGACCTATCTATTGTACTTCATAAATTTAAACGCTTCAGTATTTGTGGATCTTTTTATGAATGGTTCAAACAATATCTGACTGAGCATGTGCAATATGTCACGATTAGGAATGTTGTCTCAAATCCTATCATTGTTTATTCTGGAGTTTCTCAGAGTTCCCACTTGGAACCCGTTGTTTTTATTATGTTTATCAGTGACATTAGTCATCTATTTGATGGTGTGGAGTTAATGTTCGTTGATGAGTTGAAGATATTCATTATTATAAAATCATCAAAAGACAAAATTTAGTTGCTGAGTGTGGTAGATAAGTTTGTTAAATGGTGTGAGGATAATGATTATAAAGTTTAAATCCTGAAAAGTGTAAGAGAATTTCATTTCAAGGTGTAGAAAATTGATTGGTGCAGAGTATGCAATTAAGTCTGTTGTTATTGTTAGTATTTTCGATTAGGGACTTTCATGTTATCTTTGACTCCAGAATGTCTTTTAAAGACCACTTGGAGTTTATGGTCAATAAGGCCAATCAGATGTTTGGATTCATTGACTGTACTTGCTATTAACTGCACTGTATGCAGATACTGCGACTTTTGTATTTACTAATGGTAAGACTTTACAATTGCAACTTATCATATGAGGATTGAAGATCCTTTAATAACTCAGGAACATGGAGCTATCTCTTTGCGCCAGAACTTGCCTTCACTTAGATGGTATAGGGATTATGTGGATGTCTTGTTTTTGCAGAAATTATTGAAAGTAGTTTTGATTGCTCACTTGTGTTGAATCTGGTTAATTTTAAGGTTCCGCCTGTACGCACTACGAAACCACAAAATAATTTTTTCTTATTTTAAGCATTTGTATACAGCAAATAAATCCATAAACTGCAAATTTTCTTGTGTATACAATGGGACAAATTGTCTGTTAACAAATAAGTAAATATCAATCAGAAAATGTTTTTTTGTGAAAATCACTCATAGATAAATTCTCCTAAAATCGGTATAAAATATCTCCAAAAATGTAATAAATGAGCATACAACTGTCATTTTACCACCTATTGTTAAGTGACATCAGTAAGAGGAGTCATAACTACATTGCATATATTGCCTTATTCCGCAATTAAAGAATATAAATATTAATACACCAAAAGCAGAGAAAAATATCCAGAAATGGTTGACAATGTAGATAATGAAACAATAATAAAAATACTAACAAGATCTTTTTATTGTGCTTCTTTTTCTAGGCTTAATCTTTTGTCCTTGGTTGGATATTTGGATTAATATTAATCATAATAACTTATATCTATACTTTTAATTTTTTGACAGTCATTTTCATTTCTATTAAATATTCACATCGCAATTAAATAAAGTATTCTCATCACATAAAAAAAAATTGTTACATTCTTCCTATAACATTTTCAAAAAAATATATGTAAATATTTTATTTAATTGTGATGTGAACATTTTATTAAAATGGAAAATGACTGTTGATAAATGAAAGCATGGGCACAAGTTATTGTGAAAATTAAATAATATGGCAGTCAGAAATATGTAAATAACAAATGTGTTAATACTGTTATGTAAATTTTATACTATTGTCATTATTAGCAAAGACTTCTTTCTTACCATCTGTATATGTTTCACTTATCTCACTTCAGTATCTTATCATTTTCTTTATTATTTCTTAATTATCTATTTTAATCAATTATTTAGATATTTTGTGCGTCCTATGGTGCCAAGTTTGCACACAGGCTTCATTGCCTTGTTAAGTACTTATATACAGAAAATTGTGATATGTGAATATGTGATTTGTATATGTATGTTGTATATATTTGATTGTACCAGAAATGTAAACTACTTGAATAAACTACCTACCTTGGGTTAATTTTAATAATGGTGTATCAGATGAAAAGCAAGTTACACAGGGTGTGCTACAAGGGAGTAAATTGGGAGCACTAGTGTTTATATTACAGATAAATGATTTACCAGGGGTGGAAAACAAAGAATTTGTAAGGTTTGCTGATAAGACATTAATATAATATAAATATATATACACGAGATAAATAAAATAAATTTTGTTTTTGAGATGTGTAGAATTAAATTTGGTTAGTGAACGGCTGAGCATGAATTTTTTGTGTTAGTGTTTGCAACATGAAATGTAAGGTTTATCCAATTGATTGTGTTAATTTCATTTCTTCCCTAAATCCGTGTAGGGAAGATGTAGAATTATGACAATCAATTGTACTCTTGAGTGCAAATCTAGAAAGGGGTAGGAAATACAAATATTTTGGGGTAATTTCAGATAACTTCTAAATTTTAAACATCATGTTGAGGACATTTACAACAAAATTGCCAAGAAGTCAATTTTTTTGTATTAATTGAGAAAAGTTATTTCAAGAATTGAAATGAAAAGATTATTAAAGTTAATTTTGATGTCTCATTTGCAATACTGTTAAATTGTTCTTACTACAGTAAATAAAAGTAAATTGAAAAGATAAACAAAAACTGAAGATGAGTCGTACTATTAAAAATGTAATGATTATCATCATCAAAAATTTAAGCCTGAATGTTTTAGAACCTTTTCTCAGGGCTTGTAGTTGTGAAATCATTAAAATTCCCTTTGGCCATAGTTTCCTTTGCATGCTCATAGAAACTAAATCGTATCGGGAACAATGTGTTTTTGTGCTTTTTTTATACAATTTAAATAATTTTGTTTTAGTAAACTATATGTCCATGTTGATTTTGTTACTGTTTGCTGTCACAATTATACACTTATCACAACATAAACAAAAGAAAAGTTGAACGAATATGAAACCAAAGTTTAGTTCTTGTGTGCAAAATCATAATAATTATTATTAACATTTTTAATTAATTTGATTAAGATTAATAAATATTTTTTAACATTATTAATCTTAACAGTAATATTTAATAAAATTAATTAATTTCAAATTACAATTTTAATTAAAAACAAAATAAGAATATGCAACTAGTGTCTCTGATTTATCGAAGTAATCACTAAAGGGTCCTTTACAATACCTGAGGTACCAATATTCCAAGCACAATTCACATGGCCTAAGAAATAAACTCTGAATGTGTAAAAATTTACAACTTTTTCGTTATAATTTATGTCAATTTTGTTCTAGTAATCTAAACGTTAATTATTTTTTTTACTTTCTCCATTTACGAGTTCGTCAGAATAGAAACTTACGTAATCGTGCGCCAGAATACTTATGTGAACGCCGAAATTCGCCTGAAAAAAAAAAAAAAAAAAAAAAAAAAAAAAAAAAAAAAAAAAAAAAAAAAAAAAACTTATGGCCCGGTTCTGGAGACGAAAAAGTGGATAAAACCAGTTGTTGAATTAAAAAAAAAAATCCTTTAACTCAGTAGCCAGAATCCATGTTTCGTTTGTTCTTGATACCGAAAAATTGATTGACGGCAAAATGTCCATTTGATCTGGCTGATGTAGCGGCCCCTAGAATTTGAAACCAACAGTTTAATTTTACGGGTGCTTTACATAAAGGTCCTTTTCAAAATAAAAAAAGAAATTAAAAAGGCACCAAATTTTTGGATTAAATTTTGTTGTCAATAGTGCGAAAGACTTTTAAGAGAATGGTGCCAGTATTGAAGATAGATTTTTGGATCTGACAAAGACTGTTGTATAAAATTAGGTCTTTGAAAAAGATCATGTACACTTTTTTTTTTGTTTAAACTAGTAGTTTGTGCGTAATATGTGCTTGAAATTTACAACAACAAAAATTCTCAAAAAACGCTCCAATTTTTTTCTTGAAATTTTCTCTACATATGTAAAAAGTGACGGTATAGAATGGCCCTGACTTTCTCGCCCTAGTTAGTGTGCCATTCTTTCTACTTTTGACCTCCATTTCTGAAAGGCATCATTATCTTCTCGGCTGTTTTTTTTCGGCGCTCAAAAAACACAAATTTTTCACATTTTCTTAATTACTCAGCTCCATAATGCTAGAACTGAAACCACCGTACACATTACTATTATAGAAGTGTGAATTGCACATCGTAATTGGATAGCTGAGCTATCTTTGCTCTTGTAGGTTCGCTGGTTTGAGTCTTGTTCGGGAACTATTATTTGTGACATGTGTGCCGCAGGAAATAGTTGATAATTTCAGAAAAATATTGAAAACCAATTGAAGTAATTTTAATCGCAAATACTATAAATCAAGATTAATAAACTGAAAGTGTATATATGTGATTATCGAATGTTCAACTTGAAACCACTTTTTCACATCTTATGGATTTGTAAAATGTATGAACCATCAAATCAATTGTTGTCTTTCGGCGCTTATGACTATTATAGAAGTGCCAAATAACCGCCAAAGAGGTTAAATTTCGGACAGCGTTTCAGAGGGAATGATCGCTGGTTTGAGCCTGACTTGGGGATAAATATGTCACAACTCTCTTGCCTCTGAAAACATGAGAATTTCAGAAATTTTATTGAAAGTCATTTGAAGGAAGTCTACTCAAATTTAGAATCTATTAAGATTCTAAATAAATAGGAAGTGTTTGTTGATTTCGTATTTGAGAGATGTAAATTTTAAACAAGTTTACATTTCTCTTGTCCTATTTGTAAAATGTATGACATCAAATCAAAATAATCTGCAGAGCGTTAGGAACATTGCTATAGAGTATGTAGTTCGTTAGCACCACAAGTTCGTATTTTCAAACAATTGCATCAAATAAAACATTAAGGTTACGAAATTTTTCAAGTTAAAACTCATGATTATAATATGACAACTTTGATTTTTAAAATTAAGATTTATAACGTAACACTGAAGCAACGGGAGCAGTCATTTTGAATGTTTTGAGGTCATATTTTACTTTTGTGCCTGTATTTATTGATCTATTTTTGTGACTTTTAATATTTGAGGATTATCTATAAAAAAGGGAAAATATAATTTTTTTTTACTTATCTTATTTTTTCGAGATAACAGCTATTTCTTCATGGGTTAACTTCGTGGTTTACCATGGTGTGTGTGAGTGGGGGGGTGGGTGCGCGTGTGTGTGTGTAGCATGAGCATTCAATTTAATATGAAATGAATAAGCATTGAGTTTGTCTGATAGGATATTGTTAAAACCAAAAATCCAATTATACTTGTTCTGTGTGCGGAAAAATAATTTGTACCAAATGTAGCGGCACAAAAAAAGTAGTAGTCTGTTTGGATTGGAAGCCAAAATAATTAAATATTTTACTTCAAAGAATATTTTACTTTACCCTAAAAATATTATAATACTTAAATTACAACAAAAGTTTCTCAAAATAAAAAAAATTATTTGAATCATTATTTTGACTGCTTGCCATTGTTGTAGGTAGAATAGTATTGACGTCTTTCTAGTGTTAAGAACTTTAAACATGCAACTTCAAATTTGGAGAAAGATTTTCTTTGAAACTCAAAATAAGACTTTTTTGTGAAACTCCATTAAATTGACATTTGTTAAAATCCATGATTGACATTTTCTAAAGCTCTGGAATTCCTACCCATTACCTCTTATCACACATAATAGAAATAAAAATAAAATGTAGCAGCAAGCATTTTTTGCAACTTTTGATTAGATTTTTTAATTCCATTTGATAGAAACTCTTTGCTTTGGCAAATAGATACATATTTACTTTGATAATATTGCACTGCGAGTATATATAGCAGTTATAAATAGGTGGAGGATTTTAATGAAATGTCAATTTTTTCTTTTCACTTTAGAGCAATGCCTTTTTAGTATAGGCATTGAATTGAATTCGCCTTATTTTAAGTGGCGAGACTCGGGCCATCAGGCCCGCTCTTCCGTCTGACCACGCAAATTTCGCTACGCTCCTTTCATCAACTAGCAGAGAAAGGAGGTATTTCTTGGGCGAGAAACAGGCGATTTTGAATTTAGCTCAGAGGCGTCATTTAGGCTTCAGGATCTTTTACATGCAAGTAAATCTACCAACATGGGACAGCCGGCTTTACTTCCCCTCCGAAGGAAGGCGTACGAAGGATTTTGTCGCCCTAAAAATCCACGGCTTCGATCGGGTTTGAATCCGATAACAGTCCGGTACGCTAACCGTCACACCATCGCCGCTGCTCAACAACGCGAGACATTCAACAAGAACTTTTTACTATAAACATTCATTTTATATTATCTCAAAGGGAAATTACTCGTTTTAATATGACTTTTTTTGCATTTTTTGTCTACTTCAAATAAAGTTTTTTTTTTATATATACTTTTTTCAGTCATTTTTAAAGCATTTTTCACTCGTTACATAGATTTTAATATCACTTGCATCTATGATACTTGCTTCAAAAAATATTTGAGGTGCAACAAATTTCTCCACAAAATTCCTTAGTAATCTATTCGATATCTTCCTCAGCAACATAGCATCTATCACCAACATAGCCAGTTTGGGCGATTTCGCTATTTCTAAAGACAGATTTCCTGGTAAAGAACAAACCAGATCGAACCAAAAGTTTGGAAGCTGAGTTCACTTAAACGAAAGGAAGAAGCCTCAATTACATCAGTAATATATCCAACAGTTGAAGTTGTTCATTTGACGTGGTTTTGATCAAATTTTTTTCTTTACTTTCGGAGCATTTTAAAAAACATTTTAAAAGCATTTTATTAATCATTTTTGGCAATGCTTTAGGTCATCAAAATCCGACCCCTAGTATTAAATTATATATATTAAGTAGTATTTCATATTTGAGGTTTTCTAGAATAATTTGTTCAAAATAATTTCTGATCTTATTTGTTTGTAAGTAATGTAATGTTGTATATGTGGTAATCATGTATGCAAGACAAATTGCTGGTCAATAATTTTAATGATTTTGTAGAATTATGGTAATATTTTTACAATTTGGATAGTTTATATCAAATTCAAGTCTTTCATTAGGAACATTAATCTTTCCAACTTTCATTATTTATTCACTTGCATGATATGGATTAAAAAATTGTCGGAAAATACTATGTATGTAATTGGACTACTCGGTTTTCTAGGTGGTATAAGATGGTCTGTCTACCAAACCAACTAATTCAATTCCTAATCCTACGAGAGATCCAATGCAAATCCTACTAATGAATGTTAATTCACTGTATTGAATTGACATATCAAAGAATCCAAATATATTAATTATAATGCTTAACAATGTGCCCTTCTTACTTAATAGGGGATTATAACTTTTATTGCTGTTTTTTTATTGCAGTGATTAATGTGTGGTAATCAAATTGAATAGTTGTATACTCAAGTTGCATTCATATTATGAAAGTGTTAGTTATTTTTATAATTTTAATGTGCTTTTCCTTTTGTGTAGATGATTGGTGGGAGGACATATCTATGCCAGGATATGCCAGTAAGCGTAATTTATTGCGCAAGTTGCAAGAAGATGACTTATATGATGACACAAGAATTGTTACGTCCCCTTTTACGAACTGGTGGTCTCATGTTGGTAGTAGAAACCTGCCTGATCATCTTCCACGAGAACATAAAATATCTGTTAGTCCTACTCTTCCTGATGTTCCAGCAACACCTGAAATTCAACATTTTGGGAAGAGGATACCTCAAGAGAGATTCGACAATATGTGGGATGAGAAAACTGAAGATCTATCATCCAATCCAAGAACAATTAAAAACGCTCGTGGATCTGTATTGCAAAAACCTAAACCTAATCTTGAATCGTGCGCTACAGAGAATATACTAGAAAGAGAACAGCATCACTCCGATTCTGGAAATCTTTCTGAACATTCTTTGCTTTATACATCAAAAGATTTTACAAATCGAATTAGAAAACAAAAAGGTTCAAGGTCAATCAGGAGAAGGAAAGAAAACTATCAAAAAAAGGCATTATTGAATAATATAAAAAAAATTGAGTTGCCAGATCAGAATGGAAGTTATGAATCCAAACAAGGACATGGTTCAGAATCTGAATCTGTGAAGACACATAAAATTCAACTTTCAAAGTTAATGTCATGTGAGAATAACAGTATAAGTTACCCTAATGTTACAGATACCTATAACAACAGTTTGCCTGAGAGAGCACAAAAGACTGGTAGATTTGATGACGCATTTAAGGATGGTACTGTAAGTATAACGAATGAAGACTTACATCTGTCACAAAATTCGAATAAAATACTGTCAGATTTAAGTAGTGTCACTGATATTAAGGGAAGGTTATTGCTTTCTTCCCCAAATACAAAAGACATGAAAAGGGCACGTAAGCAACGAAATCTATTACACGTTTCATGGTCAGGGCAAATAGATCCAAATAATTCTAATGTGCAAAATAGAAGAAACATTACATCGCTTTTGGATATGACAAATCCAAGTATAAGAAATGAGTTTGAGTCGAAAGAACCACCTAAGAATGGATTGAAGTATTTACAAGGTTTTTTAGATGTTTCCAATGAGGATAAATTATCAGAAGTGAATTACAAGCAAACTGGCAAGAAGGATGAGTGTACATTTTTGTCAAAAATGAATTTTAAACCTAAACGTACACAAGAACAATTTTTGAATATTGAAGACCTAAATGAAATTCCTTCTGAGAAACTACTAACCCAACTGTCACATTCAGAACATAAAGTTTTAACAAAAATGTCTTCATTGTCAGATGGATCGGATTCAGAGCTTCCACTCCCTCGTTCCACTTCATTCCGCTTCAGTTCATCACCCCAGTCCACCAGAGACACCTCTGTTGGGAATGTTCCTACCGTTTCAAAGGTGAAGTCCAAGTTTTTGCAGAATCTACTTCACGATACTTCTATTTGTGATAGTTTATCTGCTGAGAGTACTACCGGTACTGGGAAAAAGCTTATTCTGTCAAGAGCATCTCGAAATGCTAAACGTGGATTAATCTCTGACAAATTGCTTGCCTTGAGTGATGTGAGTGAAAATTCCAAGGAAAAAGATAATGAAACCATGTTAGAAGAAGTGGAAACAACATTGAAAAATTCAAGAAGAGATTCGTCAGCAACTGAGAATGTTCATGCAGATATGAAATCAAAATTTACAAAATCACTTGCTATGACTGATTTATTGACTAAACAATCAGCTGCATTGCACGTGCAGGAGGAAAACAAGTCTTTTATAGACACAAGCCAGTTATGTGGAAGTAAAAATTTGAATAAATTACAACATTCAAAGAATTATGATACTGAGACTGAGCTCCCCAACTTGCAGTTGGGTACATCGGTCCTCAGAGAAGTTACTGAGAATTCAAAGGGTTCTAGCTTTCTTGAGAATAGAAGGGAGGCCATACATGGAGTATTGGAATCAAATAATTCCAGAAGGGATTTGTCAGCATCTGAGAAAGAGAGGGCACGAAAAACAAAAGGTTCAAGGTTGCACAATATTACTGATTCACGGAGTAAACTACAACAGAGTCTTCAAGATCTTTCAAGGCATGATATATCAAAGGAAATTTCTTCAAAACTGCATCATGACCCAGAAATAACACATGAGGATGTCTCCACATCAGAGCCCAAGGTAAATAACCGGAGTAGTGTTTTTTCTGAAACTGGTAAGGAAAAGCAAGTGCATTTTGAGAGCAATGAACATTCAGACCAAGAAGCAAGTAAATCATTGATGGGGGACAAACAGGTGCCTAAACGCAGAAGCCAGCGTCTCTCATCACAACACTCAAAGAATGGTAATGATGCTTCTAAATTGTTTACTGATCAATTATCTCATCAGAGTGATGAAGAAAATGCAAATGATTCTGGCGTTTCTGCAACCAGAAAGAAGGTGGAACATGGTGTACAGGTACCAAAGAATTCTAGAAGAGATTTGTCTGCATCTGAGATAGTGAGTGCACAAGAGAAATCAAAAGATTTGAAATTACATTTTGTTACTGATTCACCAAGTAAACAATCAACTGAACAACCGAGTCATCAAGATCTTTCACAGGATAGTACATCAAAGGAAATTTCTTCAAATATGCAACATCAAAGAGAAATAACACATGAAGATGTCTCCAGATCGGAGAGCAAGGTAAATAATCCGAATATAGTATTTTTTGAAACTGAAAAGGAAAAACAAGTATATATTGAGAGCAATACACATTCAGATCATGATACAGGTGAATTGTTGATGGGAGCAGCCCAGATGCCTCTGCGCAGAAGCCAGCGTCTCTCATTACAACACTCAAAGTATGATAATGAAATTTCTAATTTGTTTTCTCATCAATCATCTCATCAGAGTGATGAAGAAAATGCAAATGATTCTCGCGTTTCTGCAACTAGAAAGAAGGCGGATCATGGTGTACAGGTACCAAAGAATTCTAGAAGAGATTTGTCAGCATCTGAGAAAGAGAGTGCACAAGAGAGATCAAAAGATTTGAGATTGCATATTGTTACTGATTCACCAAGTAAACAGTCAACTAAACAACAACTGCATCATCGAGATCTTTCAAAGCATAGTATGGCAAAGGAAGTTTCTTCGAATGTGCAACATGAAAGAGAAATAACACTTGAAGATGTCTCTAGATCAGAGACTGAGGTAAATAATCAGAGTAGAGTAATTTCTGACACTGACAAGGAAAAGCAAGTGCATTTTGAGAGCAATGTACATTCAGACCAAGAAGCAAGTAAATCATTGATGGGGGACAAACAGGTGCCTAAACACAGAAGCCAGCGTCTCTCATCACAACACTCAAAGAATGGTAATGATGCTTCTAAATTGTTTACTGATCAATTATCTCATCAGAGTGATGAAGAAAATGCAAATGATTCTGGCGTTTCTGCAACCAGAAAGAAGGTGGAACATGGTGTACAGGTACCAAAGAATTCTAGAAGAGATTTGTCAGCATCTGAGATAGGGAGTGCACAAGAGAAATCAAAAGATTTGAAATTACATTTTGTTACTGATTCACCAAGTAAACAATCAACTAAACAACAACCGAGTCATCAAGATCTATCACAGGATAGTACAGCAAAGGAAATTTCTTCAAATATGCAACATCAAAGAGAAATAACACATGAAGAGGTCTCCAAATCAGAGAGCGAGGTAAATAATCAGTGTACCGAATTTCTTGAAAAAAATGAGCAAAAACAAGTACATTTTGAGGTCAATACCCTTTCCCGTCAAGAAGAAAGTATGTCATTTTTGGAAGCAGACCAGGCCTCTAAATGCCGAAGCCTAAGAATATCATCACAACAGTCAAAAAATGTTGACAATGATGTCTCCAACTTGGTATCTGATGTATCATTGCTTCAGGGAGTTGGTGAAAATTCAAATGAAAGTAGATTTAATGTGTCTGAAAAAAAGGGAAATCAGAGAGGAATGATTCAAAAGAATTCTGGGAAGGGTTTGTCTGCGTCTGAAAATATGAATGTTGAAGAGGCAAGGAAACATTCTGTTTCGAATGTTATCAGCTCAACATATAGATCCACACTACAGCGGACTCTTCAAGATCTTGTAAAATCCTTTACAACTGAAAGGGTTTCTGCAAATGTGAACAATGAGAGAGAAATTACACATGAGGGAAGTGTGTCCAAATTAACTAATCGTAGCCGTGTGTGTTTAGAAAGTAGTGAGAAAGAGCAAAGTAGTGTTAGGAGCAATATTTATTCTGGCAACAAAGATGAAAGTACATCTTTGGTGAAAATTGCCCAAACATCGAAAGATGAAGTGAGGCTTAAATCATTGGATTCAATGAATGTCTTTATTTCTCCAGTTATTGCACAGGGAGTTAAAAGAAGAATAATAATGAAACAAGGCATTGCAGATCATTCTAAGTCAGTTCCAGCGTCATCAATTACACAGCCTGGGATGAAGCTTGTACCATCTGAGAAGCATGATTCAAAAGGGAACAGCCATTTGACCATTAATACATCTCATTCTTCAAGGGATGTTGTGAAGTCTCCTGAGAATATATCTAATAATAAATCTCAGCCACAGAGGTTGCGTAGCAACATGGAGTCTGTTTTTAGGACGCACACAAGTACCTCAAATAAGGATAAATATCAGAGAGAGACTAATAATGAAAGTGTGAAAGACACCAAATCTCCCAGTGCTAGGATAAGAACGAAATCTTCAACTTCACAGTGTAGTTTTCCACAAAGTAAGGTAATAGCACTTGATAGCAAGAGTGAATCTATGAAGAATAATAGTAACGCAATTGGTACAGTCATTTCAAAGAGTAAATTTATGAGCAATAAATTTAACACCTTGTTTTTGGAAGAATCAAGACCAAAGGAAGATGAACGTGATATTTTGTCAACAACAATAGTTGAAAATAATTTGGGTATCATGTCACAAAAACTTTCTGCTGTTAGGTCTCATCTTAAAAGACAGCATGAGAAGTTGACATTATTACAGTATCGGAAGGCCTGTAAGCAAATACAAACGCATTCAGCAAATTATGCAAAATTCAAGAAACTCCTAGCACACAGGGAAAAAATGGAAGATATTTTTAACGTTAATGATCGACATTCTAGTAAAAATAATCATGTTTTAAACATTAGGTCTCAGAAAAAGGACATTGCAGAGAAGAGATCTAATAAAGAAACTGAAAGAGGAGCTTCAATATTGCAATATGTAAAATCTACTAAGTTTCCTTTGAGAATCTCATGGGGAAATGCTGTTGGTCATCCCAAACTGACTGCAGCAGTGAGCAAGAACAAAACTAGTGTTAATAGAAAACTCAAGACCTCGGATCGTGATGTTATAATTATTAGAGATGTGAACAAAGCCCCTCGTATCAAACGTCCAACTTGGCTACATACAAGATTATATAAAAGTCTTAGTAAAACTGTTGTCATGAAGATAAAAGACAAAAATGTGATTAACCCTCAAAAGAAATCTCAAGAAATAATTTCAAAATTAGGTTCCTTGATTGACAAAGCATTGCGTTACCGACGCAAAGGCTGTAATCCATTTGTGGATGAAGTTATAAAACATTTATACCATTCTGCTATTATTAAAACACCTATGAATTTTATTTGTTTTTGTATGCGATACCTGCCTGAAACATTCATTGACATTGCTCTGCGTGTCAAAGAAAATGACTCTGGCATCTTGGGAAATGTCATTGATAGGGATCTCAATCTGTAATTTAATAATTGTATTTTGTTTTGTAATTAAATGAAGTATAAATAAATTTGTAATTTGTTATTATTTTGTTTCAATTTCAGTAAAATGTTTGTCCAAGTTGTATGAGACTTTTTTTTCCAGTCAGAAATTCCTTGTATTTTAATGTTGAATTCTATTATGTTAACTCATTTTTCAAACAACAAATTTATCCAACACATTTACCCGAAATTTATAAGCATCTTAGATATCATATCAGTATTAAAATATTTTTCAGTAATTTAAATATGTTTAATTTCTCTAAAAATGAAATGTTATTGAAACTACTGGCCTGCTATGACCTCCAGTTTCTATTTACTACTACCAGTATTCCCAAAAGATCCTTGTTCTGGCATTTTGTGTATGCTAGTCATTCCGTGATGACCAAAACACTAGAAACTTTTCTATATTGTAAAATGTTTGAATATTTTTTATCAATAGTTTGCATAACATAAACTCAAAATGTTTCCTATAGAAATTCCATTTTCCTCCACCATTTATTAAATTTTGTGTGGATTTGTTACCTTTTTGTCCTTTTATTTTAATATCTCCTGTTGATAATAATTTGATGTTATTAATATTAATGATAATTCAAAGCTTAGTCATTTCTACTTAATGTTACATTTTCTAAAATTAATTAGTTAATTTTTAGATTTGGATACATGTTATTTTAAACTAAGGATTTTTGATACCCAACCGCCAAGATATTTTGTTTCTAAAAAGATTTTTTCCATCCCAAAAATTGCAAGGTGGTGTCAATGGACAATCTTATAATAAGTTTATGCAATTAGTTTATAGTGTTGAGCCTCATTGCATTGAGTTCGTTTTGAAAATGAACTAGTTTTCAAATTTGTACGAATGCAATAAAGCAGTATTATAATTTAGTTGCATTTTCTATTTTTTGTATAAATTTTTATACAAAACTATATTTGTATAGAGCATTATAAATTTATAAGAGAATCAAACTTAATTTTGCGAAACAACTTTCTTGTGCCGCCTCGGGTATTTGACATCGGCGAGAAAACTATTACCCACGCACGTTTTCTTGAGTCCTGATTTCGCTAGATGTGGGTGGGTGGAGGTGATTATTTTATTGACAGGACTATTATATGAAATCTGAAGCTCGTTTTTCGATGCAAACTATTTTCTATTAGACAGGCGCAAACGCTTTCGGTTATCAGTTTGTCAACAAAACTTGTTGCTATCATTTATTCAGAATAACTAATGTTAGTTAAGGTGTGAGGTAGGTATGCCAGAGCTCAAGAGAGCGTGCGCGTATAACAGTCGGCTGCTCCTTTCACCGCTGCCTCCTCACGGTTCGGAGTATAGGAAGAAAATGCGCTTGCGTTCCCGACGGTAGGTAGCGGTCTAGTAGTTATATTTTTTTATTTTTTAAAATTTGGTTATATGATAGGGAAGAATGGGGAAACTTGAAATACCTTTAAATTTGTTTTCATTGGGTGGGGGGACTGAATCTAGAGATGTCCCAAGGCCAGCTTTGAGGCATCTATTGTCCGCGCACGTTTTCTTGAGCCCTCGCTTCGCTAGATGCGAAATGAGTGGGGAGTTTGCGTATTTAGACAAAAGGAATTTTACGTGGAATTAATAGTTTATTTTTCCAAGCAAAATAGTTTCTAATACACAGGAGCGAACATTTCTCGTTACTAGATTTTGTCTACAACGCTCATTGCTATAATTTATTCTTAATTCAACTAATGTCACAACCAATAAGCACTCAAAGCTGGAGTCTTGAAAACCCTTGTTAAATAAACTAAGGATTCTTCCTCTACCATGCATGTACATATTTGAAATAGTGGTCTTCACAAAGAAAATTCTCATGGAAAACAAAGACACTTTTACTTTAAATTCTGATGTACATTACTACAACACCCGTCAAAAGGATAACCTACACGTTCCCCACTCTGAAACTACACTTTATCAAAAAAGTACCCTAATAGAGGGCATTACACTTTACAACAAACTAGGCAATGATATCAAAGACATAAACACAATTCATACATTTAAAAGTAAATTGAAAGCTTTCCTCCTTAACAACATGTTGTACAGTGTAAAGGAATATTCAAATTACAACATTTCCCTTAAAAAATATAAATAAATAAGAATTTCTTATTCCATTAGACTTTCTGTTTCATGTGAACTGTTTCAAGCTGAAGCAAAGAAAAAAAAGAACTGCATATTACATCCTGTGAAATAGAAGGAGAATAGAAGAAGAAAAAACTGGTCAAAACTTGCCTTCTCACCATTTCAAGTTATAAATATAGAATGTACTACTATTTTTAAATTTGATGTAGTTGCAAACATAATTGATATGTATTATTAATATAATTATTATAAGTAGTAGCATTAAAATATCATATTGAAATATTAATTATTAACAGATAATTTATCTACTGTATAATATCTTAATCTAACTGTAACAAGTATTGTATTTCTAGGCCAATGACTCCATCTCGATCAGGTTTTGTTCAGTTTCCCTGGTCCTTTGAGCAAATCCCTTGTTTGCTCCTGAACAGTAATATAACTTCGCTCTCTCCACCCAAGGCATCATATTGACTCGTCATACACGGTTGTATTTGTATATGTGACTCAATAAATATTATTATTATTATTATTAATGTTGGGAAAGGAGATGGGGTAAATATTCCGGGGCTCAAGAAAACGTGCGGATATAATACACACGGGTCAATTTGTCGGACATCGAAATTGGACTCCCGGCTACACCATGGACGAATTCATGTTAATCTACGGCTACACTCTGTCCGAACAACAACCCGAATTTTTCTGTAGTGCTTGGAATTTCGAGGCAACATCTACGGAAATTTGAGGAAACTGAAGCGGTGTTGTCGGGCTGTTTCACAGTGCTTTCACATCTCGGAAATCTGGCCAAAATGAAAAAGAAAAAACTAGATTCACAATAGTTAACCCTTATAGTCGTAGAGTTGAAATGCAGGTGGGGAATACAATTTTTGTATTCATCTTCAAAGCCCAGTTCGAAAGCTAACCACCTACAACCGTGTTATATTACGGCAGCGAGATTATCAGGTTATTAAAATTCTAGACAAAGTTCGTGTACAAATATAACATTAGTTAAAATAAAAGTTTTTTTTTCCGAGCGAATACTGAATATTTGTTAATGATTGAAATGAAAAAAATGAACGAAAAATTCTCAAAAAACATGTGTTATAGTTCATAATCCTATGGTCAAATTTGCAATTCTATACTGAAAGGTAATACGCGATAGTATGTACTACCTTTCAAAATCACATAAGTTGCTGCAATTGTATTGCTAGCATGTGTTTGAATAAATGAGTTTTTAAGCCGTTTAATAATGATTATCTTTTGATATTGTACGTAATTGCTACAGTTTTTAAATAAAAACAATAACTTTTCTACACGTTGCTTTCGTTCTCATAATTATTGTATTTTGACAATAATAGATTACGTACGCTTACATTGCCAATTTCGAAAATAAATTTAAATTTTATGTTTTATTTATTTTTCTGCTAAATTTGATCCGGTATTTTATTGCTTGAAATTTTTGACTTTATATTTGTATTCAGCGACCACCAAAAATCTTACATACCAGAAAACGTTCCAATTAAACGGCTGGTTCACATTTGGGTCAGCGTTTTGAGGTCTGGAATCTCTCTACACACTACACAATTTGTCTGGCAATGTGGTGGAAGAATTGGCCATGTGGTCATGACCCACCAACCGCCCGGCAAAAATTTCTGTTGTACAACTTGCCCCCACATGTAATTTGTAGGCTTGCCTTGCCGATCCGGCAAATTGGTACATGTTTAGGGGCTTTTAGCCAGTCAATAAAGCTGACCGTGGAGATGTCCAGAATGACGTCACAACGTATGGCGGGAAAGAGTTGGGTGGCAACCTCTGCTGTGAGCACCAGCGATTCCTAGAGTATTACTAAGTTTTTTTTATTGTATTATGCGGATGTTGAGGTGTGTGCAACTTATCACATTTTTTTATTTACAGCGAAGTTTGCTTTTTTCGGTTTATTGAGATTCCGTGAGATATGCGAATTTCGTCGATAAATTGGATTTAAAAAAACACTATTTTATCAACACATGCCAAGTCGATATATTTTCCTTTTAGAAAACGGCTGGAAGTAAATATTAACATGACATTAGCGATGATGCTAAAGTGCTGCTTTATAATTAAATGAAATGTATGAAACATTTAGTTCCACGTGTCCTTTAATAGATGAAGAAAAGTACCAACGAATTTTGAGCCCCTGTGCTATTAATGTACCTTCCGTATATTTTTCTAGACTGTCGGCTTTTTAAATATTCATTTTAGAAATTTGTATTAATTATTATAATCGAAAGAAATATTACATGCATTAAACTTTAATAATCGTTTGGAAAGAATTCAACATAAACACATTCCCAAAAATGTTCGTAATTTTTCACAGACTGGAAAAACTTTCAGCATCCAGTTAACCAGAATTTTATATAATTTAACTATTAATTTTTCATTGTATTAATTGTAATAAAAGTATGGTTACTTAAAAATATAAATAAATATTGCACTTTTTATGATATTTTAAAAAATGTATGCAGTTTCCAGTGCTGGATTCAAATTTTATTGGTTGAATTTCAATATTCAAGTCACGCGCCAAAAATATTGCTTGTTATTCTCAATGATTTTGTTAACATTTTTGAAGAAACGTATTTTCAATACCTTTTGATTGGCATGATTGGCAAGTTTTAATGAACATTTGATGCCATCTCGTGCAGTAGAATTGGGACACGAACTTGAAAGCCCTGGTGGCAGAAGAAAACAGTTGATTTGGTGACCTAGCTTTTACACAAATAAAGTCCTGTAGTTCCACAAAATATTAGTGACTCATACACAGTTGGGCAGTATCCTATATATATATATATATATATATATATATATATATTTAAAATATGTATTTTCGATACTTTGTAATTTGTATCGAAAATACATATTTGAACATGTATTTTGCGTCTGTATCGAAAATACTTTCTGACAGTATTTTGTATTTTCAATATACAAAAATACTTTTTTTTAATCGGCCGTTGAAAACTTGAATTCAAATATGCAGACAATCCCGGATAAAACAAACTTCGATAACAGATTCGATTTTTGACATTTCGAAGCAACTTTTCATTCTGTGCACCAGTATTTATAAGAACGTTTTGGATAACTGAAAAGTTTGTTAAGGACTAGGGAACCTGGATAAGTAAACGAGTTGGTTTTAGAAAAACATGGACGAACCAACGATACCTTGATCCACCGGGAGCGATATAAGTGTGTTCATCGTATACTCCGTGATAGGAAATATGTAGAACTATTTTCAAAGGAAGCATTCCACCAGTGTTGCAGAGGTATTGCATTTCCGCATCTTCCTTCGCATTTTCGACGTTCAATCTGTAATCCGCATCTACCTATGCGGGTGTCTAACAAATCCACATTTTTACAATTTATGAAGATAATGACTTTTTAGTTGACAGTTTGGCGGGTCTTGCACTTGCGTAGCGTCGAGACGGACAAGAGCGTTGACACACACGTCTCTCATGGTACGCATGTGCAGAACCACTAGTTGGGTGTCTTTTAAGACAAAAAAAGTGATACATATAGAAATAGTAGATTAGAGGAAGATACATAGTGTCACGGGTCTGGCGATGTGTACTCATGCTGGGATTAAACTGGGGTTGTATCCATATCTGTATTAGTAATACACGCAGGTAGCTTGTTTCAGCCGTTAAGTTGACACGAATTACTTTCCTTTTCTATCTCATAGTGAGGATTTGACAATATCTCCCTGCCCACAATGCCTTGTAATTTATAATTATAAAATAATAACTTTTCAATAATTCACTTAAAGATAATTGCGTATCTTGCAAATTACTAATCTCGGTTTTTGATAGAGATAAAAAAACAGATTAATGACTTTTCAAAGAATTGTAGATCTTCCCTCTTTTTCTATCTAATTAGTATTTGCTAAAGAAAGAAAAGGAGCGATCAAATCTCTGTACATGTCATAAGTAGACCGCTGAATTTCATGCAATTCCGTATTTTTACTGATTGCGCATATCGTAAGGAAATGTGAATAACTTTACCTACCTCTAACAATAAAACAAAAGTAGAACATTTTTATTTTGCCTAATTGCATATTTCTGAGATTTTTTCTTTAAATGCATATTTTTATTTATACGTCATATTTCAGTGCATATATCCCAGGTTTTTGTGTAGAAGTGGGACAAAGATATTTTCATGCATTTTTCTTTCAAAAGGAAAGTGAATTAAGCCACGCCAATGCTAGAATACCAACATTACATGATAACCAACAACCATGATATTTCCGACAGTCTTCTGATAAGATTGTTTTCGTTAGAAGCGATTTACTTCTTGAAACTTTATTCGTGCGCATGAACTTAGTGAAGTGGGCTGAATATTATGGTATCTCGTAACAATTCTATTGGTTCTCTCGCTTCATATTTTTTTGTTTAAATGTTTGAAAATATATTTTCATTATTGGAGTTTTGTATTACAGTGTAAAAAATGAAGATTATACAAATAAATGTTATCTGTTGCTAACAATATTTTTTTCAACGCATATTCTTAGGTTTAAGCTCATATATTGCCTAGTGCATATATTGTCAGTTTTAAGTGCATGGTTGCATGCATATTTTAAACTTTTTTAGTACGTGAAGTGGACAATTAACCAAGATGCCTTTCAGATCTAAAATATGAACATACATTGCTAAAGATATGGATACCTGATGATGGGTTGAAAACTTCACCTGAAACGTGTTATATAAAGAATGTAATATATTGTAACGTATTAGCCAGCGTGCCTCGTGGCATCTATTTGGGGACGCTTGGTAGAGGATTAGCCTCACCACAGGAAGGAGAGAAGGGTTTTTCCGTAAAGGCAAGAACGCGGAAACGGGAGACACAAGGCTTTGGGGTCTTCCGGCCTATAGAAACTTTTCACTGTTCTAACAAGCGGGGGCGGTGGCGTGACGTAGGTCACGTGGGCCTCGCCTATATAACGGAGTGTACAGAGCCAGTGGGTGGGTTCTGGAGACAGTGGGAGAACCTCGTGCATGTGCACAAAACTTGGCGCCACGACGGTGCATATGCGAGCCCGGATCGTGAGGCGTGTCACGAGTTGACGGAGCCTGCGGAGTACTTTATGTCCTTGAGTGACTGCGGTCACGGGGGAGCGATGCTGTGTGCGTGCTCCGAGGTGAGGAGTGGTTGAGTGCCACGATTCACGCCGATTCTCAATCGGATAAGATCGCTTTTGCAATCGAGGCGAACCAGCCGTTGGTGCGCCAGAACGGACTTAGTGTCCCAGCGTGACATCCGGTCACGGAAGCTAGGCTTTGTGCGCGCTTCAGAAGTAGGAGTGGCGAATGCCACAATCGAAACCGATCTTCAATCGGGTTTGGATCGCTCCCGCGATCAGGGGATAGTAGGTCTATCAGAGCTAGGGTGTAAGTAGGAAATTAAGTGTATATATTTGTTTTGTTTTCTTTGTTAATAAATATATTTGTTATATGAAAGCTCTGTGTCTGTGGTCGCTGTGAGTATCCATGAAGTCACAATATCTTTAATAATAAAATGTTTAATGTAATGTGATTTTTTATTGAACGTGAATTACTGTTTAAAAAAAGAAAAATAGGGCAGAAGTTATGATGTAAAAAGGGCCGTTCGTGTATAAACCCTAAAGAAATCCTGCTGGCCGGAGGCAGCAAGGTTGGCAGCCCCAACCACCGTGCTAACCCTGCGCTGCGCACGTAACGCTGCTAGGGGACATACTAATTGACAGGCAAAGTTGTAACTAGCCGGACCGACATGATGGACTTGGCAACATAGTGGTACAACTCTTAATAGGAATATAGAATGTTAGAGGCATTAACAACAAAGAAGTTGAAGACTATTAGCTGTCCGGGTGACGCCGCGTCGTTGGCTAAGAAGCCTGCAATATGACAGGCCTAACGGCCTCTCAGCCAACGACGCGGCGTCACCTGGACAGCCAAGAAGTCATGAACTCGAGCCGCGGAAGCCAACGTGTACAATGAAGTTGAAATTTTGGAGAAAATTAAAAGAAAGCAAACATTATGGTTATAACAAGCAAAAAAGAAATTAAGACATTCGGAAGATATAGATGACCACTTATATATCATGGAGTAAAACAGACCCAAAGAGCAGCGGCAAGAATTGTCTTTATTATTGACAATAAATGGAGGAAAAATACACAGTTATACATTCGTATCAGAAAGAAACCTCTCCATCAGAATTATAATAAAAAGGGGATTTCTAACTATTATTGGAGTCTATGCACCAGAAGAATGGCGAAAAACAGAAACTAGTAAATTTTACAAAGAACTACAGACGGTTATTGACCAAACAAATCCGAATGATTACTTCGTTTTAAGCAGCGACTTCAATACCAGAATTGGCCGCAAGAAACAATGTAATCAGGACTGAAGGCGAACAGAGAGAAAATGAAAATGGAGAACTTTTGCAACCTTCAATAAGTTAAGAATAACGAACAATTAATTAGATCGCTGGTGAGGTAGATACCTTCTAATAAATAAATACGGTAAATTAAAGATGTTGTCTGGTATCAAAAAATATGTATTGCTAAAGATCGTTTCGATCGCGTAGAGAGCATCCTGAGAGCTAAAATTAAAATTACAGAAATAGTTTTACATTTTACATTTACATTACATAAGTACATGAATGATGAAAATTGAAGTATAAGTTATAACAAAATGTTAACATTGTATGCCAGATGCGTAAGCAAACTGGGTCGTTCATACCTTGTAGTTTCCGAGCTGAAAACAAAGTTCTGCGGTTTTTAGAGTGCTTTGTTGAAGAACAGAGCGTCGGTCGGCAGCAGGTGGGGGCGAAGGGTGGTGAGACGCGGTGGTGCTGGTAGAGGCGCGAGGGCGAGCGAAGGCGAGTGAAGTTAGGAGTTTACACTTTGTGCTAATTTTAGCAGAGGTGACGAGAGTTCAGGGATTTTTTGGTTAAGACAAGTCATGTTCTGTTTTTGGAGGTTGTGGTGTGTATGTAGGGATTCTAATTTTATTATGTTCCAGAACTTGTTTTCAATTTCTAGAATACGGAAATTGATGTTTGTCGAATGTCTGTTTAGATAAACTGCGGAGATCACACCCAAGTACCCCCACGACAACCGGTGTACCCACAGGAGACAAGGTAACCCTGGCCCAAGAAGAGCCCACGTCGGCAGGGGATAGTAATGCGAGGGGCTGGACATCAAATAACTGGGTGATGACTCAAAAGTTGATGGAAGACAATTAGGAGATTATTGCCCGTCTACAGAGTCAATTAATTATCATCAGCAGCAACATCCTGAAAAATACCCAGTTATAGTGAAGGACACCTTGGCTATAGCTCTAGAATAGGTGGATGCCCTAAAGAATAGGTGGGAAAACATTAAAGAAGATGAAAAGGGGATGTATGAGAAAATAGTCCTCCTAGAGAATGAAAAAACGGCTGAGAATACCAAACTCGGCAAACAGATAAACGAGAAATCGGTGAAAACGGCACAGTCTCAGAAGAAGAAGAGACAAGTCCAAGCCCACTTCAAGACAAGAGGCCAGACTAGCAGGATGAAGTCATAGAGCTGGTTACAGAAAAGCCAATCCAAAACCTCCATGAGAACTGGCAGAAAGTGGAACACAGGAAGACAGTGAAGAAAAAGGAGAGTTCCGCCAAAGAAGGCAATCAAACCCCCAAGGCAAGGAACAGAAGACCCATCAACCAGGCCATCAAACTGACCGCCAACGAAGGGCAATCATATGCCGAAATATTAAAAAGAATGAAGGAAGCGGTTGACCCGAAGCAACACAGCGCTAATATGTAGACGATCAGGAGGACACGTAAGAATGAACTCCTGATAGTCCCGTAAGAATGAACTCCTAATAAGATTGTGACCCCACTTCCCTAAACAAAGCAATCACCCGTGCAATAGGAGACGGTAAACATCAATACGTTTAACCCAAAAACCTTAATTGAATTACGGAACATTGATGAGTCTGTTACCCTGGATGAGGTAAGAGATGCTGTCACACGCATTACGGAGGAGTTCCCCCTGGCGACCTGGAGACTCTACAAGATGTACTGAGGCAGAAAGGTAGCGACTGCACTGCTCCCTTCGCGCCAGGCAGAAATTCTACTCAAAGCAGAGAATTTTGAGATTGGCTGGCTTACTTGTCACCTTAGGATGAAGCACCAGGCCAGCAGATGCTTTAAGTGTCTAGGCTTTGGTCATATCTCCACCTCTTGCAATGGCCCCGACAGAAGTGAAGTATGCTACAAATGTGGCAAAAAGGGACACTTGGTCAAGGACTGCAGAGGACCAGTTTAATGTATTGTCTGCAAAGACCAAAACCTTGAAGACAATCATAAGCTGGGTAGCTATAAATGCCCTTCCTTCACTGCAGAAATAAGGAAATTCGGTAAAACAAAGAATGCCTTGGTTCCTTCAAATTAATTTAGGCAAAGCAATGACCTCCCAAGATCTTCTCATTCAAACGGCAAGGAGAAGACAGGTGGATGTCTTACTGGTCAGTGAGCAGCACGATATTGACGACATATCCCTCTACCAGGACGTGCAGGAATTATAATACTTAACTCCAAAATAAGAGTCTCTAAATTTAAAGTTACAAATTAAGGTTTTGTATGGATAGAAATGGACAGCCATAGAATATATAGTTGCTATTTCTCCCCAAACGACCGAATAGAGATATTTAAGAAGTAAATCGATGAACTGGAGGCAAGCATGAACTTAGCCCCAGGTGAAATAATATTGACTGGAGACTTTAACAGCAAGTCACCGGAATGGGGCGAAAGTAGAACTGATCGCAGAGGCGATATTGTTTGCGAATTCCTGGCTAGGAAGGACCTGGTAGTCCTAAACAGAGGGAGCTCATGCACATTTCCAAGGGACGCAGCTTCTTCGATAATAGACTTAACAATAGGAACCACAAGGATAGCCAAGAATGTCCTGTATTGGCAGGTTCTCGATGCTGAAACAGCGATCACCGCTACATTGAATTCTCCACTTCATCCGCTGGAAACAGCTAGAAGAAAGAATCAGCCAAACAAGGGTCCATCTTGGAACACCAAAAAGTTGAAAGAAGCTGATGCCATAAAATTCCTTGACAAAGCTAAATTACTGGAGTCCATGGGGTGGAGTAACAGGAAAAGTGCAGAGTCCCTCGAAGAGGTAGTACGGGAAACGTGCGAAACCGTTAAAAATACGTGTGACATCAATGCCCAGACGTAGGAGCCCAAAGGGGAAAAAGCAGGTGTATTGGTGGACAGCGACTATTGCAGACCTTGGTCAAGCATGTGTTAAAGTTAGAAGACTCGCAACAAGAGCTAAAACGGACATTCTGCCGAGGGAAAATTACAAGACGGCCCGCAAAAGACTAAAATCGGAGATTAAAAGAAGCAAAACAAAATACTGGAAGGTCCTATTAAACGAGGTGAACAACGACCCCTGGGAAAAAGCCTACAAGATCGTTATGGGCAAACTCAAACCTTCAACAAACGCGGGGCTAGAAGCCCCGGAAGGGGTGAAGGTAATTATCCAAGACCTTTCCCCTAGTAGAGAATGCTGGGTAAGAAGCAGATCTTCTGACTACCTCTTCGACGAAGACAACCGCTTCACGAAGGACGAACTAGTCCAGAAGATGAAGAAGACCAAGATTGGAACTGCACTGGGGCTTCACGGAATTCCGAACGCGATCCTGAGGATAGTTGTAAAAGAATACCCAGAATGCCTTTTGAAAGCCTTTAACCAGTGTCTTGCATAAGGGAAATTCTATAAGGGTTGGAAACATCGGAAGCTAATTCTCACGCGGAAAGGTAACAACCCAATCGATCGGACGTCATCGTTCAGACCTTTGTGCCTGCTGGATACGATGAGCAAATTACTGGAGGGTTTGCTCCTATGACTAAAGAGAGATGTCCAATTTGCAACGAGACAGTTTGCATTTAGAAAGGGACTCTCGACAATAGACTCGATCTCAGAAGCAGTCCACCATGCAGAATCAGTAAAAAGGAAAAGGAGTTTTTGTGCCTTGGTTGCGATTGACATAAAAAATGCCTTTAATTCTTCCAGCTGGAAAGACACCATAAAAGCCCTAGTAGCTAGGAAGATCCCTGAATACCGTGTGAGAATCGTGGAGGACTACCTCAATGAGAGGAAAATAATCTACACTAACGGGTATAGGATTGAGGAAGACGTGACCTGCGGGGTTCCACAGGGATCAAGATTGAGCCCCTTCCTGTGGAATACCCTATATGACGACCTGCCGAATATGGAACACCCAAAGAACTCCAGACTCATAGGCTACGCCGACTACACACTGATCATATGCCATAGTGACAACACGGAACTACTGGAAATGAAGACCAACCAAACACTACGCAGGGTTAAAAGATGGTTGGACCAAAGAAACCTCCAGATGTCTGTTGACAAGACCGAGGCCGTGTTGATTACAAACCGCAGAGCATTCCGCCCCCCGGTGATCCGACTGGGGGAGGAACGTATTGAATGGAAACAGCATATCATACCTGGGGGTGGAAATTGATTCACGACTGAGCTTCGGACCCCACATTATAAAATCAGCAAGAAAGCTGCAAAGACTGAATCAAATCTTGCCAGACTAATGCTGAACTCAGGAGGTCCTAGTGAAAGCACAAGGAGGTTAATTTCCGCCGTAGTGCACTCAAAAATGCTGTATGCCACCCGTGTGGGCAGATGCGCTAACTAATGAGTCCATTCGACGGAAATTCACACAGATCCAGAGAAGGATGGCTCTAAGTATAATCTCAGGATATCGCACGGTATCCGACAGTGCAGCCTTAGTTCTGGCCACTGTCTCCCCAGTGGTCCTTTTAGCCCAGGAAAGAAGGACAATGTTCCTGAGGACGACAGCAGACAACAAACCCATTCACAAAGACAATTAGACAGTATCAAAGCGGAATTTAGAAACCATCTCCTGCACCAGTGGCAAAACCGATGGGACCTGGAGTACAAAGGTAGATGGACACACAGCCTCGTCCCTAACATCAAGGATTGGACCAGCAGGAACCATGGCACAATGGACTTCTACTTGACGCAAACCTGCGGGCACGGAAACTTTCAATTATATCTATTGTAACACCTTCACTCATCTCCCGGCGAAGGGAAATGCGCGGTTAGCGGCCCGGTTATAGCTCAGTCGGTCCTATTCCCTTTACTCATTTAAAATTTAGCCAATTGTAACAATTTCCTTTGCTCATTTGAAATTAGGTGATGGAAGGAATTATTAAGGAAATTAATGGATATTCAAAATAAACAATTTGATCACTGGTAACAAGACAAAGTTTATTCCTGGACAAACTGTACCAGGGAAGTTACATTAATAAAATAAAAGAAAGGAAAGATTGAATAAAAAGAAAAGAAACAGAGATTAAAATTAAAGGAAGGCTTACAACTAGAGAAGAGTACAAAATTATTTTATAGCTAGGATTTACAGCGTTGTCCCTGAGGACCTTTCTTGTGCCATGGCGCGGCACCGCTTTGACAATACTTCAAAAGGTTTATTGCTCCTAGTTACATTGCCTAAGAGCCCTTCGTGGCAGATGTGCTCCAGGAGGCCTGGGAGCGCGGTAGGCGCCCTTCCCTGGAATGCAGTCGATCGCGCCCCCTCAACAGCAGGGCGGCTCGCGGCGTCTGCGGCAATCCGTGACGTCAGCAGGGGGCCGTCTGGAGGCTGCCCGGCGGAGTAGGTAGATGTCGTCGGGGTGTATTGCCCCCGGTCGCAGTTGCGTAGCACACAACAGTGTTTCCCTCTGAACTATGCAAATCCACTCAAATACAAATTCAGAAGTTGCGAAATCCTGTAGCGAATACGCAATTACAAAGGATTCGCCAATTTACTTTTGAAGTGCTTTTTCACTTCCTCTAAAATCCTCACTGAGAATTCCAGTCTATCACCTCAGTGGTTTCAACTAAGTGCCTTCAGAGGCGCACTCGCCTCTCCCCGCGAATAGCTGAAGTGAAGTTTCTCCCCAGAGAAGTTTCTCTACCAACTGAAATTTTGTTTCTCATAAATGCACGAAGTTAACTTTCATCCCCTGCAATTAATCGTCCGCTGCAATTAATGCATTTGATAGGATCTAGGCATGAAACATCACTATGAAATGGCTTACCACAATGACATACTTTGATTCTCGCACATCTAGATGCTGTGTGTCCAAACGTAAGCATGGAAAACATTGCAATGGTTGAGAAATGAACATTCGTACGGTTAGACGATGAATGCCTGCTTTTGTCTTCTCTGGTAACGTAGAACGCTTGAACGTCAGGACATGGGACGCTGAAGGAATTGTCTGCCCATCCCGCCTCATTTTTTGCCTACGACAGGCGATGACTCGTTGAGAATCTAGTTCTTGAACTATTTCCTCTTCACTGCAGTTTAGTAAGTCACTACTAACTACACCTTGGCATGTATTCAGCGTGCCATGAGTACTTACTTCAACATTTATAGTGCCTATTTTCTTCAATCCTTTTACCTTGATTGTCATTAAATGTTTCAACCAAGAGTCCAGATGAAGTTTTCTGTATGTCTTTTAAGGCAGATCCAGCGCAGGTGCTAATACTCCTCTCTATTATAAATGGGCTCACTTTATCAAAATTTCCGTCAGTTCTTCTTACTGTAAGGTACTTTAGTACCGCTGCAGTGTTCTTGAAGAAGCCATCGCAGTTTATTGTTCTTCCATTTATTTTTTTTCATTGAACTCAAGGCATTTTTTTCTGGACGAGGGTTTTCAAGAGATCGCAAACTTCTGGGTGAGTCCCGCGAAGCTCGCTATCTCTCGTAGCAGTATCTGCCAGCAGTGCCGAGTGATCTGCACCCCTGGCATTGCACTCGCTGGGTGACGACGCCCGGTGGCTTGCTTCCTCACCACCGACCACAAGTACTGGGGCTGCGATCCCCTTCACCGTACCGGTCATCAAGAAAAAAGTGGAACTTGATTCTTGATAATAATGTGAGTTATGAGGATCAAAATGAATTATACATTTATGCAATGGATTAATGAATGTAGGTAACACTACAGTTTCAAACAAAAATTCTAGTAGCGAAGGTTACTGCGTTTGAATATGAATAAAAGGTACATATTTATTCATTGGAAAAAAAAATCACGGAATATTTTCTTCACGTGGAAATGCTGTCAAGATGCAAGTACTATTGAAATTACATAGTACATTCATTTGAAATCATACAGAAGTATAATATGATTTAATTTTTATCTTATTCCATCATTATTAAGCTACACCTCTTTTAATAATCTTTATCGGTCACATGCGTCTTTAATCCTTGTTAACATGTAACCCTATAAGTTTGTTAAGTGCACTTGTACCTACCTGTAGGTTAAGAAGTTTAAAATCCTTAGCAACTAATTTTTAACATCCTTAGTAACCTAAACAGACAACCACCCATTCATCGCGAGTCAACATGATTACGAAAAAATCACATGGTAATTTACAAGACAAATAGTAATCAAAGAAACGCATTATTTTTGGGTATGTTTATTATTAATTATGTTATTAATTCTCTTTATAAAAAGAATAAGTGTAAATTACCTTACCAAGTTCTTAAAGTATGCAAGCATTACATCTGTAATCACGGCCACGTGGTTTTCGCTATTGCCAGGTTTCTTCGTATGCCTTATCGTATCGTGCTTTAGATTTTTCATGGATTAAATCTCGCGTGAATTCCTCAGCTGCATCTAAAATTTCCTGAGGCGCAGACCAATTTTCAGCGTCCATTTTCCTCGAGCCACTGTATACAAGTGTATTGTTGAAATACATATATCGCAAGCAATACCCAACAATTTCGATTATCGTGCCGCAACGACAGAATTCATGTTTCACATCGCAGTAATGTCGTACATTTTCTCACATAAGTTGAGATTTTATGGTGACCGATAAAACGCTGAACATACCACGAAATATTAGTGTTATTACTACCCCGTCCAAATTAAAAATCTCGGCTCCGCTCCGCCTCGATTTTTGACTTTCGGCATCGGCAGTAATAACACTCATAATATTTCTAGGTATGTTAACAGCTATTAAAATCTCAAGTTTTCTTTACTAGCATTACCTTTTATAACGTCTGTACCGAGTATTCGCTTCTCTTGCAGAAATATCGCACATACCATTGTTTTCTTACTTTGTAAAATGTGTATTTTAGTTATCTCTGCTTGTTTGCTGGAAATTACTTATGTGGTGCATCCTAATCTCAGGTTGCTCTTGATTCTTGTACCAAGCAATGCAAGAACTACTTATTCAGTTAATGACAGTAGTGTCATCAAGAGTGTTATATACATGTTGAAAAGCTTGACATGATTCATCCCAGAAAATATTTAGTTTCCCGAGTTTTTGCAACTTTTGCAAGCTGTCTTTGATAAAAATATGCAGATAGTGAGGGACCTGCAAAATATTCAGAAAAATTGATAGACTGCTTATTGCTTTAATGTCAAAATGCAATAACAACTTTCAAAATGTTATCAATACTAATGACTGTGCTTAATTATTGTTATTAATTTTAGTCTTCTCTTGTTATTGTGATTTTTTTATATTTCTTTATAAAACATTATGTTGTATCTTTTTCATTGCTATTTTGAGTATGTCATGTTTATTTGTATTTCAAGATTTGAAGATGATTAAATGATTTGATTTTTTTTTAGTTTTTAACTCATTTTGTTAAAATGTTCACATTCAGTTAGTTCTGTAGTACTTATTTTATATTATAATTTCAAGTTTCTAAGTTTTTGAGTGTGAACATTTGACTGTATTATTTTGTTTTAAATCTTACATGGTTTAAATGTGTATAACTTGCGTATTTAATTTTGTAGTAGAAAATGAAAAAATAAATAAAACAATCAATAAAATATTACACGGAGACATTGGGTACTTTTATTAAAATTAGGAATTACAAATAACTATTACAGGTTGTATAAATTCAGTACCTTATAGAACGTAACCATCATCGAAATAATACATTTCCAATTACATAATTAAATTGTTCGGTTTTCCAAAATAATCATAAGACTCCATTTTTTAAATTGCAAAGTTAATTCTCTGTAATTTAATAAACTTATTCCCACACTTGCTGTACTGACAGGCTTTAGAAATCACATTATCTATTTGAATCATACGAAACTAAAATAATGCAATATATTATGTTAGCAAATTAAAATACAACAGATTGCACCAAACGTGTTTTTGCCAATCAATAGGGAATCAATCTTATATCTTTGTTCTATACAGAATATAAATACAATTTATTACTTGATAAAGAGTCATTACTTCATCCCAGAAGTTGAACCAATAGCATTTTGCTTTCAATATTATTGTTTAACAAACAATTATTGTGATGAATATGTTTCATTAATACTGTCAACAAAGAATTCAAATGCTATTCACTTTCTTTCCCAAGGTAATTTAACGTTATCACTTGTCTTTTGTTATTAGTGGGTATGAAGACGTCTATAATTATTATCATAATAATCTTGTATATACAGTTTAAGTGATCCATAAACTATAGGAAGAACTGCAACACTTGCAACAACAAATCCAAAAAATGGACGATACCAAATCCAAGCAAAAGCAAAAATCAGTAGCGCACCAGACAATGATACTGCAACACTCACAGAACCAAAGCCCAGAATTAAGACTTCATGAAGCATAGAATACCTTCCAACTAAAAACAAAATACAAAATTAGAAATAATAATATGATTAATAATGTTCATATTTTGTACTCGTTACTCACACAAAGCACACAAGATTTGTGTGAAGCATGTTGCTCCTTGATACATGATTATCCAACCCAGACCACGAAATATCCATGTTGTCCACAAATTTTGGGCATGTTCCTGCAAAAATATTTCTTCCACAGACATTGCCCCATCACAAAGGATAAGCACCTCTTTTCCTGATGATGTTTTATATGGCCTGATAGTTGATCCAACTTGCATGCCAACAACTGTTACCTGAGAGTTGATGCATAAGCATACACATTAAAATACATAAACTAAACATTGTACCATTCTTCTTTGTGCTTGACAGTTGGTCTTGTCTTGGACATCATTGGTGCGCTTTACTGCACTTGCCAAGTGCTCTCGCCCTGCTTTCGTGGGCATATACCAGATTCCAGTCCTATACTTTTGATATTTACAATCTGATACCCGTACTGTCTGGATACTATTAATGTTGAGTTTTTTGACAACAGGTGTCAAAATGCACAGCAGAAGCACTCAACTGCTATGATGCTCTATTCCCTTCATTCATTTATTCTGAGTTGGTGGCAACAAATGTAGATTTCTCACTGGAAATGCAGCTGTAATTGAATGTCACTAGGAAACCACTGTTGGAGGCATCATCATCAGACTCAAATGTTAAGCACAAAGAAATTTGGCATAATTAATGTCCCAATTAGACAAAAATATTTTTTATTCTGAAATTTGCCTCTAGAGCATATTGATGTTCTAATTTCAATTTATAGATCAAAGTAAAACTGATTTTATTGCAAAAACAAATTTCTAAGTTTGCACCAGACGATAAAAGTTAAGTATTGAAGCTCCCAATATACAATTCTCACTCACCACTTCTCCAGCTTTCCCAGCATAAGAAAACTGTACACGAATATCCCCTACTTCAGGAGTCCAGACATCTTGACAATGATAGTACAGCCCAGAATGCATTTTGATATCTCGGCGTTCAGGCCTCTCATCACTTGTGACGAGTATGAAATTATTGAATTTTGCTTTCAGTTCAGGTCCCAGAGCAAAGTATCCCACATTAACTTCTTCACTAACATAGATAATACTTTTCAAAGGAAATTCCCTGCATAAAATTTTATCAAAATTATGGAACATAATACTTCATAAAATTTAACATTAATCCTCACATTTGTAGTAGAGTTCTTTGGAGAACGCACTTTATTAAATGAAATTATACTTACGTGGGATTGTGATGTCCAGCACGCTGATAAAATTTATTACTATCAATTAGCTTATCTCTGTATTCTGTAGTGTATGTATATCTTGCAAATGGATATTCATTTTGTTCATACTCTCTAAAAACAATTTCACAAAATGAATTCTCAAAATAATGCACAAAAACAATTACAACCTCAGGAGTGGAAATTTGAGGGCATAAGTCATAGAATGAAGAAAACAAAGTTAATAAATGAAAGCACTAAAGGCAACAGCGAAGTGAACATGAGAAAGTTAATATTGTGTTTTGTGTTGTGTGAGTGGTATGTATGTGTGTACACGCACATGCGTGTGTACAGTACATGCACAATTGTGAAAATATTCACAATATATTCTAAATGTAACCAAAACAATGACAAATTCCCCACACACAAACCAACATAAGTGGGGAAAAAGAAACAAAAAGAAAAAACAAAAAACAAACAAAAAAAACAAAAAGAAAGAAAGAAAAACGAAAAGTAAATAAATATGGGTAAAAAATACCTGTTAGTATGTTTTATTTCCAGCAGCAATGTCACAGTTCCAGATGAATTCTAGTTATGCAACAGAGAATATGGATTTTCTGGAAATGAATTGAATTATAACTCTCATAACCAACTGCAATAACATAATGCTGTACATTTATTTCACCAGTTCACAATTTCTTGGAACCTTCACACAATCACTTCTGGCACATCAAAGTACATGCATATAATACTAAATTTGCAAGTTCTATATACTAAATATTGCATAACTACATATGAAGATCACCTACAGTACAAATACACTTTGTGGTACGAAAAGTAACCATTTGAAGAAATACGTATCCATTCTGGTGGTCAATATTTTGCACCTCTCTTCAACAATGTTCATCAAAATTTGCAGTGTGGCAAATTATATTTTGAATAGTAAGTATGAATATTAAAGACCTAAAGTACATTTCAAACTAATTAACTTGTAAATAATCAAAATAATTTTTAATGCTTTTTTCTTCAAATTTGAATATCTACATGAAGAATGAGCATTTGTGTAATGTATCAATAATGGAAATACATAGGAACAGATTAATAAAAAAGCAAATAAATAAATTTAAAAACTTACTAATAGAAAAAAGAAAAAGGTGATACAAAAGAAGGGAATTATATAGAGAAAGGGAGTTCTTGTGTATAGGAATAAGGTATGGAGAAAAGGAGATGAAGTTTTGTTTAGTCGGACACTCATGTTCAAAAAAATGCATCTTAGTGTCTAGAAATTGAGATTCTTTTTAGTAGAATGGAACTTTTCAAGAAATACAAAATTGGCCAATTGTTACACCGAGATATAACTAACTCTGGTCTCTAATCAGTTAACTTTAAATATACAATGATTTAATTTTCAATATAAAAATTTGCTTCTCATCCATCTCATTGGAATTGTTCATAATATTTAGTTTATTTATTTTCAATTTTCTGTTCATCTTAGGCCTATTATCTTTCAATTCTTTTTCTTTCTTATGGACTACAAATACCTAATGTAGAGAAAGATTCATAACGATAATCAATGTCAAGGTTTGCTGGATGTATTTTTTTTTAAGCCCCATACACTGAAAAATGTTTGTTGTTTTTTCTTCTTTCTTTTTTCTTCCAAAACATCTGTCAGTCTGTTAACAATACTAACACATTAACTTTTCACAAAATCTTCATCAAAATGGATTGATGTGGCTGAATTTGAGGCCTTGCAAATTTTAAACAGACCTTTTTTGCAAGTCTCAGGATTTTTTATGTAATATATTCTAAATTTTCATAAAAATGAACCCAACACTTTTCCTGTAAATTTTTTGGTTGAATAGAGCAAAGGACATTTAAAAACATGGTATTCGTTGAATTTTCAATAAAACCTTGAGTTTTAAAAATTTGCAAAAGTTCAACTAGTTTTTGAATTTGTCCTACACCACCTTTCTTAATGTATGTAATGTATTATTCAATATTAAATCTTTAAATCCTTTCATGTACAGCTTTTTCAAAATATTAGTATTTTTAGTGTAATTTTCATACAAATCATACCATGGTTCTTATAATACCTAAACAAGATTATTTTCAATAAACTCCAAATACTTTGTATAAACTTTTTAAATGGTCAGAGCACAATGCATTAAATCACAAGACATAAGCACAATTTTGATTGAAACATACATTTTCAGATGTTACACATCATTTTTAGAGATCTTGTATATTAATATTTACAATACATATGTACTTTATTGTTTAATGTCCTGTTTGGGGGACACAAATGCCTTAAATGAAGAGCTTGGGACAGAAACAAGATAGCCACACCACAAGAAGTCTCCAGAAATGCCAGGTGAAAATCATTAATCAAGTAAATAGGAGAAAAGAGTATATTATGTTAATGATTATTAGATGTGTTCTGTAGAGTTATGGGATGAAGATCTGTACATGTTTTCTTGAGCTCAGGGGGGATATGGTTATTCAAATAATTTTTTTTTCAGTTTTTCCTGCAGAAAGTCATTTCCTTCAAGTATGGTGTCATTAAATTTTAAGTTGTTGAGACTTAAGCTTTTTTTTTTATCAAGTCCCTTGTTAACTTTATTGTACTATCTGACACTTTCAATTCACCCTTTACTTTTGTTCGGTTCCAAGAACAGGAAGTAATCTGATGATTAACTTTATACCCTTTCTTATAGAACTTTTAAATTTTTCTACCAGGTGATTGATAGATGTTTAACTTTATTTTTTTAATTTTTCTATCAGGTCATTTTTGCAGTCGAAATTAAGCATTTCTATACTCAACGGTTTAGGTTCTGACATCAAGATCTTATTTTCATTTACAGATTAAATTTGTCTCAGGTTCAAGTAATATTCAAAATTATATCTGTGGTTTGGTGCAAGAAGAGCCAATGTCAATATTCAAATGTGAAATTATTGAATAGGATCGAATTTTTACTTTGGCCTTTCTTGCACTGAAAGAAGAGGCTCTAAAGCACACTTTGGCCATACAATCCGAAAATCACTAAAAACTAACATTGGCCTTTGTTGCACCAAGCCACAAATGCAACAGGGCCACAAGTTGAACATAAATTATTTTGCCAGAGGGAAACCAGTACCTGTATGTGAGAAGTATTGGCCCTGACTGTTGGGGCACTCTGCGACACGAGGCAGCGAATGGCTGTCTTGTAAAATTCCTGGGACTGCCTTGTGAACCAGTTCCACACATACTGTTTAACGTCGTCTTCCGGAGTGAAACATCCCTCTTCTTTAAGGGACCAAAAATGGCATAATCGCAGGCCGAGTGGTCTTGTCTTCACGTAGGGTGACCGAGAAGCTCCCACTTGAATTTCTGCAAGAGTGCCATGATTGTGTTAAGGCCTGCATGAGGAATGTGGATGTTCACGACAATGCAAGGACTCATATGGCAACCATACGACACAGCACTCTTACAGAAATTCAAGTGGGAGCTTCTCAGTCACCCTCCATATAGCCACAGTCCTCTTTCCCTGTGATTATGCCATTTTTCTGAGATGATTGTGCATCCAATGCTGGTCCACTTAAAATGGATTAACTCTATTGCAAAATCTGTAGCTGATTGTAGCTTTTGTCAACAGTGTAAACCGTAGTGAATATTTTCTTCTTAATTCTTGCCAAAAGCACTTGTTGCTATTGTATTAATATGAAATATGAATATAATATCATAGATAAGGAGGGGATCTCAAAGCTGAAGAAAACGTACACAGTTTGCACTTCACCCCACAATGCATTAAACAGTTTTTAAGTGCTTTTGACTTCAAAAAATGAATTATTTGTTTAATGCCTGTGATCTGAAATATCATTGCACATGGATTTTAGGCTACAAGAAATCTGCCTAACACTGTGCATAAATGTTCAAACAATTCTTACAGAATACTTATTAGCAAGCTCGTACGACATGGCTCCAAAGTACATTACTTTATGCTATGTTGTCATCATGCCACATTTATTTAATGATGAAGACTATCTCTGATTCATTCTTAACCGTATCTTACTAAATAATGAGGAATATTAACAAGTAAATAATTTCTATAATATTATGACTATTCTCAATAATAGTACGATGTTAAATTCACTGCCCTAGGCAGAGACAGTAAGTCTCTCAGGTTCAAGATTCCACAAATAATTTTAGTTCACCAAAAGATACTATACTCCTTGGTAAAAGTTAACAACAAAGTGTACATTCATTACTTACACATGTAAACAAAAGCTTTAAATGCAGAAATGCTTTAAAGCAATAAAATCAACAAAAAAAAATTAAGAAAGCAAAGATATACTGAACTTAAAATGCTACTTGTTCCCCAAAATAACAAAAGTTATTCTCCTTAGAGAATTGTAGTATTGCCATTATTACAGAATGATACAAAATGTATGATCTAGAGATCTTAAAGGTAGGTAACACAAATTACAGAACACAAAAATTATATTTTATCAAATATTCCACTGACCTACTTTGTATTTCTTCCTCTACCCATTGATACATTTGTACTCGTCTTTTCAATCTTACTGCAGAAACAACAATACCATACTCCACTTCCGTAAGAGGTTCAGCAACAGATAATGGACCAGTTAAATGAACAAGATGACCATTATTTTCTTCTTTGGGTGAAAGGGCAAATGGTAGAGATATAACTGTATTCATAGCTTCTTCCAAAGATCTTGTACTATGAATTGCTCTGCCCTAAAGATTTAAACAAAAAATCAATTATTTGTTCAAATGTTCTGTTAAAAACTGGTTATAATTATCATATTGTTAAACTCTAAATTTCAAAAACCTACCTCATTCCAAAATAACAAGGACATACCCAAAACAAACATAAAACAACCTATCAGTAGTGAACACCAATTTGCTTTTATTTGGGCACGTATGTTAAAAGGGTGACGAGAATGTTGGATTCCAGCATACGGCAACCCTGATATCTGAAAAATACACTTGATAAGGAAAAGGTTATACACATTTAAAGAAAATCCTTTTCCTATAAGTACAATTAAAAAGTATAACTGTTAATTATACTTTATTGTGTATTCTATCTTATAGTGATGAAAGCAAAAAATATATTGATAAGCAAATAACCCATTACCTTAGAAAAACATTTTCCACAAAAGTAAAAAATAATGTAGGCTACTACTCTGCGCAATGGTTTAAAAAACAATAATTTTTACTTTAAAACTTACATTCCTCTGATACAGCATGATAACGCGCGTAGCCAAAATTAACAGAATTGCTAAAATACGTATTTTTTCATAACTGAGATACGGCAAATTTCAAAATCGGGCTTCTTTACTTTCGTTCTACCAGCATTCTACACAGTAAATCGAAATCGCGGCTCTAGAATCAAAGAAATAATGCAGTCAATTGACCAAATAGTTTACACAAACTTCTACCACTCCCACTTTCCAATCATTTCTCTTAGAGATTGGTCGTTCATCAGAGAACGAATCTTTTTATTTTTAAATTCAGTCGACCACGAAGTCTGGAAGAAGAATGCAGAGGTGGTGGTCGGGGGTGTAGGTGGGGCATCAGGATAGGGAATATGTATGAAGAGCGTCAGCAGCAAAGAGTAAAGCCTTCTAGAAAGTAAGATGTTAACAGGATGTTAATTCAAGATAGCGTCGAGTATAACGTTAGCTAACCGGACTCGTTTAGTTCCAGCGACATCACACAGTCAATGGAAGAACCTTTTAAGGTATATTCGGCCACCAAGCTCATGTATTTGCTGTGCAGCCACCAAAAGGTATTAACATCGAGTGCTTATTTTCGTGTTGAAATTTCTGTTGTACTAGGTATTGGTGTCTGTTATTTGTCTGTTTTGTGACTGCGTTCTGATTTCCTGAGCCATAAAAAGTTCAATCTTACATCTTAACCTCGATTTTGCGAATGTAATTTAAACAAATGGACAATGCTAATAGCGCTGTTGTACATGAAAACATTTTCTCTGTCCCTGCTAACTTGGACTTATTATCCCTAAGAAAAATCCAGATGTAAACAAATGCAGGTGTGTTAGGATCATTCTCATTGGCTTTGCTGTTGTAGGGATCCTGACACTAAAGTAAAATAGTTCTACGTATAAGAACTAATATATCTTCCATCGTTCGTTAAATTAACCTTGGAAAACAATTGCAACGGCTTCGAGAAAGGACCATTGGGAACTGACTGCGTGTTGCTTTGCGATAAGATTACGAGCCTCTGACAGTCCATGTCTTGAACGTGCTGATCGACGTGTCAGGCGCGTAGGACGCGGCTCGTGGGGCCGTGGCGCCGCGCTGCCGATCGGCCTGTGAGGCTCTGCTATTCAGTTCGCTTTAGAATGTCTCAGAGTGTGGCTGGCCCTTCAATAATAAAATAAATGAAACACAAGCGTGAAAAATTTATTTTGAATAGCGAAAAGTGCATCTTTCTGGACATCCAGTTATTGACAACCACGTCTTGAAGCAGACTGATCGTAAGTAAAGTAGTTGCAAGAACATGCCATTTGTGACAGCTCTTATTACATTTGAATTGTGCGGGGTATGCTACTTGCGTCATCAAAATTCAAATGGCCTTGCCAATCAGAACAGGCAACGCCACTCAGACACAATAGACAGATGCGAAATCGTAGCAGCGATAAAAACGACATAAACAAAAAGCGACTGGGCCAGGCGGCATACTCACGAAAATCTAATAGACACTTGACTCACTGTCAGATCTATGGGTTACACTATTCAACGCCTGCCTCACAACTGCGACAATAACGAAAAGCTGGAGGGAATGCAACTTAAATGTTTTATACAATGGAAAAGGAGATGAGTAAAACCCAATTCCTACAGAGGCATCGCCTTCGAGATATTTTCAAAAATCCTAACAACAAGGCTTATGTTTCAGAACATTTTATGCCAAAAAACAGTTCAGATTCAAGAAAGGAAAAAGAACCTTACATGTGAAGAACCTCCTTGACGATATCCACGCAAATAAGAATACCAAAAGGTAAATATTATGCAATTTTTGTCGATTTCACGAAAGTATTCGACCTACTGAATAGAGAGACCTTAATATCCAAACGAGGAAACATGATCGACCACTAAAACATACTGACCATCAACATCCTTGCATACAATAAAATAAGGATCCACGACGACAAAACTACTTCGGACCCCATATTACAGAACAACGGTGTATTTCAAGGAGACCCTATGAGTCCAATTTTATTTAATATCGCCATCACAAGAATACAGAGCCCGTCATGCAGAATGTATATACATGCAGACGACATAGTGATTGCTTCATGTAGCAGAGACGAACTACAAGATAGACTACAAGACGATAGACAGATTTGAAGAATACTGTCATATCAACAACGAAGTAAACCATATGAAAACCGTATGATCTTCAAGAATAGCGGTAAAGCCGCTTCAAGAGACAAGATTCAGTACAAAGAGGATATCAAATTGGAAAACTCTTTTAAGTACCTCGGAAACATCCTACACACAAACATCCTCCCTCCATTTACACACAAGAGAAAGAACGATGAATGCAATCAGATGTATATATGACAGACAAGAACTGAGACTATCCCCAAAACCAGCAATGACTATTCTACGCGAAAGTTTCCCAGTAATAACATACGGACTGAAACAAATATAGAAAAATCTTACGTCGAATGATCTAAACTCTCTATGGCGCATCTGAAGTTACGGATGAAGAACGGTCTCTTAAGGCGACAATGATGCCAAACGTTGCGCTTTTCTGCTGTATTGTATGAATCGAAAGTTACGCGCTCGATGGTGACGACGAACTCCGCAATGGTGAGAAGCGCTAAAGTAGTTTGTCTCTGCAAGCGCATTTTCTCAAATCCCAAACTATTCCTATGAGACTCTGATACACGGGAAACGTTTCTGTTAAGCTTCTCACGTCCTTTGTACTTCGAAATGTTAAAATAAATATTAATTTTAAAGTGTACCATTTCAATACAATATCCAAAATTCAAGCCTACTACATACAGTTGCGAAAAGGACGTCTCTTTTTTCTTTTCAAAAATAGAGAGATAGTAAGTTTAAATTACTAAAAATATTTAAAATTCCTTTGGCGACAAAATAAGTCGGGCCCACGGGTACAAACTGATTTGATTATGGGGAAACCGAGCTTCCTCGCACAGGGTGAGCGGACAGTAATCAACCTGTAGGCAATGAGTACAAATCTCGTTCGAAAATATAATTATAGTTAAATAATCATGAACATGAAAAACCCTTTTGTTTTTCCACACAATTGAACACTTTACCATTCTTGCTTTTAACGGTTAATGAATCATACATTCTAAATTAAGTTTGCAAAGAAAAATAAATTAATTAAAAAAAATTGTAAATTAATAAATTTACCACAACCTAAACACCAAAATGAAGAAAAGTAAACGAAATTACAGTTATTTCCTTTTAAATAAGTTCCACTGATTAATAGAAAATCATGCGTTTAAATTGGTGTGAAGTTTCATAAACAAAATTTCAAATTCATATACATTGTTTATTTAAAATATTCCTGAATACATAAAATAGTTACCATGACTTCTGAAACGACTGTCGTATGAGTTACCTGTGTATAACGGCGGGCGTAAGAAGTCTTAAACAAACAATCCGAACATTTATTTAAAGCAGTCTAATATTAATTTTTTAGTTTATAGATTATTTTGAGAATTGTATAGGAAGAAGTTTCGGAAACAAACGTGTCTAAAGTTTTTGTGGAGACGTCTGATGTTGGATTTTGTGTCTGAAGGCTTTTAGTGAGATGGGTAGCAATTCTCGCCAAATATTGGTTGAAGAGACTAGCTACTGTTTACCTATTTTTTTACTATATTCTACATTGTTTTTGTTTTGTTATTCGAGTTCAAAATGTCTTGATCGTGTTTCGTGATTTTAACCTGCCTTATGACTTTTATTCACAATTATTTGTACTTTTGGAAGTAGAGAAAGATATCATGATACGCCGTGATGCTAAAAAATGAAAAAAGAATTCGTTCGTTTTTATATGATGTTCTAATTCCTCGTATAATCCAAGAATTGTTTTTCGGTGAAATGCTTAATTTTTTTGAACAGGAAATCACATGTTCAAGTGAAATCAAAGTGTGGAAAACAATGAATTATATTTATAGTTTATATCAAAGGTATTGTAAACTGCGTCCAATGATTCCTGTAGCAAGTAGTTTATGAATAATTTTATTTTAATTTTAGTACACAATCTACTCTTGTGTATTATTTATTACTTCAAATGCTTTTCAATTGAATACAAATTTAATTCCGTCAAGAAGATAGATTCGATTTCCAACGTAACTACCAGAACCACCGGATAGAGGACATTTATGCGATTCCCTTTCACTACAATAGTAGCCTGCAAGATAAAAGTTTGAAATTTGTAAAATGTATGTTCATTATGAGATAACCATGTCCTGTAAAGTAAATAACATATGTTGATTTAAATCGCTCTGTAAGAGCAATCTCGAAAAACTCAGTTTTATTTGAAGTAGATTGATCTTTATGATGAGATGTTACTATTTTGCAAGTACCTACTCGGATTTTTTTGCGGCAGCTGACTACTTGCTATATATTTACTCCATTTTCACCTCGAGTGAGTGGTCGAAGGTTGTAATGTGTCCCAGCAATGACAGGTTGTGAGGAAAATTGGGCATCAGATGGAGAGGAATTGGTGTTGGGATTAAAAGAAACGGGAATAGGTTCAGACGAGGAGGTAAGAGAGTTCCAAATAGGGATGAGGTGGAGAACATAAGGAAGGTGAAAGGGGTGGGTTTTCGGCAGGAGACTGCGTAGAACTGAAGTTGATGTGTTGTTCAAGCTTGTTCTAAGTGAATGTTTTCCATCAAGGTTCATTGATTGATTATTAGTGATTCCAGGCGTGTCAAATGCTAATGTCATTTGTCCCGTAAGCATAGTGCACATGTTTTACTTGCGAAGTGGTAGTGATCTTGCCCCGCTGAATGGCGAGATCCGCCGCCAACCTACCGTCGGCTAGCGGAGTTTTCTCCCACTAGGTACCTCCCACCAGCGGTACACCGGCCCAGGCGAAACAATCTCTAAGTTTCCGACCGATCTCCCGGAATGTGTGGTAGTGTAGTACATATAAGTGAAAGTGTTTGTAAGGAGTGAGGATAGGAAAAGGAATGGGAAGGAAAGATCGCGCGCGGTTCGCGGCCCGGTTGTTAGGGTACTGCTCCAGCATTCAGCTGGTATTGATTGGAGAAATCACGGAAAACCACCGGTCAGAGCAGCCGGCCGCTAGAATTCCCCTCCAGACAGCGACAGAACTCGGCCTACACTCTTATTTTTCCAACTCTGCCCGTGGCAAGACTCAGCTGTAGATAGTTTCATCAATCGCGAGCTTGAACGTTACCACATTGACATAACTATGGTAATGTTCATGCTCCTGATTGTATGAAAGCGTCAACAGCTGATACCTGACAAGGGCAGTGTTGCAAAAATTGCAGTAAAGCTATTGTGGCGTCATACGGGTGTAATCGAACACAGACGAGAGTGGTTTGTAAAACAGTAGATTTATTAACAGTCTAGACCGTAGTCTCAATTTAACAACTACCCTGCTCACAATAAACTAAATAAATAGACCCACTACAAGGAGAGATAATTCAAGAAAGGCTACCACACCGCAACATACCACCGATGTTCCCTGTATGAAGCCGCTCTACTTTGAGACCATCTACGCGTCTCGCGAGTCACGACAATGAATTGCCGGCTCCTCGCCCTAGTGCACCTACATGCACAGATACGCGATTCACCTGTCGCCGACGCCGCTAGCACAAGAAGACTGGGGCATTGTTCTCCTGGCCTTTATATAGGCCCTTTGGCTCTACCCGCCGCCCCCATTGCCTCCTCCCCAAAGCCGCTCTGTGCCCGCTACGTCCACGGAAAGTCCCATTGCTTCATCACTCCGCCCTTTGTTTAACATCCGGCGGTTTGAGCGTGGCACGACGCTACATTATCTAGCTAGTGTCGAAAATCCTATCACTGTCGAAACTCGAACACCAGGTCCAAGGCATTGTAGTGACATCAGTTCGTGCCCTAAACCATCTTTCCCAGTGCATGGTTCATGTGGAGACCATGCCGGGTGTGGTCCTTGGTGTAAAGCTAGCCGTTCTGGAAGACAGTCCCTCTTACTGTCCCTCTTCTGCACACAATGTGTGCAATGATCTTCCCCACGGTGTGTGCACTCGCAGTTATTCTGTAATCATAATTGTGAATGAGTGTGTGAAAGATCTTTCATTATTGCTAGAGATCGGATTTTTAGGTGATACACCTAGAGACAAAACGCATTGGGAGCTTTCATTTTTTACTTCTAATATGTTATGTACCAAATAGAAAACTTTTCAGATACTTGACTTGCATCTAACTTGCACTCAAATCACCCTATTTCACCTAAATATACCTTATCCCCTTATTTCTCCCCTGTTTCCTAATCTTCGCAAAAAATATTTTCAATGTGTACATTGCATGAATATACAGTTTAAAATTAATTCAAACAATATTTGTACAAGTCATGCGCCTTGTTTTGCGACACTTTGCTCCAAAGTAACCTGCCTCTATTTTAAACCTCAGGAGAACACAAGCAAAGGAGACCTATTGTCGTTCATTACCACCAGTTGTGAATAATGGTTGTGTTAGAAAAATTAACAATACTTGTACCTGAAGATGACGATGAATTTCGTCGAAACTTAGTACTAGACGTATACTAAAAGTTGAATATATACGTGTCCCTAAAATATGTTTACTGTGTTTTAATGTTTTAAAAAAATAGAAACAGACCTGTCTTTGAAGTTACAAATCTGTTAGTTCATCAAAACTCGTTCATTATTAGTTATCGCGACAGCGGTCTTTTTACCGGATATCTTGTCGTTGCCAAAGGTGCTTCAAAATTAACACCATTACGTTAGGATGCATTTATGTTCCTCCAGTAACATTTGCGCACGTATGATGGCAGATATGATATTTTCTCATTCAATGCATCAACTAAGCTTAATGCGCAATAGCATTTACCCCATCGGTACCTCGAGGACATCTTTCGAGCATATCCTATAGCCAACAACACAGCGTAGAGTAGTGGATCGCATAGAGTATGACAAGTAGTACGTAAAGAATAAAACGTCGACAATGAATTAATATTGTTCACGAATAAAGTGCTTTCTAAATGTCCTTAAAATGTTCTGGTACATAAAAAACTCTATCGATATCGTTTACTACTTCATCCTATCGTGACTCGCTGGGGAATGTGGATAAACAATTGTTTAATTAAACAATGGTTTGCTGAAAACTTCAAAAAAATAATAATGAATTTTGTTAGTAACATTGACGAAGAGTGATCTGTTGCATTGAAAAAGCCGAAAAAACTTTTGTGCAATTCCGTTTTGGAAAGAAACTTCTTGTGCGTTCACTACTTGAAATTCCTTTGTGCATCTATCAACTAACTACAGAGGGGCAACTGCCGGCCGTTAAACTGTGGTGAATGTTCCCAGAAGCAAAGAAGAGTATAGACGGATTTGCTCTTTAGAAATTGGAACAATGTTTGGCCGAAATTCCAGATATTTTAAAAGGTTACAAGCGCGGGTAATTTGCTATTAGAAGAAAGCATTGTCCTAAAGGTGTTAGGATTGCTCCGACTGTTGTCAGAGAACATAGACAAATATTTTGCTTGCTATTCAAACGTTCTGAAAGACAAGCATTTAAATTTCGATTTCCTTGACATTAGGATGTAATTCAATACATGCACCTTGCGATGGAGGTGCGAACCCCAATTTATCGGGGCATCTGCTTCTGAGATTAATGTTGGTGGGTTCATCTAAAAATTGCAATACAAAAACTAGTTATTAACGTGAATGGTCGACGGTGAGTGTGAAGCTAATTATTACATAGTAGCAATGTAAACAACGGTTCTTTGGCAACTGAATTGCGGATGCTTGAGACACTTCACTGCCGAACTCCTAATACATTTCTAGGAATGTAGGCAAAGTTTGAACAATCTATTATTATTATTACTATTATTATTATTACTATTATTATTATTGCCATTATTGTGATCGTGACTTTTATTGTTATTGTTATTGCAATTGTTATTATTTCTTCTCGCTACGGAGTAGAGTTACGTCAAACATCTCCCTATCGGTCTGTCCGTCTGTCATTGAAAAACGCTAGTGGCTTTACCATTCAGCCGATTGTCTCCAATAATTACTACTAGAGCGCTTCAAATAGCCCAACCGGGGTTATACGAGCTTTTTTAGAAGGAAAACCGTTAGAACCTAGGTGCATGTGCCCCGCCAACTTCGGTGCGAACCAAATACCGTTTGCTTTACACCGGCGTCTCCCTCCGGCTTAAACACAGGCATATAGCAGCTAAGCACGGTTTTAGATGATTCGAACAGACGCAAGTCTTGTGTACACCCTGTCCAGGAGTGTACACTGCCTTAGCAATTACGGCTAAATCGACATCTGGGACTCAGGAATGGGAGAAAAAGGCTTGTTTGTTTCGTTTAGGATGTTTGCGTCTTTTTAAGAAATAAAATTAGGAAATTATAGTACGCAATGTCACCCAACAATGAAAAACGTCTGTGATTGGCTGGTTCGTGGCTCAAAACGAAGTCGCTCGCCTTTCACCAAGGAGGTCCGCGTTCGGTTCCCGTCGATTCCCGGACAATCTCATATGAACGTTGTTCCTCAAAAACGAGATGGGCTGCTTGCCAAGGGCTAATCCAACCCCTGTTAAGGGTCCTAAACCCTACCCCTATCATAATTTCTTCCCAAATCTGGTCGCTGGCTAGTGACGTAGGAGCGCGTGGTAAGATACGCGTACGCGGAGATGTTATTTGGCGGTCCCCTTGACAACGCACTGCGAAGAGACTGGAAACTAAACGTAAAATAAAAATATTAACGGAGGATTACTTGACACTGCAAGCGCTCAACGCTCGTTTTGGGGCTGGGTGACGCGTTGCTACAATATAGATGCAACAAATTTAAAAATAGAAGTACGATTTCCAATTGGGGACCATGGCACTTAATTCGTTTAGGAGAGTAGTCTATTGTAATATGTTTTAGTAGTCAATTGTAATATGTCGATATTGTTTTATCCATTAAATTATGCTCTATTGCGATCACCTATTTTGTCTTCCCAAGTAAGCAGTGTCTGAGAGGGAAGAGCATGAAGATTTGTCACTCTCCTAAAGCTCCACACTTCCTATATTTATCCACTACATATTCTTCTAACAATGATTTTTTTAGTGTCTTGTCTTGGTAACTGTCATGATTGATTGATAATTCCTGGCGCGAAAACAGCTGTCATTAGTTCTATATCTGTAGTGCTTGCTTTTTATCGCGAGAGGTGGCAGAGATCTTCCTGCCAGCTGGCGAGATTCGGCGCCGACCCACGTCTGCTTTTGGGGGTTTCCTATCAGCGTGGCACCTCCTCAGCCAACACAAGCTCTAAGCTCCGGAATGATCTTCAGGGTATGTGTTAAATAATAAGACAAAAAGGAAGGGAAGATCGTGCGCGGTCAGTGGCCCGTTTGTTAGGGCACTGCTCCGGCATTTGCCTGGCATTGATCGGAGTAACCACAGAAACTACCGATCACAGCAGCCAGCCGCTACAATTCTCCTCCAGGCTGCAACCAAATTCGACCTAGCTGACAAGCCGGTGTCGAAATTCTGCCATCATCGGGACTCGATTCCTAGGGTTTCCCGCTCAGTAGCCCTGCAGTGACATCAGTTGATGCACTTAGTCACCTTTGCCTGTATATAACCTTCTTGAATTGCCATTATCTGACCTGCAGTCTCAGGATATATTTGTTTCTCCAAAGGCCAGTCCACCAAAGAGGGTGCTAAATCATCTCGATTCTGGTTGACGCCATCTTACGAGACGGACGCATCGGGTTGTGCTCATAAATTGTTGTCACTTTATCTACAATTTTTAGCGATTTGAATATATTTGGTGTGTTTAAGTGCTTTTATTACATGTTGCAGGTTGGCTTGATATATAATTTCGGTTGGTTTTTTGCTATTGCCAAGATGCCAAGACAAACTAAAATATAACAAATTTTAAACGATTACTGGAACATTAACGAACTTAAGATATACGAGTTGGTGTTAGTATCAAAACCTATAAACAATTCAATTTCTCTTCGATATTATATCACTGTGATAATTTATTTACTACGGTAAAATATACTCTACTGGTTGTATTAAATAGTAGCAGATTAAGTATAGTATAGTAATATATAGTATAGTATAAGTATAGTAATAGTAAACAATCTACAGAACCACATTGCCAAATTTCGTAAGTACTAGCTTTCAATCAATTTTGTAAACAACGCACTTTCTCATTCTAGTATCGAATCATAATTTTTTAATTTATTGAAAACATATCAATCTTACACTTTCAAAATATTAAGCTAACTGCTTGTTGCTCGTATCTTAGTTTCTTGTATTTATTCCAATTTTTTCAAGTACATTAAAACGTATTCGTGACATGAAGACTAACATTTCTGCTCTTTTTACTCTTTACACTCTCAAAGCCAACCTTCTGAAAGCCTTCACATACATAAACAGTAATTTAGATCGGCATTCTTTACACAGACGGTTGGGTACAAGTCGGCAAAACTGCAAATGTTCCCAACCGTGCACCCGTGACTGCACCAAAGACTCAGACACCATATACAGTCACAACTCAAAACAAATTTAGTGCTTAATATTATGAAACAGATTTTTCTCGCCTTCCTGATCCTCAAAACCTTTCTCTGCCATCGACAAATACATGCACAAGCCAAAGCAAACAAGCTAGGAAGCGCGTCAAAACCAAAACACGTAAAGCTGTGCATCCTAGCCCGCTTGAAAACAAAGACAGGCCTTACGAACCTAAAAAACAAGTACTTATTTTAGCTGACAGTCATGGCCGCCATCTTTCCATTTTTCCTGCATTCTCAGTAGGAAGTTACTCACCAACTACTCAGTCTCATCTATTTTTAAACTTAATGGGAGTTTTGCAGACGTAACTGCAGAGTTGGACACCTACATAAAGACACAGACCAATCAGAAAACAGTCATTATCATAGGTGGGCAGAATGACATTAAATTGGGGGGTAACTTTACACCTGAACAACATGTAAACAAATTACAACATTCTGCTAAAAACACTAACATTGTACTCTCGACTCTGCCATTCAGGTACAGCAGACCAACACTATGCAGCGAGATTACGCACGCAAACCAACAACAGTAACTGAGAGAAACAAATTTCACACTTTTTGAAATTTTTTTCCTCTCAGCAAAACACTACACCCGGTATGGTATCCTCATTAACCGTGCTGGAAAACATACAGTCGGCAACAAGCTTGCACAACACATCATCTAGTTCTCTCCTACGCAGTCTCCTGTCAAAAATCCATCCCTTTCACCTTCTTTATGTTCTCCACCCCCACCCTTATTTCGAACCCACTTACTTCCTCCTCTAATCCTTCTCCCACTCTCCCAATCAATTCTCCTACACCTGATGCCTCAGCTTCCTCACAACCTGTCACTGCCGGGACACACTAGAACCTTCGACCACGCACTCGAGATAAAAATGGAGTAAATATATAACAACTATACTCAGATGCAGTAGAAAAACACACGTGCAGGTATGTGCAATTAATATATTATTCCGTGTGCGAATTTCAGCGCTGTAGCTCTAATAGTTTAGGAGATAGAGCCATATGAATAATAATTTTCTGAGCTTGC